>OX456525.1:83803857-84251357 GCA_949748255.1 Eustalomyia histrio | reverse complement strand
GCGGAGTGGTGATATACCACGATCATTTGCCGTAATGACAGCCTTTAGGAATTTTTCCAAGTCATCGTCTAGTAGATAAAGAGAGAGAGAGATATTAAAATAAATGTTAGTAAAAGGCTAATCACAATTGGGTCGACTGACGGCAACAAATGTTGTCGCGATTAATTTAGTAAAAAAACGGAAGCAAAACAAAAATTTGCTTCTATCTTTCCACCTGCATTAATTTTTATTGTTTTTAAATTCACTTAACCGCATATAAAAAAAAATATTTTTTAATACCCGAGGGGGTGATATCTATTTTTTTAGGCGTGCCCTAAAAAGTCAACTTCAGCCAAAGTTTTTCTTTTAGAAAAAATTTCAGCTTCTAAAGACCAGTATTACAGGCAGCACTTAGTATTTATTCTACTAAACTCACCAAAAAAAGTCTGTAATGGCAACTAAAAATAGTTTTTATTCTACTAAACTCACCAAAAAAAAGTCTGTAATGGCAACTGAAAATTTTGCTGTTATTACGGGAAATTTTGCTAATTTGAGCCCAGTGGTATTTTTTTTTTGCTAATCTTAACAACACATGTCTGCTGACGTGTAGTATAATGAAATTATTGGCCGCTACTAAATTTTAGTTATTTTTTTGTAAAGTAAAATTAAAAATCGGTTTTCTAAAATCAGCAAAAAAATTTACTAAATATTATTATTAAAAGCACAATCAAATTAGTGTACAAAATTAGTAAATGTTGTTAAATTGCTGTAAACTATATAACAAAATTTTAATTTATAAAAAAATATATTATTAAAATGCCCAAATTAACTCAATTATTATACCCTCCACCATATATGGTGAGGGTATATATCAGTTTGTCATTCCGTTTGTAACATGTCAAAATATAGGTCTAAGACCCCATAAAGTATATATATTCGTGATCCGTCTGTCTGTCTCTTGAAATGTCGATCACGATTCGAAGACGGAAGCGGGGGCACCTATTTCTACCCAGATTATTGTACATCCCCCCGAGCAGTTTGGTATTGAAAATGAGCAAAATCGGTCCAGCCGGTAAAAAAATTATGAGTGAAAATGTGGAGATACCTTCAAAATTTTCCATGCAAATTGGTGTATTTTAGTACAATTTCATAGTAGCGACTGATATATATTCACCTCAAATATTTTTCACCTCAAAAAATTTTTTTTACACCAAAAAATTCGTTATCGCATCAAAAGTTTTTCACCTCCATAATTTTACTTCAAAAGTTTTTTACATTATTTGTATCAAAAACAGTAGAGAACCTTTTTTTAAGGATATTGGTGGAGGGTATTCAAAGATTCGGCACAGCCGAATTTAAGCCATTTTTTACTTGTTTTTAGATGCACTTGTTACACTGCTCATTTTTATATTTATATTTTATATTTTATTTATTTTTTTCAAAAAATATTTTAGACAAAATTAATAAAAAAATCAAAGGCTAAAAATAGTAAAAACATAAACGAATTTATAATTTCGTTTTAATTTGCTAATTTTTGTTTTGAAAAATATTTTTAGTCAATTTTTTGGATTTAAAGGTCAAATTTTAATTGTTTATGTTCTGATTTTTAGAACTAAAAACTTTTTAGTGCTATTTTAAGTGGATGTCCTATTTTTGGACATTAGTCGGTTATGAAAAAGTATCTTCAATTCCGATCCCTTTTTTCAACATATGTATCATTTTAAGGCAATTTAAGTTTGTATGTATAAGTTTTAATTGTAAGAAATAACATTTCCTTCAATATCAATTTGTAAAATCATTTCTAAAGTTAGCAACAAAAATTTGAAAATATTCTGTAAAAATTTTGTAATTTGTAAAATGTAAATAACAAAAAAAGTTTACTAAATAATAATTTTTTTTGACTAAAAATTAATACAAAAATATTGAAATGGTATTCAAAACCGATTACAAATTTTTCTACTAACTTCATTTTTTTTCGAGTGTAAGTGCTGACCATAATATTCGCCCTAATACATTTTTCTTTTCTTTTTCTTTTTGAAAAAGTCAAAATGCAAAGATTTTTACAAATACGAACATTTCTAGATTTGAGCTGTTTTAAAGGAAACATATTTTCTGTTCTTTAGACAAATTTAGGGATTTTTTTTTTTGGAAAAACTCAAGAATTCAGGAAAAAATATTCATTTAAAAATCAAATTTGAGGTCTTAGGCACTCTCCCTCCTTTCATGTGTGTGCAGTCCATCTCTAGTTGCATTTAAAAGTTTGATGAACTTTTAATTTTAAAATTTGCAATGATGCGATGTGATAAGAAACTTTTTGCTCTGAAATGCAAAACAAAAAGTATTTAATTAATTTAATTTAAGGTTAAATACTTTTTCCATAAAGTCACCCCATAAAATACCGAATTGTTAAACAAAGTGCATTCATTTAACACTAGGAATACCGGGCTTTGATCAAATAAATTTTTGTTTCAGTTTCTGGATTTTTTAAAATGTCTTTTGTGGAATTGAAAAATTTAAAATTTCTTACAAAATTTTGTTTGTATATCATTAGTTCTCGAAAAATTGTGTGTGTGCTAGTTATACTACACTCATAAAAAAAGTTAGTTAAAAAAATTTGTTAATGGTTTTCAATACCAATTTACTATTTTTGTACTAATTTTTAGTAAAAAAAAAAATATATTATTTAGTAATTTTTTTTTACAGAGTATTTACAAATTTTTGTTGCTAATTTCAGAAATTATTTTACCTTAAAATAGCACTAAAAAGTTCTAAAAATCAGCCCTCAAAACAATTAAAATGTGAACTTAAAATCCAAAAATTTTAATGTAAAAAATATTTTTCAATACAAAAATTAGCAAATTAAAACAAAATGATAAAAATACATTAGCAGCTAGAAAGCATTTAAATGCATTTGTGCATTTTTAATAATTTTTTTTTATAAATTAAAATTTTTCTATATTTTACTATTCATAGAATTTAGTTCACTATTATTTATCAAACATTTTTATTTATTAGAGCTTATTTATTTTATTAAACTTTGTACAGAATTTTATCAATCTATTTCCATTTCACTGATATTTAGTAAATTTTTTTTGCTAATTTTTTGAAGTTTGCAGCAATTTGCTAAAATTAAGTAGCCCTTACGAATTTTTATACTAATTTCATTGTACTAATATTGATAATATTTAGTAAGTTATTTTGCTGATTTTAGCAAACCGATTTTATATTCTACTTTTCCAAAAGCTTACTAAAATTTAGTAGGGGCTCCTAATTTTTTCTACTAATTTCATTTTACTACAGGTCAGCAGACATGTGTTGCTAAGATTAGCAAAAACTACCGCTGGGCTAAAATTAGCAAAATTTTCCGTAATAACAACAAATTTTTCAGTTCTCATTACAGATTTTTTTGGGTGAGTATACAATAACAAATTCAAAAGAGTAGCAAAAATGGTACCACTAGAAAGCCCACGAAAATTCCTTTCCAACGATACGATACGGTTCCTTTGCTTTAAATACCTTAAAAAGCTTAAGAGCTAAGATTGGGGTATGTTTCCTCTAAGTAGCATTTTCAAAATGCGGGTATACCTAGTGTTAAATAAAAAACGCTTCAGTTCAAATTGCAACTCATTCTAGAGGACATTGCAGCGCCTCTAGTGTACAAAAAACAAGCGGAATTTCACATATGTTTTTAAGAACACATTATATGATCAAATGTTCAAGAATGTACTTTGTTAAGGTTTAACAAAATTAATATTGCCAATATTTTTCCTAAATTACTTTCTTGAGAAGTTATTCAGGCATATAATTTTTCTCGGAAATTGTTTTAAAACATAATATAATACCAACATCCAAAGAATCATATATGGAAGGCTTCCTTCCTATAACAATACCATGTTAAGTTTATCGACGAAAATTCCGACTGGATAATTTTTTAAATTTATGTGAAATCATATGTATGTATGTTAATACTTAAATGATCTTAAAATCAACTTTTACGAATTTTGCAAATTCTTACCATTCACTGCAGGATATTTAATCAAAAAATTATTACGCAAACTCATAATAGTATTACGTTCTTCCAATTCCACAGGAGTTTCAATATATTGAAATCCCAGAGCACCAATGACCAAAAAGAATATATAAAATATTACAAAAGATAAAAGCAAAGCGCGTTCCTTGCGATTACTTTTACAAAATTCGACAGGTGATGCTGACACTAAACGTGTCACATCATCATTATAATAACTACTGGCGCGTCGTATTAAACAAATCGAACCCAGATTAACGCGAGTATTTAAACTTAATTTTGAAGGATGTGTAAATTGCTGCGACTGTTTATAAATATTTGGATCTGACAAAGAGATTAAACGACGAAATGGTGGATTATTTGAAATCATGGTTTGTGGTCTATTTAAATTAGTTTCGATTGTTATTTGAGTTTGATTAGTTGTTGTGTTATCTAAATCTTCATAGCCTTTGAGATTCATTGTAATATGTATATATTTACTATTTATTAAAAAGTTTTTAAATTTTTATTTTAAATTGAGGTGTTATAAATTTATTTTAATGTTTTTAATCTTATTCAATGCATATTTTTTATTGCAAATTTTCCATTTTGTATAAACAATCGATTTCTTTATATTAATTATAATCTTTATACTCGTGTATGTTTTGAAAATTTTCTTTGAAGTTTAACTTTTATTTAGTCCGTGCCGCATAGATTACCGTTTCTTTATTCTGTATTTACAATTGTACTAAAGACTTTTTCATAAAATTTTTTTTTATTTTGATTTAAGTAGTATCTCAAATATTTTTTTTAATATTTAAAATGTTGCTGACAATATTTGGATTTGGATTTTTTTTTGTTGATCTGTCTCTTTTACAAAAATTCTCTAAATATTAACAAGGTAGGTTTGCTAGGGCAGTCCGCTCATAACACAATGAAACTTGGATATAGTCTAGAGGAGGAAAATTAATCCATATTAAAAATTTTTAGTTACCCAATCTTTTTTTTTCTTTATTTTTTAAAGATGATAGAGGAGAGTTGAAAGGTGGTGAAAGATAAAGGAGGGCTTTAAATACAGCAACACTGTTGTTGCTCGTCATCTGATGGAGGGTTGGCAAAATTGTTGAAGGTTTCCTATTTTTTAAAAGTTCGGTTGTCCCCCGCTGGAGACTTTCCTTGTAAGAGTGATTTTAAAACGAAATTCTATTTATCGCTTAAAAAATGTAAAGACATGTTTATTTTAAAAGTGTTGCAGTAAATATGACACAAATTAAACTAAACATTAAGGCAGTCTACAGTTTCTTAGAGACATTTTAACTTTTAATGATCAGGCAGTTTACAAGGGGTGTGCTAAATGTAGTATTGTGTTATTGGAAACAGAGTTGATAAAATTTAATTTGTACGACACAAAGTTTGTATATGTAAGCTAACAAAAAAAAAAAAAATACAGTAAATTGTATTTTCCGTGGACAAATTTTTACTCGAAATTTAAACGCATCAAATCGTAATTTAAATTGCGAAACAATTTTTGTATTCTATTTTATATGAAAGACCAATTGCAACAAGCATAAAATGCCACATTTTTACTTGAAAAATAATAGTGTGCACAATTTTTAACATAAAATTTATTTTCACGACAATGAATTTTACGCAAAAATTTAGTACAATTTGTTTTCAGACAAATTTAATATGCAAAACTATTATTTTTATACCCTCCACCATATATGGTATATCAGTTTGTCATTCCGTTTGTAACATGTCTAAATATAGTTTTAAGACCCCATAAAGCAAATATATGTATTCGTGATCCATATGCAATTTTAAGACGATTTAGCGATATCCGTCTGTCTGTCTGTTGAAATGGCTATCACGACGCGAAGACGCAAGCGGGGGTGCCTATTTTTACCCAGATTATTGAACATCATCCCGAGCAGTTTGGTATTGAAAATGAGCAAAATCGGTCCAGCGGTTCAAAAGTTATGAGTGAAAATGTGAAGGTACCTATAAATTTTCCTTACTAATTGGTACAATTTTTCTGTATCTATTTTTTACCCTCCACCATATATGGTGAGGTATATATCAGTTTGTCATTCCGTTTGTAACATGTCGAAATATAGGTTTAAGACCCCATAAAGTATATATATTCGTGATCCTTATGCA
Source organism: Eustalomyia histrio (assembly GCA_949748255.1). Lineage (NCBI taxonomy): Eukaryota > Metazoa > Arthropoda > Insecta > Diptera > Anthomyiidae > Eustalomyia > Eustalomyia histrio. Next base: position 84,245,212 of record OX456525.1, on the reverse strand, counting down.
ATTTTAAGTCGATTTAGCGATGTCCTTCTGTCTGTCTGTCCGTCTGTCTGTCTGTCTGTCTGTCTGTCTGTCTGTTGAAATGGCGATCACGATGCGAAAACGCAAGCGGGGGTGCCTATTTTTACCCAGATTATTGAACATCCTCCCGAGCAGTTTGGTATTTAAAATGAGCAAAATCGGTTAAGCGGTTCAAAAGTTATGAGTGAAAATGTGAAGGTACCTCTAAATTTTCCATACAAATTTGTACAATTTTTCTGTATCTATTTTTCTTTTCTGTTAAGTAAGTAAAAATGTTATTAAGTCTTCTTATTGTTCGATTAACATTCTTAGAGCTTATATGTGTGTTAGTCTGATAACTACAGAGCAGACCTCTGTAAATAACATTGCTAAAACTAAATAAATAACATTACTAAAACTAAATAACAAAAGTTCGTTACATAAATTGACAAAACATATTCATATTACAGTTCATGCAAAATTTAGTATATACGTATATCATCTTCAGCCCCTATGGTGGAGGGTATTCAAAGATTTGGCACAGCCGAATTTAGCCATTTTTTACTTGTGTTTTCTGTTAAGCTTTGTTTGATTTTCGTTTCATTCCACAAAATGTATTTTTTGTTTTTGTAACCAAAGACATTTATATATAAAGAAAGAGCAAAATACATGGCTAGGTCCAAAGAAATTTATATATAAAGAAAGAGCAAAATGCATAATTGCTTTAGTGCCGCTACTTTTGAATAGGTCAAAAAAGAATTTCCATTTGTATTTGTATTTTTGAGAATTGAGGGATTGGCAAATGTTAATTATTTCTTTTATAAAAAAATACACATGAATAAAGTGCAATATTGTGCTCTTAAATATCTAAATTAATATTGATTTAAAAACTTAAGGGTTTTTTGGCAAATATTCATTAATGTTATGAAGAAAATAGAAATCAATAATACTCTACTGCATATTGTAGCCCAATATGGCTAATGGAGACTAGCTCTGCAGCAAAATATTCCTAATGGAGAGAATGCACCTTCTGATGGACCATCTATTGACAAATAGTTACAACTCATGTTTAACATATATAAAAACTTCAATACAATAACATATTTTTGGCATCACATTGACCGGGATCTTAAATTAGGACAGGTCATGTCGTCGGCCAATTTTGACAACATTTAGAGTCTTTCAACCAGGGACCGAAAATAACAGTTATTTTTAAAATTAAAATCAATCAAAAAGTCAGGTGGATATAATTTGTCTATCAGATATTTGAATACAGGATATTGATGCTGTTATGCTAAGGAATAATAAACTTTAAAGACTTTAATTTTTTTGACTTTTATCAAAAATTCACTTTATAATAATTATTTTTTGACCGATATTTTTTTGGTCAAAAATAAAAGTTAAAATTTGACTTTTATTTGTTAAGTCAAAAATAAAAGTTAAAATTTGACTTTTATTTTTTAAGTAAAAAATATAAGTTAAAATTTGACTTTTATTTTTTAAGTCAAAAATAAAAGTTAAAATATGACTTTTATTTTTTAAGTAAAAAATATAAGTTAAAATTTGACTTTTATTTTTTAAGTCAAAAATTAAAGTTAAAATTTGATTTTTATTTTTTAAGTCAGAAATAAAAGTTAAAATTTGACTTTTGTTCCTATTGAAAGCAGATGTTAAAAAAGTTAAATAAAATTTTAATTAAATATTAACACAGTTTTTATTTTTAGAATTATAAGTACATGTTGTATTTGTATTAAAACAAAAAGAAAAAAAATTATAATAGAGTACATATGTATACAAAAACGTTTATTGGCTAGAACGTTAAGGAGTTGGTGTTTTGCATATTTTGCTCTGAAAATAAAAATAACATTTAATTTCCTTTATTTCAATATTAAATTGTTCACTCTTTCATTGCAATGACTCAGAATTCAATTTCACCATTAATATAGCAGCCAAGTTCTGTTCAGACAAATTGTAGCGTAAGTCGCTGAGAACAATCTTAAGTGCGCTTAAACGCGCGTTCTTTAGACGGGGATATAATAATTTGTTGTACTGCAGAAAGGGTATTATTTTGTGCTTAATCAATGAACAATGCTTTTACTTCTTCATTCATCTATTAAAAATGTTGTTGAAAAGCTTTTAGATCTATTATTAACATTCCAATGAAAGAAATATCTTTTTTTTTCTATGGAGAAAAATGTAACCAAAATGAAACCATGTAACCAATTTTGGTTAGAAATAACCAAAACAACAACACTGATTGTCATCGATCTTATTTTTCTTATATTTCCATTACATTGTTATTATTATGGCATAATCAATTTTTTTTTCTGACTTAAAAAATAAAAATCAAATTTTTACTTTTATTTTTGACTTAAAAAATAAAAGTCAAATTTTAATTTTTATTTTTGGCCGAAAAAATAAAAGTCAGATTTTAACTTTTATTTTTGACTTAAAAAATAAAAGTCAAATTTTAACTTTTATTTTTGACTTAAAAAATAAAAGTCAAATTATAACTTTTATTTTTGACCGAAAAAATAAAAGTCAGATTTTAACTTTTATTTTTGACTTAAAAAATAAAAGTCAAATTTTAACTTTTATTTTTGACCGAAGAAATAAAAGTCAGATTTTAACTTTTGTTTTTGAATAAAAAAATAAAAGTCAAGTTTTAACTTTTATTTTTGACCGAAAAAATAAAAGTAAAATTTTAACTTTTATTTCTGACCGAAAGAATAAAAGTCAAAAAATAACTATTATATTTTGACTTTTTTGAAAAAAGTCGTAACTGTTACGGTCCCTGCTTTCAACCATTTGAAATTTGTTTAACTAACTTTGGTGTATTTATTTTGTCCGCCGTTTTGAATTTCTAAAATCCAATTTTATCAGACTATTTTCTGTCGCCATATTGCATCGGCTACTTTTAATTTGCAATTTTTACTATCTATTTTTAATTTATCGACACTAAAAACGACCCATTAACCAATTTTGACAACATTTCAATCATTTTAAATTGTTTTGACTTACTTTGGCGCCTTTATTTTGTCCGCCATTTTAAATTTTGCAATTGTAAAATAAGAATCGATGATCAACACTAACACAATATTTCAAACTAATCAAACTAAACTTCAAACTGATCAAAAAAGGTTTCAGACTAATCACACTAAACTTCAAACTGATTAAAAAAAGATTTCAAACTAATCAAACTAGTTTTTTGACGTCATATTGTCATATATTTTGATATAAGTTTTTGAAATCACCGTCCTCTGAAACGTTATTATTTGCCCAAAAAATTGTTCTGGTCCGGAACGCCGGTTCCGTAAATTTAGGACGATCCAAGAAGCATATTTTTATTCAATTTTAAACGCACATTATTAAAAATTCATCATCCCAAATTTACAGGACTGACTACCCGATTTACACCTATTTCTTTAGAAAATGTGGTATATTGTAAAAAAATAATAAAAATTATTTCTATGAATTTTATGACAAACATCTGTCGTAATGGAAAATATCCGATATTTTCTAATCTCAACGGAAATTTGCACTTTAGTTTTTACTAATATTTTTACAAGAAAATGCACAAGAAAATTACAATTAATTAACAAATTTTGTCTAATTAAACGTTTTTGACAAATATTTCAACAATAATATTTAGAAATTTTCAAAAGTAAATAAGATATACATGTTTTTTCTCCATTTTTAACTTGAATTCACACTATAATATTATGTTTCGAAAAAAAAAACACCGAAATAGTTTTAAAATTTATATTTAAATCAAACAATGTTAAACGAAATTTTAATTTAGTAGTAAAATCTCTTTATTCATGATGTTTTTAAAATATTTATTTGACGCCAAATAATTCAATTATTAAATAAGTTCTTACTTCTTGCATGTTCGTACCTACATTTGTTACTGAATATTTATGATAACATTCTTGAAAACTGTGAAAACCCTAAATATATCAAATTATTTATATGAATAAATTTTCGTTGTCAGCAAATTTGTGCGTGTGTTTTTTATTTAGATATGTCTGGACAAATCGTTTAGAGAACTCAAACAACGATAAGCATTTTATTTTTAAAAATGATGGTTTAAGTATCACGTGTAGACTTTTGTTTAAATAAAGAAATGTTTGTTTAATTTCACGTTTCAGATAAGCCGAGACTCACAATAACAGAGTGTGGTCGTCTTAACTATTTAATTTTTTTATAATCTGTGTTTATGCGACAAGCTATCAAGGTTGGCTTTTGTCATTCCCATCCAAATTTCACATAAGTAACGGTAAGCGTTAACACTAACCAACTTTAATGCATTAGCCAACTTTAATAGCTTGCCGCATATAAATGTATTTCATCGTTTTAATCATATCACATAATTTAAGTAACTTCATTTTTTTTTACAAATTAAAAAAAATAAGAGTTCTAAATCAACAGAATTTCTTAAAAAATCCTAAAATTTGGACAAAATTCTTACAACTTTGTGAAATGCTTAAATTCCTTTCGCAAATCTGACCCAAAACCGCTAATATGACAACACTATTTTTACTCCTTTTGTTTATCTATTCATAGTAATTTTCTTTTAAGCCTGCACAATGAAGTCTCCTCTTATTAATTGTTGTGTTTCATTGTTTGTCAAAAAGTTTTTTTAATTCTTTCTAAAATTTACAATATTTTGTTAGTGTTTAATAAATAAAGGCAATTGCAAGTTTTTACAATAAAAATAAAAAATAGTTTGGTTGTTTGTGAGTTAAAAATGTGAAATGTGTAATTAGTGATTGCGATGTGCTGGAAAAATACTTAAAGAAAGAAATAGTGTTGTTGTTGTTTTTGTTTGTTTACTATTTACCATTTCTATAGACAGTGGCGTGTAAATCAAATTTAATTAATTTAAAAGCAGTTGCGGTGTATTGAAAAGAATTATATATATGTAAGGTAAGTTTATAATAGGAATCAGGGAACCGATTCCAAATAATTTTTTTTCACTCATTTAAAAACAATGTTAACAAAGAGCCACTTAGAGCGTGCAATTTTTGTTTGTGGGCGAATGGTCTAGAGAAGCAAGGGGGTTAACAAAAAAAGCATGGTTTTCGTTATTTCTCTTTCGTACTAATATGTATTCTTTTTTTGTTGCTTCATTCACATTAGGTTTTAGTGCAACACAAGTCACCGTATAAATAGAAATAACTTTGGAAGCAAGTTTGAAAAGGGAATTAAGAAAATTGCATGCAATCAATTGCATCGCATAAATTGGCTCTTAGTCGTGATAAAACCTTTCAGAATCGGTACTAAGACCTTTAAAAAAATAGCTTCTCTCCAGTAATAATTCCGAATTGTCTCTTTTGTCTCATTATTTTTTGCTACTTGATTCGCAAATTTAAATTGTTTTAATTCACGAAGTAATTATTGTCTTTATTATGATTGAAAGAAACAAACTTTCATTTAAATCAGTGATTTAAACAAAAATCAACTACAAAATTAAATTTGCTCCTAATAAATAAAGTACATATTTTGAATTGAAGTCGTCATCTTTCACCGAATTAAAAAAATTACAATTATTCGCAAATAAAAAAATATATCTTATCTTATTATCTTTTTATTTATTGATTTATAGATTTATAAGTCATTGTTTTTTGATTCTCTGATACGGAACTGATTTTTACATATCCTGGGCTTCACAATTGTTGGAATTAAAATTCCACAGTTAAGTGGCTTCCAATTTTTTTTTATAATTTAGTTAAAAGAGCCTTGCGGTAAGAAATGCTAAATACTTTGATAAATTGTTTGATAAATTTGTATTAGAAAGGTAAAAGCAGCGGGACTGATTGATTTTTGTGTTTTTGTTGAATGCGTGAGCGCATGTAGGTGTGAGAGAAAAACGTCGGGTAGTGGATTGTTTGGCTCCGGTTTATTTGAAAAATTGTTTAAGTAAAAACCGTTTCGGTTGTTTCGTTTAAACTTGTGTTAAAAATTTAACTAATGATAATACTTAAAACAAAAATGTTGGAAGATTTGTAATATTTTTAGAAACTACCAGTTTTGGCCATGCATTGAAACGTTGTGTATTTTTCTAAATGTGATGTCCTTGTATGGCAACACTGACCATAGCCAAGTTTGACAACTCTACTTCACAAAAAATGGCTAGATTTAAAAATATATGTTTAAACTAAATTATCCATTCAAATATTTTTGTCCTAAAAATGATCAAATTTTCGTTTCCTTAAAAATGATGTAGGCTTTTTACATAAAAACTAGAATTTGAAAATATTTCTATCATACTGTAGTTTGGTTTTTTTTTTGTTGTTTTATTTTTAAACCATTTGAAAAAAATCACAGAAAAAAATAAAGTGCCAACCGAATTGAAAAGTGTAAATTCGGTTAGCATAACCATATTTAAATCAATAGGATTTAAATATGGTTGTGAATATTTTGGGTGTTACACAAAAAAATTAGGTGTATTACCCGAATTTCGTGATGAAAACCAATAAATTTTGGTAGAAGTAACCGAATTCCGGTTAGAAGTTAATAAAAATTTTTGCTGTGTATCACTTAAAATTAGCATTTTTTAAAATATGTATTGGTATAATTTAAAAACTTTATATTAACCTCTTCAAAATTGTGTCCGTTTAGTTAAAATTTAATAATACCATAAATTATTTTCCTTTGAATAAAATAAATCAGCCAATAATAAAAAATTAAAAAATACAAAATTTTAAACCCCTGATATAAATGACGAAGAAAAACAAATGACAATTTTTTTATAGCTTTAAAATCTTAAAGAAAATTATGTAATATAAAAAAGTGGATGTAACTCGCTAAGAAGAGCAATCTAGCAGTTTATTTTATATGTTAGATAAATAAATCACTAGTTTTAGCCGTAAATAGCTAAATTGGCAACACTGACTCTAGCTTTGACACGCTTTGATTTGCTTTCATTTATTTCTCATTTTGTTTACTTTTTTTATGTCATCTTTTTCTTTAAAAAAACATATCCACCTATTAATACGAACTCATTTAAGACGAACTCTCGGTTAAAACGAACTACTGATGAGAGTTTTAGAAACAAAAGTTCATATAATTTTTAGTTTGAGTATGAACTTCAATAAATTTTGAATTCTTTCTATATTTCTTGGTATTTTGACTAATTTTAAACTGAACCATACTTGGGATTTTTTTATTGGCATTGATATTTAATTAGCATTAGTTAAGTAATGAAAATGCCAAACAAATTTCATTACACTTTAATGGTAAATAAATTTTCTGGCATTAGAATTTATCCTTCTAATGCTAATGAAATCGTACCTCAAAAAGTAATTACAATTGGTCAAAAAAAGCATTTGCTTACAAAAAAGGGGTTGTTTAAATTGCTTTACATTGCCTGTTGTATATAATAGATCCCTCGTAATCTCTTCTAAATTTTACAAAACAAATTTCGTTCCCCGTTCCTTTCCATTTCGTTCGTAAAATAATGAGTCCTGTTTTATAAAAATGGTTCCCTACTGACCGCTAATACAAATTTAGTTCCCTGTTCCATTACCATTCGTCTCCAAAAATATAGGTTACCCTGTGGTTGTTTTATAAAATTGGATTCCTTGGGATGTCCTATATGTATTATTGTATCATTTCACAAACTGGTCATTTACAAAAAACTATGCGAGTTAGCGTAAAACACACAAAAAAAAAATTAACTAGAATTTCGAAAGAATAATTTATTTGGAGGAAAAATTGAAATGAAAACGGCGCCAAACACTTTTAACTAACTAAACTAAAATTTTTATTTCAAAACAGCAAAATTTTCTCCTAATTAGTTCATATATCATCTTAAATTTTACTGTTGGTAACGAAATGTTTTGTTGGTTTTAAGAAAAATTTTATTTTATTTAAGTTCGTTAGATAATTTATTTTCTCTAAAAATAAGAAAATATTTTTTAAGTGAAAATTATCCTTAAAAAATATAAATAAAATTTCATTAAAACAATTAAAAAAATGTACTGCAGGATATCCTGAAATGTAATAAATTGTGACAAAGTCAGATCCTTTTCGTAGTTAATTAATGGTTCTTCTTTAAAGAACTGCAAAAAGAACGCCCTAAGTGACACACTTCAAATATGGCTAAAAAACACTGGGGGTTCTTTGTCTTCTTAAATTAGCTAACTTAAGGAAATTGTTGCAAAAATACAAAATATCAGAGTTACATTTCTTGTTATTATTGGAAAATGGAAAAATGTTACAAGTTTATTTTATGGCATTTTAAGCTAAAACTTTAATTGACGTATACAAATTTTAACTTTATTTATTATTAAGTAAAAAAAGGCACTAACTTCGATAAGTATAAAGTTTAATTGGCACAACGTCTATTATAAGAAAATTCATTATGCCGTAATATATAAAATGTGTTTGCGATATTTTATATTGCAGTCAGCAAACAAAACTATTACGTAAAAGCGCAAATTCGAAAGTTTTTAACTTTTGCTAACAAAATTTTAAAATATATGTTAAGCTACTTTAAGTTTAATATTTAAGATTGTTAAGATTAAAGATGGGCCCGTGAGCGATTTTTAACTCATGCTAACGCACGATCACGAACCAAAAATTACAATCCTCAACAATATTTTTTTTAATCGATACTATAATTTGTTTCCTTTGAAAATTTTTTTTCTTTAAAATTAGGAAAATTAACTAGTTTTTTTTCTAGTTTACAAAAATAAAGCAAAAATCGATCCGGCAAAAGTTCTCTTCAGAACCCAAAGTTTTAGACAAGCTAGAGCCTCTAAATTGTTTTTGTTGTTTTCAAGTCAAATATTATTTTTCAAAAATTAGAAAACTTTTACTTGCAAAAAAAAAAAATATTAAAATTTATCTGAACTAAGTTGCATGCAAATTTTCTCAAGAAATAGTTCATCAGTTTCTTAAACCAAATAAATTGTTATTATAACATACATTCAGGAAAAAGATAGTAGAAAAATTTGTAAACAGTTTTCAATCCCACTGTACTATTTTTGTACTGATTTTTAGTAAAAAAAATTATAATTTAGCAAATCTTTTTGCTATTTAAATTTTACAAATAACATAATTTTTACAGAATATTTACAAATTTTTGTTCCTAATTTCAGAAATCATTTAACAAATTTTTGAAAACCGATTTACTAAAATTAGCAAAAAAAAATGTACTAATTTTTAAAAAGTGGAAATTAAAGGAAAGGTTATTTCTAATTAAAACCTAGAAACTTAAATTGCCTCATGTCTAAAAATAGGACATCCACTTAAAATAGCACTAAAAAGTTTTTTAAGTTCCAAAAATCAGCCCTAAAAACAATTAAAATACAACCTTAGAAGTAAAAAAAAAAATTACTAAAATATTTTTCAAAACAGAAATAACCAAATTAAAACAAAATGATAAATTCGTTTATGTTTTAACAATTTTTAAGATTTTTAAGCCTTTGATTTTTTTTAATTTAGATTAAAATATTAAAAAAAAATAAATAAAATAACCAAATTTTGATGCTCTATAAAAAAAATAAATTAAAAAATTTGTACAAATATAAATAATATTTAGTATTTTTTTTTGCTGATTTTAGCAAACCGATTTTAAATTCCACTTTGCGAAAAGTTTACTAAAATTTAGTAGCGGCTACTAATTTTTCTAACAATTTAATTTTACTACACGTCAGCAAACATATGTTGATAAGATTAGCAGAAAATACCGCTGGGCTTAAATTAGTAAAATTTCCCGTATTAACAGCAAAAATTTTCTATTGCCATTACAGACTTACTATTTGCTTTTTATTGCCTGAACTAATTTTTAGAAAACAATTCTTAAAAATTAGCTGAATTTAGAAATGGCTTTCTAAAATTTAGTTAATTTTACATCTCGTGAAAAAAAATTAACAAACATTAAATTCAAGTACTTTCTCATTTAAAGTTAGACACATTTTTTGAACTAAATGGTAGTAAATTATGTTCTATATTTTTTATTGGAACTAAACTTAGTTTTATTGTATTTAAGTATGCAAATTTTTCAAAACTAAGATGTTTTTCTTAAAAATTGATAAATTTTTATTTAAAAAACTTGTTTTTTTTTTCTTCCGAAAATCAAGAAATATTACTTAGAAAAAATATGAACTATTTCTGAGTATATAAAATATTTCGTTTTTACCCAAACATAGGAATTTTAATACTTTTTAAGAAAATTTTTCTAAGTTTTAATAAAATTTAACTTAAATTTATGGAAAATTTTTAAACTAGTCTAAAGGAAATTTTGGATTAATTTTTAGTTCATTTCTTTTAAGTGCAGACATAATTTTTGAACAGCTCGGTAAAGTTCACACTACGACCATAAATTGGGGTAGATCCGGAAGGAATATCGAGGGATAAATTTTAGAGAAACAGACACAGGGTGACTTATTTAATTTTCAACCAATTTATGTGATAAATTAACTCATTATGATAATGTAAATGTCGTTTTCGGTTTCATTCTGTTTCCAGTGCTTTGTGTTCCAATTTTACTCGTTCCCGGTTTCATTTCATTTCGTTCTACTTTATCTGAATATGAACCGGAATGGAATGAAAATCAACATATTATTTATTATTTTGGGTTTCCTCATTTTTTAAAATGATCACAAGCCCTCACGAGCATTTTGTATCCCTGATTTCAGAAATATATCTGCACTTGAAGGATTTTTTTTATCTGTCATTTAAAATTATTTGTTTTTAATTGATAAAATTATAAATTATAGAATTAAAATTAATAATAATGAAAACATTTCATTGCAATTGATATCAATGTAATGCTAATGAAATCATTAATTAGTTAATTCACTCAATTAATTAGTCCCATGTATGAACCGAACAAAATAAATTCGTATGTATCGCAAAAAATATGCACAATTTTTAAAATTATTTTTAGAATCTAAATATTTTGTAAATAATTTTAAATTGTTAATTTAAATTTTATCCCAGTTACGTAACTAGCTTATAACGAATTTATATTTGTGGTCCTTCGCAGTTCACCTTTACAGGGTTTTTACTGTACAATCTTATAAATAAGACTCAATGTTTGACATGTGATTATTTAATATGATCGAACACTTGATAATTGCTATCTTTCATACTTAATTAATACGTGTTCTATTTTGTGTTTCTAATAAATGTGTGTGTATAAAAGAGTGTGTGTGTGTGTATGTGTGTATGTACTTACCACTTAAACATGTATATTTTTCCAAAAATTGATTGCGAAATGTTTCGACCCTCTTTGATATCACATCTATTTTTGGTGCTTCGATAGCCGAAAACATGGCAGCGCCAAGTATTAGAAATAAAATATAGCCACCGCATAAAAATAAAAATCGACATTTTCCGTTTTTGTTATTTGTTGTTGTGGTTGTTGAATTTTTCATACTAATGGGAAATGCTCCTAAAATCATGCTACAGAAAAAAAAACAAACGGGAATAAAGAAATTGAAATTATATTGATGTAAATACAAGTACATATAAATATGTGTGCTGATGTATATGTATGTGTGTATAAACAAGCATTCACATGTTTATACATGTTTGTAGGTGTGTTTTATTTGTTATAAATAATATATTTTTCACTTTATTTTCTGTTTTAAATATAAGTATATCCACTCAGAAAAAAAAGTTAGTAAAAACATTTGTTAACGGTTTTCAATTCAACTTTACCAATTTTGTACTGATTTTCAATAAAACAATTAATATTTAGTAAATTTTTTTGTTATTTACATTTTACAAATTAAAGAATACTTACAAATTTTTATGGCTAATTTCAGAAATAAATTTACAAATTTTTTAAATCTGAAATTAGCAACAAAATTTATTAATTTTATTCTTTCAAACTTAAATTGCCTTAAAATGCTACATAGGCTGAAAAAATTGAATCGGAAGTGAAGATACATTTTACAACCGACTAATGTCCAAAAATGGGACATCCACTTAAAGAGTTTTTTAAGTTCTAAAAACACACCCCTTAAAATTTGTCTTTATGATCTAAACAAATTTACTAAAAATATTTTTTAAAACAAAAATTAGCAAATAAAAACAAAATGGATAATTCGTTTATGTTTTCACTATTTTTAATTTTGTCTAAAATATTTTTTTAAAAAAAAAAAATTTATAAATATAAATTTGTATTTTTTTTTCGTAAGGCAATTTCAAAAAAATTAGCAGGTTTAAAGTGTAACAAGTGTATCTAAAAAAAAATTCGGTTAATTTATGCATTTTTTATATTTTTTTTTTAAATAAAATTTTGCTATATTTTACAATTCATTGAGTTTACAGCAATTTAAGTTTCACTTTACAAAAAGTTTACTAAAATTTAGTAGCAGCTACTAACATTTCTGCTAATTTCATTGTACTACACGTCAGCAGACATGTGTTGCTAAGATTAGCAAAATATAGCGCTGGACTCAAATTAGCAAAATTTCCCGTAATAACAGCAAAAATTTTTAGTTGCCATTACAGACTTTTTTTGGTGAGTGTACCGTATATTTTCTGAATCTAAAACATTTATGCAAAATATGGCTTTCTGATCATTCAAAATCTAAAATTTTAAAATGGTTCTGATGAACTCTTATAGTTTTGTTTAGTTAAATAATTTTTTATATTTTTGTTTAAAATTTCATGCAAGTTAAAATTTATGCAGTTTTGCAATTTTTAATAAAAGTTTTGAAAAATTAAGTCGTAAAAGGGCAAAACCTGAGTTGGGGTATTTAGGGGCTTAAGGTTGACTTTGAAGTGGACTGTATAGCTGAGTACCTAAATATAAAGGAGAGTTAGGCCCTTTGTTCTCGGTTTATAATTTCTCGCAGCTCGAGACAATTATAAAGGATCACAGCAAAATCACACATTACTAAATAATGGGTAAAGTAATGTATAACCATAGGGGCCGATGGATTACTTTACACCTTACTTCATTGATGAATTTTACAGGCGATGAGTCTCATTACTTTAGAGGTGATAATGTAAGGGGTTACTTATATGGTTACGAGAATGGAAAAAGTAATGTGTCTAAAAATAGATTTTTAAAAAAGAGGAATTTTTATAAAAAAAAATGATTACAAATATTTTATTTAAAATTTTTGTAATTAAAAATAATGTGGTCAAGATGGGAATCGAACCACGGAACTCTGGTTGCCAGCCAAGAACTCTACCTACTTAACTATCGACGCATATGTTAGTTGATTGCTTTAAACTTAAATGAATTGTTGCGCTTCGTTTTTCGCTAGTGTTATCAAAACAAACATACATTAACCTTTTGCTTACAAAAAAACACAAAATAATGTATCTAAAAATAGATTTTCAAAAAAATTCCAATTATTACTCTACATTTATGAATCATAAATTACGTAATCAATAATGAGTAATTTATTACTTTATGTTCGCAAATAATAAAAAAGGTAACGAGCTATCATTACAAGGTAACGCATGCGAATATCGCACCCATTATGTTATTTTACAATTCACAATAGTTTATAGTTTAAATAGTTCAAATATTTCAAATACAACTATTTTTTTTAAATTCATTTTTTTAGCAAATTCACTTAGTTTTTGATTATATATAAAAAATACATTTTATTTTTAATTATTTATTGTCTAAATTTATGAATTTAGACACAAATAAAACAGATTTTTAAACCTTAAATTGAAACTAATTTAGCTTAGTTATTCAACACAACACCATTTCCAGTTTTAAATCAAAATGTTTCAAAATAATTTTAAAATTGTGTAAAAATTATTTTAAATTGTTCAAAAAATATTTTCAAATTGTCTAAAAATGTTTCAAAACCAGTTTTTAAGCCGTGATTTTTTGAATGAAACACAAAAAATTAAAAATATAATTTTTAATATAATCTCCTTTCAGCTCAATACACTTAGTCCAGCGTTTCTCCAATTTTTGCATCATTTGAATTTTACAATTTGTATTTTTATTTATCTGGACCTCAGAGCTGAACTATAAAATTTAAATAAACATTAAAATGTCAACTATATAAAATCCATTAAAATTTTTTCTATATTTTACAAATCACTGAGTTTAGTTCACTATAATTTATCAAACATTTTTGTTAATTAGAGTTTATTTATTTGAATAAACTTTGTACAGAATCTAACCAATGTTTAGTAGCTATTTTTATTTCACTAATATTTAGTAAAGTTGCTGATTTTAACAGATGTATTTTAAATTGCAGTTTGCAGCAATTTACTAAAATTAAGTAGCGCTTACTAATTTTTTATACTAAGTTGATTGTACTAATATTAATAATATTTACCAAAATTTTTAGCAAACCAATTTTAAATTTCACTTTACAAAATGTTAACTAAAAATTAGTAGTGACTACTAATTTTTTCAAACCAATTTTAAATTCTACTTTGCAAAATTTAGTCTACTAAATTTTCTACTAATTTTATTGTACTACACGTCAGCAGACATGTGTTGCTAAGATTAGCAAAAAATACCGCTTGGCTCAAATTAGCAAAATTTCCCGTAAAAACAACAAAATTTTCAGTTGCCATTACAGATTTTTTTTTTGGTGAGTGTAGGTTCCTTTATTTAGTTTAACATTTTTTTGGTTACTTTTATTTAACTTTTATTCTTAAATACAATGATTTAATGACGTCAAATTATTTTAAATTGTTATAAGATTGTATGAACATTAGGGTTATAATCAAATTTACGGCATATCATAGCGCGATGGCCAGTAGTGTTTTATTAATGAGAATAGCTTTTTCCTCACGTAGGTAAAAAATTTTCCAAAATCTTGAAAGAAAAATAATTTTTTTTTTAACTTTTATAAATTTTGTTGTTTATTTTTTAAACGAAATAAACTTAAAATTTAATGGATAAATATCCTGTCCTTTTTTTACTACTTAAAACGACTGCGGCCCCAGAAATGGTAAAGTGGCAAATAAATTTAATTTTTATTACCAAATTTATGACTTTTTTTAATTTCTCAAAACGCAAACTTAAACTACTAGTCTTCACCATTAAATCTCATATTTTTCTAAGCTGAGATATGCAAGTTTTTATATTAAGTATTAAGTTTCCATATGAAATTGTATAAAAGTTTTATATGAAAACTTAATACTTCATATAAAAACTTGCATATGTCAGCAAAGTAACATGGGTTTAATGGTGAGGACTAGTAATTTACGATGGCACTTTAAGAATTAAAATGAGTATTCAATCTCTAACAATTAATTTATAAAGTTAGTCAAAACCGCAATTTTTCGCCTAACGTGAACCATTTTTGTGGCGATATTGGTTTTCAGCGACCAAAAATCAGTTTGTAACAGGATCATGCATAGAGATGGGATTCTACCCGGTATTTACCTGATGCATGGGTAAATACCGGGTAAATAAAAGATAAATACCTTTTTTGGGAATTTATTTGGGTGTTTATAAAAAGAATTTGGAAAAAGACATACGACAAATGGATACTTCCCCAAAGTTTGTACCGGCTGAGGATGCAATCAATTTTGCTAATACATTCAAGGAAGCATCTTCCACTTCCACTGGTATCACCCATTCTACACCTCATTGATCGTTTAATTATTTTAGGAGTGAAAGTGACGATGAAACATTCAGCGACAGTGATTTCGATTGGATAATGTAATATTGGAAAAATAAATATATATATTAGGGTTGGTCGATTTAGCAATCGATATTGTGCCATCGATTTTTCGATAGCTTTTGGCATAAGGAAAAAAAAAATCCATTACGACATATCAAAAAAATCATTTTCGAGCCGGTCAAATTTCAATTTTTTGACTTTTTCTCAACTTTTATTTTTAAGGTTTTTTTAGTAGGCTTACGAAAAATCGGCTGATTTAATTTTTTTTAAATATTACCTTTCAAAGGTAAAATTGTACGCTAAAAACGAAGGCGATAGATAACAGTTTTTCCAAAAAAAAAATGGTTTTCTTGAGGTTTTTTTAGTAGGCTTACGAAAAATCGGCTGATTTAATTTTTTTTAAATATATCCTATCCAAGGTAAAATTGTACGCTTAGAACGATGGAGATATAATTTTTTGCAAAAAGATAGACTTGTTACACTTTAAAGCTGCTAATTTTCTTCGAAATTGTCTTACGAATTCGAAAATTAAAATTTATAATTGTTTTTATAGAGTAACTTTTTTTATTTTATTTATTTTTTTCAAAAAATATTTTAGACAAAATTAAAATAAAAATCAAAGGCTTAAAAAATAGTTCAAACACAACGAATTTATCGTTTTGTTTTAATTTGCTAATTTTTGTTTTGAAAAATATTTTTGTTAATTTTTTTTTGGATTTTAAGGTAAAATTTTTATTGCTTTAAGGGCTGATTTTTAGAACCAAAAAAGTTTTTAGTACTACTTCAAGTGAATGTCCTATTTTTGGACATGAATCGGTTGTGAAAAGTATCTTCACTTCCGATCCTATTTTTTCAACCTATGTAGCATTTTAAGGTAATTTAAGTTTGTAAGTAGAAGTTTTAATTATTAGAAATAACATTTCCTTGAATATACACTTTTTTAAAATTGGTACAATTTTGTGCTAATTTTAGCAAATCGGTGTTCAAAAATTTGTAAATATTCTGTAAAAATTTTGTAATTTGTAAAATATAAATAGCAAAAAAACTTACTAAGTAATAACTTTTTTACGAAAAATCAGTAAATTGGGATTAAAAACCGTTTACAGATTTTTCTACTAAAAAGCTTCATGTTACGTCCTACCACAAAAACCTTTGGCTAGAAATTGTATATATTATTGCATATGTCTAATTCGCTGAAGAGATATTTTTTGGATTTTTAAAAACTTGGTATCAATGGAGTTTAAAAGTAAAATATAGAAATTTAAACCCTTTAGTATAGAAATAGGAAAATTAAAATCGAACATCCACTACAAAAAAGTTTCAACATACAATAATTTAATTTGTTTTTAAATGTTATTAGTTATAACTTGTTTTAATCTTTTTATTTTATTTTTGATTTCTTAAGGTCGCTTTTTTATTTTTTATAAATACAAGGGCGGATCAATAAGTCCCTCGTAGTTATATGAAATGCAATACTGCTCCCATCAAGTACCACCTTTTAATAGACTACCGTCAAATTTAATAGCAAATTCCGTCATTTACTTTGCGTTTAACAACAGGATTTTTCGAGGTCCATAAAATAGGCATTTGTTTGATCAATAATTTCATCGTTGGAGCTAAATCTCTTTCCACCGAGCCATTTCTTTAGGTTTCGAAACAGGAAATAGTCACTGGGCGCTAAATCCGGAGAATAAGATGAATGAGGGGACAATTCGTAGTCTACTTCATGGATTTTTGCCATGGAAACTAAGCTGTCACACGATTCCGTTGGTGGTCGATTGTGAGCAAACGCAGCAGCCATCTTGCGGAAAGCTTTCTCATACCCAAGTGATCGTTAAAAATTGAAACCACTGAGCCATGCGAGATGCCTTTGTCTTCCACAATCTATCGCACATTCAATCTCCGATCGGCCAACACCATATCGTGAATTTTTTCAATTGTTTTGGGTGTAGAGACCTTAACTGGGCGTTCAGAATGTTCGGCATCTTCCGTGCTTGTAAGGCCACAACGAAAGTCAGTAAACCACTTTATTCCCATCAAAAATTAAGCTGCCCAAGAAGCAATAAAAGCATCACAACTATGACAAAGGCATCACTTCTTTTCTGATGGTTTCATCGATGAATTTAAGATTAGCGTGTCATAGGATGGAAGTATTCAAATGTAGCTACTAGCATTACTCATACTTTACTTTAAGGAAGCAATGATAATACAATGACTAGATATTCTGATGCATGAGTGGAAAATGTTCTTATACTTTGTAGTATTTAAGCTCTCATGAAAATTTAATTCATAAGAATGCAGAAAAATAAGTTTAAAGAAGCGAAATTTATGCATTGATATACAAATACTCTTTATTAAAACAATTAAATTATTCTGCATTAGTGAAAAAGCATTTTTGAAACATTTTTCAAAAATGTTAATGAATGTTTCGACAAATTTTGAAATATTTTTGGATAATTTAAAAACTGGTTGTACAATTTTGAAAAATTTTTAGACAATTTTAAAATATTTTTGAACAATTTTAAATAATTTTTGCACAATTTTAAAACATTTTTGGACAATTCGAAATAGTTTTTTCACAATTTTAAAATTATTTTGATAAATTCTGTATTAAAACTGGAAATGGTGTAGTGTTAAATAATAAACATAAGGCAAAAATGCACAGATTGCATAAATATTTAAGGCTGAAAAAATGTAAATGACAAAAAAAATCTGTTTTTCTTGATTTTTCAAAACTTTTATAAAAATTGCAAAACTGCATAAATTCTAACCCTAATAAAAATTTATTTTATTTATCATTATACAAAAACTAAAATATAAAAAATGATTTTCTCAATTTGAATAAATGCTTTAAATTAAAAAAAAAAAATATACGATATACTATAATTTATGCTTTGGAAACAATGAAGAGTGATATTTTAAGATATGCATCGAGTTTATATCCCGATCACTGCATTTGAAATATGAACAAATGAATTCTTTTAGAAGTTCCTTAGAATAACACCAAAAAATCATAAAAGAATGTCAACTGAGGTTTAGGAAGCAATGAAAGATGTTCTAGTCACAGAATGACTACCATTTTTTTTTTGCTGGGTTACCATTGAAATCGATGGTGCAGAGTCCCCATAATATTTATCAAGCTTTTCCTTGGTTTAATTGATGATTATTTACGCGAAAAATAATGTTTAATGAGCACTCGAAATTTACTTTTTTCCATTTAAAAAAAAAAATTACGAGGTTGTATGTTTTGAACAGCTGTTAAACGCAAAGTAAATGAACTTGCTCAATATTTGACAGTAGTCTATTAATGGGAGCAGTGTTGCATTTGATATAACTACCAGGAAAGTTTGAAAAGTCACGAACTATATGATCCGCCCTCGTATATATGATATTTATAAAAAATAATAAAAAAAACGATTTTTTTCAATATATTCCGTTCTCCTAAACTACCGATAATGAAGTTTAAGGCTTTCCAGCTAGTCTCTGACATATTTAAAGATATATTGAAATGCGAAAACAAAAAGTACTTAGTACATAGAATATTAAATTTTCACTTTTTCCTAATTGCGGGCACAACAAGTTCGCAACGTTTCGAAATTATTATAAAAAAATAATATATAAATAAAACAACAATAATAAATTCTTACTTACTTGTTTGGTATTTAGAAAATCTCTGGAGAATTAAACAAAATATGTTAATAAATTTAGCCACCAACAACAATACTGGTAACTGACGTTAGTAAGAACTGCAACAACTTTTAGTTTAAACACTTTTAGCAATGATAAATTTATGTTATTAATATTTCTTTTTTTTTTAAAGTATTGATTCGAAATATTTTAATATTTATTAATAAATTATTTAGAGATTTTATGAAATCATGTGATTTAATTGTATTAAATGTTATTTCGTTGTTAATCTCATCACAGGATGTTTTGAAATTGAATTTTTGTTACAGATTTTTTAACTGCATGGGGGGGGGGGAGGGGCGGTTAAGATAGAGAGCGAGTGAGTGAGAGCGTTGAGCAAGAGAAAGGCGGAGGTTTTTTTCCTCTTTGGTGTTGTTTTTACTGTTGTTGTTGTTGTTGTTGTTGTTGATGTTAATTATACACACTGCCGTAAGTTTGTTTGTGTGTATGTATGTAAGGGTGTGGGTGAAAGTTGTATGAGTATTTGAGTGTATTGGTGTTTGAATTAATTCATTCCTTCAAATTTTAATCCACTTTTTATACTTTGACGTATTTGCCAAAATTATGAATCCCTTCTTAAATTTTTGTTGTTTTGTTATTTATTTATTTAGAACTTTTAGTAAATACAACTTTTTACTTGTAGATATATTTTTTTTATTGTGTAAAATTGTGTATATTTTTTGTCGTTTTTTTTTGCCTGTATATGTTTTCGGTTGAAAATGCTTGGAAATACTGAAAGTGTTTTATGGCAAAATCAAGTGCAAAAGCGTCAGTAGCAGACATTTGGTTGGTTGGTTCGTTTGGTTCGTTTGGTTCAACAGCAAAAATACGAAAATAAAAACAAAACTTTATGATATGCCAGGCAGTATGGAGTGGTAGAATGGTGACGTATGTGTATGTACGATAGCACATTGTCAGAAAATTTTGAAACTCTACAACAGTTAAATGGATGTATTTTAGAGTTGATTATTTTATATTAAAGCATAGTAAATTGTTTTTCCCATGGAAATACTTCACTCGATCTTTAATTTTGTTCGCAACATTTTATTTTTATTGAACTTTTTAGGCATGTAATTGCACAAAAATGGAACTAATAATTTTAGTTAAAATTTTAAAAAATTATTGATACAGGGTTGCCAAATTTGGTTTGTTTATTTGTCTGTCTGTTGAAGTGGCGATCCCTGCGCGAAGACGCAAGCGGCTTTGGTAATTTTTATCTAGATAGAATGGGCATCCTCCGAAAAGTTTGGTGTAGAAAATGAGCATAAACGGTCGGTCCAGCGGTTAAAAAGTTGTGAATGAAATTGTGCAGGTAACTCTAAATTTTCCATACAAATTGGTGTATGGGTGGGTCAATAAGTTTGTGACTTTTTGAATTTCCCGCCTCTTAACTGAAAGGGCAGCACTACTCCTGTTAACAGGCATCGGTCAGTTGACTCCCGTCAAAATTTAAACAAGCTGCGTCATTTAGTTTGTGTTTGGCAGCTATTGATAGCACACTACCGCGTGATTTAAGGATTTGAGGAGGAGTAAACGGAAAATGGCAGTTTCCATGGCAAACATCAATTAATTGCTCTCTCATCCACCATATTCTCTGGATTTAGTCCCGAGAGACTATATCTTGTATGCAAACTTAAAAAAATGGCTCACAAACATCTCACAAACTTATTTTGATGATCTCGACAAATCTTATTTTTTTTAGAATGGATAAAAAACATTGGAGAAACGTTGGACAAAGTGTATAGAGCTCCAAAAACCTGTGTTTCATTAAAAAAGTTACGGACTTATTGGCCCACCCACGTATTTAGTACAATTGCATATTTTCTCATATTTTTCCACCAGTCGCTTAAATGTGAATAATACACTTAAAAAAGTTTGTAAATTAAAATAACTTAAAATAGCATTTAAATGAAATGAAAATGTGCCAACCATAGTCGTACTATAATATGATTATCATATTATGATAATATAATAACCATAATTTTACCATAATATGGTCCCTACCATATATGATTCTAAATAAACTTATTATGATGTTTCTAAATATCTAGTCTTTTTCTGTAAGAAACCTTTTCGTACAAAAACAATTTTGGGTTCTACAGACTTTTTCTTATAAAAAATAATTTATTAATATAATAAGAACTTTTTACAAAAAATGAATTAATAAATATATTTTTTTAAAAAATATTTCTTATCGTTTTTATTAAAACGAATTAAAAAATATAAAATCTTTATATGAAATCTTTTTGACAATGAATTGATTAGTGTAAATAATTTTATATGTATAAGAAAACCCTTAAAAAAATCTTCTAAAGTTAAAATAAAAATTATCTGGATCTTAATGGGTCAATTGATGAAATGTTTTAATGTCACATGAAAGGTATTGTCTACCCACATTCGTCCAGTTTTAGTAAACAATATATGATTATTTTTTAATACATTTTGTGGTAAAAACAAACTGACTGAACTGATCAAATTTTTGTTTTTATGAAAAAAAAGACAATATTATGACCGTAAATATCAGAATCATGTTATATTTTATGCATAATTATTTATTGATTGTTGCGAGCATTTTATGGTTAAATAATTATCATATTTTTTTCATTATCAGAATTTTTGTTACCACAGTATGGTTACAGCCAATCATGTTACAAAATAGAAGGTGTCAATCATAAAGTAGTAAAATATTTACTATAATAATGATGGTAGCGACCATGTTGATGGTTAAAAAGCCAATAACATGGTTGTGCCAACCAAACCTGATTGCAGCAAGCTTAATATAGTAGCAGTGATCATGTTGCAACCATGTTTTTTCTCTGCGTGTATGCTTCTTTATTTTTAAATGGAACGGAAAACTTTTTTTTATTAAACCAAACAGTTAACTACATAATATTTTGAGTGTATCTATTTAATATTCCCCTCAAATATTTTTTACCTAAAAATTATTTTCACGATTAAAATTTTATTTTACCACAACCTTTTTTCACCTCAAAAAAGGTTTTTTCACCACAAACAATTTTTTTTTTACCTCACTTATATTTCACTATCAAATTTTTTTTACATTACACTGTGCAACTTTTTTGAAGTCATCGAGTGCAAACTTCCTCTTGTGTGGAGTTTCTCGAAGTACTTATCGAAACTATCAAAACTCTATTTGGGTTTTGCTAGCTTAGCTGCCGTTCGGATTTTATAGCCTCATGTATATTTTTGATACTTGATTTTTTCTTGGAAACCAATTTTGATGACCCGGCTGCTCGGGTCGAAAGTGTGCACTCCCTCTAGCGCTGATCCTTTTAATTTTTTTCATTTAATAAAAAGTTCGTTGTTCCGAAGAATTATGAATTGTATTACAAGGAATATTTTTTTTGAAGATTACTTAACTGAATTTCCCACAGATTGGCAGCTATGGGTCAAAAATTGTAAAAAAAGATATATACAATTAAATTTTTAAAACATTTTAGCAATTTTGAAGCAATTGATGCAGTTTTTTCGGGCTAGTTTGTTTTGCACTTTTTTCTCCTAGTCTATTTCTATAATTGTTCCGAAGACAGGAAAACAAAATTCCTATTGGTTTTCGAGATATAGCCGTGAGAATAATTGCATGTTCTTCGGAAAAATCAAGTTTTTCCCAAAATATACATGAGGCCATAAAATCCGAACGGCAGCTAAACTAACAAAACCCAAATGAGGTTTTCATAGTTTCGATAAGTACTTCGAAAAACCTCGCACGAGAAGGAGTTTGAATTGTATGTGTTGCACTGTGTTATTGGTATCAAAAACAATGTAGAGAACAGCGATGACAAAGTTTGTACTTAAGTACTTTTTATGTTACTATTAAAGTATTAAAGCTTTAAAAGTATGTGAAGTAAGTGATAACTTTTTCTATTCATGTCATTGTATTTTAAATGCTGTTTGATAGAAAATAAATTTTTCAGGGATGATATACATATGTAGTGGATATTATAGTACATTTTGTGCCACAATTTAGAATCTCAAATGTACTTTTGTGCCTAAAAAAGTTAAATTTATAAATTTATGTCATTTCTTATACCATATAAAGTTTTTAATTTAGATAGATATTTGGGATTTTTTAGGTTTTAAAGTAGTTTCTCACACTACATTGAAAGCTGTGGGAATATGTACCTTTGAGTTATTTCAAAATGGTATCAAGCGCAGAAGTTTGCATATGTTGGCACCCATTTTGAATATTAGAAAAAAAATTCGATCGGAAAAACCGTATCAAGTCAAGTGATGCATAAAATATTTAAATTTGGTTAGAGAACCCATGTTTCAAAAAATTTCTCATTTTTTTTTAGTAAAACGTGTTCACTTAAATATTTTTCAATGTTTACTAAATATTAATTCAGTTATTTCTTTTTACTAATTTTAATATAATTTTTTTTTTAATTTTTGACAATTCTTTCGTAAGTTTACTATTTTTAAATTTAAGTATAAGTTTCTTTGACCTTTTTGTTGTAACTTTAAAAAATAAATTGTCATGCTCGTAGCACAGTTTTTCAATAAATATTTTATTTTTCAATATTTCTTCATCCATTGGATGACATCTTCAGGAAATAAGCATATGGAAAAACTGTGACCTCGAGCTTGATAATTTATTTCTTAAAATTTACTATTTTTAACTAGAAATGTTCATAGCTGTCCCTGCAAAAACAAATCTTACCAAATAATGAGTCTAGTAATCTAAACACCAAGGTTTTCACGTATTACTCTTTATATTATAATTCTAACTTTTTTTATATGAGATGTCCCAAAAGGTAAGGTGTTCTGATTACGAAAAAATAAAGATGGGTTACGCGTATGCATATTTATAATTGGTTACCAATTATTATTTACTTTTCTGTAAGTATTTGAATAACGCATTATTTTTTAACTCTTGGTAACCAATTATAATTTAACTTTGAGTAAGCGACAAGGTAATGCGATGCATTGTTGTGAATACTAATTTCTTATCCGCTTTTCCTTCAAAAGGAAGTACATATACAAATTAACCCTTTGACGGTCAATGGTTGATAAATGTCCCATTTTTTGTTTTTGTCGTATTTACCCATTTTTTAACCGATTTTCTTAAATGTGTATCGACAGATGGTAGTTGTTGTTTTCACACAAAACAAACTATTTAGATCAATATGCGCTTAGAGCTAATAGGATCACCACAAATTCATAAAAAAATATATATTTTTTCATAATTTTTGGAATACATTTTCTCAATTCCTATTGGACAACACAGAGGATCAATATTTCTGTAGTACATGGTCCATTCCTTTAATTTTAAGAAACATAGAGATACTTGGAATTGGTTCACTTTATTACAGGATACTGATACAATTTGGGACATACATATGTATCTGGGTCGTCAAAGTTCAAAAAGAGGAAGTTTTTGCTCAGTTTTAAACATCTTTTATTCGCATTGATATTCAAGTTATTTTTATTTGATTTGATTTTTTTATAGATTTTTTCTCCTGATTTCAAATTTGGTCTCCAAAATTTTTAATTTTGAAAAATTTTATAAAAAGCATATTTGGGAACTGGAGTTAAAACTCGATTTTTGCCCCAAGATGTTTTAAAATGTTTGTCATATTCTTGATCTGAATACCAAAATTAATTATACAACATGTGTCATAACACAAATAAGTTAAAATATATTGTGTCGAATTACTTTACACTAATTTGTAGGTTTTTTCCTGTTCACTTACATGATAATTTGTTTATTAAAGACTTTTAATTCATAAATTAATAAAATACACATAAATAAATAAAGTTTTTTACACAATTGGCAATGACACATTATTATTTAATTCAAAATAATAAAATAAGTAACATATTATAGGTAATACATTATTTTTAGTTTGAAAATAATGCTGAATGTAAGGTGTACTCATTACAAAGTAATGTATAAAGTAATGATATGTCATTAACATGTTTTTGCTGGACTTACTATATTTTTTTATACTAAATTTTTCTATGAGCCTAATGTGTATTATTATAGGGTAGAAAATCTTTTGAGTGTCTTAATCCTATTTTTTTGGTTTACAAATTGAATAAATAAATATTTAACTTACAAAGTATTAACTTCATTTTATTTATTTTATAAAAGTAATTTTTATCTACTCTACACTCAGAATATTTTTTTCCTTAAAATTTATAAACTTCATTTTATTTTTTTCCTAAAAAAAATTTTATCTTAAAATATTATTTCCTTAAAAAGTAAAAACTTTATTTTATTTATTTTCTAAAAAAAAGTTGTCTTCTCTACACTCAGAATATTTTTTTCTTAAAAAAATTGAAATTAATTAAAAAGGAGACTATTTGCTTTTTGTTTAAAACCATTGTACTATTATTTGTTTTTATTTTTATTTGTTTACATATTAAGTGAAAAAATCGGTAAAATACAATTTTTACCTGAATATTTTAACTAATACAAAAAGTTTGTAGTTTTGTGTATTTTGCTTATTAAAAAGTTAAAAAAAATATATTTCTTTGTAATTTATCGGTTTATTCAATTGAAAAAAACTTTACGAAAATTTTTTAAAATAACTATTAAATCTTTACCGTAAAAATATTGTCAGTGTACGGCATATTCCAACTTTTTTGAGATCTATGGAACCGCCTTTGAAAATTATATAATTTAAAGGCACAGTACTGTAACATCTCTTATATAAAATAAACCGCCTCATGTGCCATACAAAAACAAAAATGGGAATTTTACAATTTTTTTTTCTGAAAATGTATTTTTAGTCTTGTTGAAAATGTATTTTTAGTCTTGTTCCGGATCATTAATTTTTTTTTTAATGGAAACGATTTTTTTTATGTTACACAGTGCAACACATAAAATGCAAACTCCTTCTCGTGTGCCGTTTTTCGAAGTACTTATCGAAACTATCAAAACCCCATTTGGACTTTAAAAATGTTGCACTGTGTAATTATATAAATTTATATTTATAAACAAATTTCTCCCGAAAAAGTCACCCAATGCGGTGACGAAATATTGGGATAAATTAATAATTATAATAATTTTTTATACAAAATATCTTAAGCTCAGTTTAAATAAAAATATAAAACAAGAAGATCAAGGAAAACTATATTAAAAAAATTAGGTTAAAAAATATTTATGCTGAGTGCCGTTAACTGCGATAAACCGTGCAAATTCTAGTTTAGCATGAACGTATTATAATAAAAGAAGTTTTCAGTTAAGTTAATAATATAGAGACTTTAAAAATTTATTAATTTTTAATAAAAACATCTTAGTTTTAAGAAATTGGCATACTAATATTATAATATATATAAGTTTAGTTAAAAAAAATTTAGAACATAATTTACTCCCATTTAGTTCAAAAAATGTGTCTAATAAAACGAGAAAGTACTTGAACTTAATGTGTGTTCAGTTTTTATTCGTGAGTAGTAAAATTAACAAAATTTTCGAAAGGCATTTCTAAATTTAGTTTTTAAATCAACCACTTTCTAATTTTTAAAAATTGTTTTCTAAAAATTAGTTCAGGCAATTTTGTAATTGTAATAAACTTTTTTCTATGTACTAATAATAAAAATTTATTTGGTTTTAGAAACTAATGAACTATTTCTAGGGAAAGTTTTCATGCAACTTAGTTTAGAAAAATTTTAGAAATTTTATTATACTTTATATTAAAATATTTTTGAAGTAAAAGTTTTCTAATTTTTGGGAAATAATAAACTTAGGTATAGGATTTTTGGTTTTTGAACAGTCTTAACTAAAAGTGGCTTAAAATAATCATGAAAGGTAAAAAATTTCGAATTTGCGCTCTTATGTAATTTTGTTTGCTGACTGCATTACAAAATATCGCAAGCACATTTTATACATTACGTCATAATAGCTTTCTTAAAATTGACTTTGCGCCTTTATCGGAGGCATTAAAACTATTTTTTTTCAGTTAATAAAAATGTCAAAATTTGTATATGTCAATTAAAGTTTAAGCTACAAATGCCATAAAATAAACTTATGACATTTTTTCATTTTCCAATAATAACAAAAAATGTAACTGTGATATTTTGTATAATTGCAACAATTTCCTTAAATAAGTTAATTTAAGAAGACAAAGGAACCTTAGTGTTCCTTAGCCATATATGCCGTGATCACTAATTAATAGGAAATTTTGCTATGTTTTCTAATAAAAATTTGGTTTTCAATAGTAAAATTTTTCTATAATTTAGAAATTTTGACCAATTTTTAAGTAAAATTTGTTTGTTAATTTCAAGGAAAATTTTATAAAATATTGGTAAAAAGTGTCTTTGGCGCCGTTTTGATTTCAATTTTTCCTTCAAATAAGTTAATTTTTCTAAATTCTAGTTCATTTTGTTTTTGGGTGCAGTATGAATTGCATGATATTTTTGCAATGCTGCTATTTCTCCAAATTTTGACGAAAAATTTTCAAGACAGAACACAATTTTTAGGGTTAATTTTAAAACGAATATCTCCATGGATAATAATAAGATTTTTAATATCATCATAAAGTATAAATCAAAAGTTTATTGTCCTGTTTTTAATTGAAGTTCATGTTTAAGGCGCCTTAATAATAAATATATTATAGTTTCGTTATATGATAAAAACTAGGGAAATCTAAGAGGTTTGAGCGGGTGTCTCTATGATTGTCTCTATGTATAAAAATTCATTTAATCGTACACACAAAAAAAATTCCTCTAATTAAAAATTTTGATGAACAACAATAAAGTAATAAAGTCAACGAACAATTTTGTATATATTTTATTAAAAAGTTTCATAATTTTTATGAAATTGATTTGAATAAAACTTCATTTTTATACCCTTCACCACAGGTGGAAGGGTATATATAAGTTTGTCATTCCGTTTGTAATTTCTACAATATTGATCTTAGACCCTATAAAGTATACATATTCTGGGTCCTTATGAAGAGCGAAGTTGATTTAACGATGTATGTCTGTCCGTCTGTGTTAAAATGGGTTTTCCGAAGAACCCAGACATGATGAGGACTTGATAGTTTTTAATTTCTGTTACATGTGATCCATTTCTGTTTGCTATTAAAAATCAGACAGATCGGTTAATAAATGGCTGAGATATTAGCAAAAAACCAGGACTACCTCTATTTTTTTCCGTAAAATCCCTTTGTTTAATATATATGTAGAATTTTACGCATAACAAACACATCCATGTGTTAAAATTCTTTTCTTTCATCTCCACTTTTATACACAAACACCACACATACAAAGATTTGTCATTTAAATAAAAACTTAACAAATCTCTAATGAACGAAGACTTTTATATATGTACCTCTATTGACGATGATTTTGTGTGAGCTTCAATAGCTCAGTTGTCTAGACGCTATGTCACAAATACTTTTTTTCTCTAAGGCCGCGGGTTGGAATCCCGGTCAATTCACTTTTTTTGTACATTTTTTTTTATTATTTTCTTAAGACTTTTTTGTTTATTTTTGGTTTTTTTAACATTTAATAATTAATTTATATAAAATTTTATATAAATTATTAAATAATCCATAAATAGGCTAAAAACATCAAAATTTTTATAAAAACCCTCTGATACAAACAAAATACAAACGTTTTTATACCCTTCACCACAGGTGGAAGGGTCGCGGGTTCGAATCCCGGTCAATTCACTTTTTTTGCTACATTTTTTTTTTATTTTCTTAAGATTTTTTTTGTTTTTTTTAACATTTAATAATTAATTTAAATAAAATTTTATATTAATAATTAAAAAATCCAAAAATGGGTAAAAACATCAAAATTTTTATAAAAACCCTCTGATACAAACAAAATACAAACGGTTTTATTTCTATTTTTTTGCTCCGATTTAAAATAATTTATAAAAAGATTTTTAGACCATTTTATTTCTAATATATTACTATTTTAGGTCATAACTTATAATAATTTATAAAAAAAAAATTATAAACTATTTTTCTTCAAATTTTTAAAATTAAGCTTAAGAAATTAAAAATATTTTTAATAAAAAAGCGAAATAAAATCCCGAATGCAAATTTGCCAGCTAAATCAAACGTTTTTGTAGAAATAAAACACATGTAGTTCTAGTGATTTCTTTTAACGATTTGTTGAAATTCTTTTCTTTCACCTCTTCACCTTTTAAACACAAACAACAAACACTATTCTAGAGCTGTAATATGACCTATGGATACGTCTTATATAGCAAAAGATCGAAAATCTTTAGTATAACATATTTGCTGAAAAACTCGGAAATATCGGTTCAGATACAAAAAAATTATGCCCAAAACATAAATTTTTTTTAAATACCTATTTTCTGGAACCATAAATCGTCCCAAGTCAAAGTTTTATCACCAAACTAAATGGTTAATTTCCTATAAATCTGTCCATTTCATATATGTCTATATATAAACTTCAGTTTTTTCCCAACCATGGTGAAGGGTATATAAGATTCGGCATAGCCGAATTTAGCCGCTCTTACTTGTTTACCAATAAAACTAATTTCTACATAAAATGAAAAACTGCATAAATTTAATGTAAAGTTTCAATGAAAATTCATTAATATCATACAGATACTTCTCGCAGTGTATAACGTGTAAAAGTTTTAATATTGGTCGTATTTTTAATTAAATCATGAGGCCCCGGTAGGCTAGTTGCTAGCGTGCTAGCTTATCGGTCCGGGAGTGGTGGGTTCAATTCCCACCAGGGGCTCTGGTAAATTTACTGGGTTATGGTATTAGGATATAATTTGTAATAATAGCATTAATATGAATAAATAAAAATTGAATCAATTACAAAATTAATTGATTATGGACTTGTTATTCAACAACATTTTTAATTGAAACAATTTAGCCACATTTTTTTGTGTGTGTAGTTACGAGAACGTGTTTGACTGAGTGTGTGTGTGTGTGAAAGGTATATGATTTTGACGGAAGTAGGGATGTATAATCAAAAACAACAAAAGCACTATGACTTGACTACTTATATATTTAACTTCGTCTATTATTAATAACAACCAACACATATCTACAGTAGAGAAGTGCAAGAGCATTTCAAAAACAACAGTAGCAGCAGCTTTAATATTAACAACAGCAGCAGAATAGCTCAAAATAACACAAACAAAACAAATATGACGCTAATGTTGTTAGTTCACCTACTAACCCAGACCCGATGTTACTCTAGTAGTTGTTTGTGTTTGAAAGTAGGTACCTTCTCATACGTCGCATATAAGTGTATGTTGTGCTAATAACACGAAGTCAATGTAAAAAAATATTACTCATACGAATGTGTATTCGGTTCGTCTACACATTAGGGTGTCCTAATAATTTTTTGTTTTATTGTGAGTTGATTGAAGTAATATCACGATAATATGAATACGAGAAAAAATAAGTAGGATTGGACTAGCTCTCAGCGGTGACTTGACATAACCTCAGTGGAGATTATCCAAATTTCCGGTTTGCGCATTATGTCCGAAAATGTTTTTGGCATAACCACTACATTGGGAGTTGGGATCATGACCGAGGAGTTTTCAATCAGAATCCCCCATAGAAAAGTGACATAAAGCACAGACAGAGGATTTTAATCTCTATAAAATTTTCGAGTTTCGGCACTTTGGGCGGAATTATGGGTATTCTTCATCATTTTCTGAGTCCATCTAGCGATATGCCATCGAAATAAAGTTCGCAAATATGTATTCTGGGTCAAAGTAAAGGGTGATTTATTTGCTGTTTGGTTTTGCAGTGTAAAAAAAAGGTTCGTGACAGGTGGCGGGGCCAAAAATGCTCAGTACGGTTTGCCATTTTACCATGAATAGACTAACACACGAATAATGCTTGCAAGTAATTGAATTTTGGAAGATTTTACGTAAGGACCTCTTTATGAAACCATACAAAATACACCTTCTTGAAGAACTGAAGCCAGGTGACGTACCACCACGTTGTTTGTTTAGTACATGAGCCTTAGGAAAGTTGGATGAAGATCCATTTTTCTATTGAAAAATTGTCTTCAGTGACAATGTTTTTTTATGGCTCAATAGGTACGTCAACAAACCGAATTGCCGGAATTCGTTGTGAAGAGCAGCCAGAGGCAGTTCAAGAGCTGCCAATTCACCCTAAAATATGCACTGTTTGGTGCGGTTTGTGGGTCGGCTGCATCATTAGACCGTAATTCTTGAAGAACGATGAAAATCGCAACTTTACAGTCAATGGAGCAAGGTACCGTGCGATGATTACCGACTTTTTTTTTTGTCTAAAATGGAAGAATTGGACTTGGTTGACAGTGCCACATGCCACATGGCACGCGATACCATAAACTTATTGAGAGGCGAGTTTGGTGCCGATAAGATCAGGTGATTTGACCCCATTAGACTATTTTTTGTGGAGATGCTTGAAGTCTTCTCGTGCACAGGGACCAGCCAGCCACAATTCCAGCCCTGGAGGACAAAATTACAGCTGCCATTGGTAAGATACCGGCCGGAGGGCTGAAAAAAGTCTGCCAATATTGGAGCTCATGAAATAATCTTTAAAAAGTAAATGACAGGCACTCATTTAACGCCCCAAAAATAAATATTTCATTCACTTTTGCAAATTTTCTGTGTTTTTTCAATCTTCAAAACCCAAGCGGCTAAAAGTCACCCTTTATGAAGTCTATTGAAATAGTTCTTTATGATCTCCTAGTAAACCCATCTTCCCGGTATTTGCATAAATTAACTTTTTCTGCCCATATATTGAGGATCAAGCCTATACTTGGAATTCGCTTAAATCGTACCGTGGTGTAGAATATCTGATGGTCCGGCTTGGTTATATCTTCCACCATATATGGTGAGGGTAAATATCAGTTTGTCATTCCGTATGTAACGTGCGAAATATAAGTCTAAACCCCATAATGTATATACATTCGTGATCCTTATGAAATTTTAAGCCGATCTAGCGATGTCCGTTTGTCTGTTGAAATAGCGGTCATGGTGCGAATGACTAATTCAAATAGTTAAAAAATATATTTCCATGAATTTCAATTGATTCTTCATTTAAAAACAAACTTTACTTTTTAATTTTTAAATAAACTACAGTTGGTAACGGAAAATATATTGTGAGTGTTATTGGATTAAAGTACTTCTCTAAATATCTAAGGTAAATATGTGTGGAGTGGAGTCAACAAACATGTTCAACAGCTATTGTTTTAAAACATTGTGTCTGAAAGTGCTCACAAGTTTAAATAAAAAAGCACAAAAAGCAATTATGTTATTGTACAATTATTAATTTACTGAGAATATCGATTATATTTTAAAATATTTTGTTGACATGTGTAATGCATTATCTGTGATTTGTTAAAACATCGTTTTCTTAGGACATGGGTGGAGGAAGGGTGTTTAAAGATTCGGCACAGCCAAATTTAGCATTTTTATTTTTAGTTGTTTTTAATAATTTTTTATCATAAAAGAAGCATTAGTGGACCAAAAATAATAATCATTATGGTAATTATGTCACAATATTGTAAATAATTTTATACCTTTTTTTTTTAACAAAATACATCAACATCATTAACTTTGCTGAAAGGGAATTAAAGATTGCCTACAAAATTTTTTTATTTATTTTTTTTTCATATTCTGCTTATTTAATGTCATTTTGTGAGTGGTATTACTTAATTTTTTGTTTATCAGGACAGTCAAATACTCATCATTCATATTACGGTGGATCGAATTCACGGAAAATTTGCTTTATTTTCTGATTAACGGGAAAAAACTGAACATTTCAGTCGGACAAAAATTTGCGTTCGCCAATTCAAAAAAGAAAATTTTTAACAATTTAATTTTAAAACAACATGAAGAAATTTTTTCATGAAAAAATTCGATTTCTTAATAAAATTTCATCTCTTCAAATATTTTACATTTCGGAGGTTAACGCAATTTAAATATCAATTCTAATTAAGCAGAAATTGCATTTTTTTTATTTTACATTTATTCACAAGTTATTTAGCCTTCAATCCGCCCTAATATACAGAGTATATGTAAAAGCCTACTCATTCGGTGTTTTCGTTTTTCGTTTTTTGTTTTTGCTCTTGTTGTTTTTTGTGTTTACAGGACATTTGAATCTGTACCTATAGAATGATATGTGTTTATGTCAGGCTTGGAAAATTCAGTACTTTAGTACATTTTTCAGAGCTTGCAAAAGTATCGCAGTACCCCTGCGACCTAATTAGCACTTTTTCAGCAGTTTAAAGAAATTACTTGAACCAAAGTATAACTAAAGATTATTTAAATAAATCGTAACATTTTTAGTTTTTAAATTTTAGTATCGTCATTGTGCCTATGTGGTAATTATTTGAATTATAATGCATTTGCCTTATTTTTGTAAATATATGAAAATTAAAAACAAAAGAAAATTGTAAAAAAAAAAAAATAATTTTTAGAAAGTTGTTAGAATTTTTCGTAAGAAAATGGTATTAATTTTCGAGTTCTGGAAAATGTTTTTAAATGAATTTATATAATTTTTAAACGTTCAAATTCATTGCAAACTATTTTTAATAAAACCAAAACATTTGATATATAAAACATTTAACACTTATTTTGAAATTTCCTAAGATTTTAAGTTTTAAAAAAAAGTTTTTCAAAAGATAAACTAAAATTTTTAAAATAGAATGGTTGAATAGAAATGAATCTGCGAACTATTTAAACTGTATTCGAGGCCTTTACTTAGGTGAAATCGATAAGCTTTGCTTATAATGTGGGATTAGATGCATGTTTGACTCGTGCAGCCGACGACTGGTTGTTGAAAAAATTATAATATTATAATCAGATCCAAAGATTAAACATTTATTTTTCACCAACTGGTAAACAATTCGTCTATTTTGTATGTTTTTTTTAGCTGATCAAAAATATTTAGATACAATTAGATCATATTCTATTCAATTTGATTGACCATTAATTGGATCCAAACGGAAATTTTTGAATTAATTCTCTTCTACTCGACAGTGTTTATAATTTTAAGAGACAAACATTTATTTTTTTTCTTAAACTCAACTTTTCTAAATAAAATGCATATTTGTTTAAAGAAAAAAATTTAGTAATCAAATTCAATCTAATTGAATTCTTTGGCGCCTGGTTTTATAAAGAAATAACTAAGAAGATAAGAATGGGGCAAAAAATTGTTTTCATAGATTTTTGAGCTCTGTCTATTTAGGAGGCTTTCTTAAGGTTCTGATGAGATTTTTTGCCACATCGAATAAGCCTAACTAAAACTAAATAATTTGCTTTATTTTTGTAAATGTTCAGAGGATGAAAGCTGGTTATAAATAAACAACAAGTAAAAAAAGGTTTAAATTCGCCTGTGCCGAATCTTTGAATACCCTCCATCAATATCCTAAAAAAATATTCTCTACTGTTTTTGATACAGATAATGTAAAATTATGGAGGTGAAAAACATTTTTTGAGGTGTAAAACTTTTTTGGATGTGAAAACAAATTTTATGGGTGAAAAAAAAACCTTGTGGTGAAAAAAATTTTTGACGTGAAAAACTTTTTTGGATGTGAAAACAAATTTTTTGGGTGAAAAAAAACCTTGAGGTGAAAAAATTTTTTGAAGTGAAAAAAATTTTTTGAATTGAAAAAAATTTTTTTAAGTGAAAAAAATTTTTTGAAGTGAATATAAAATATTATTCACTTCTAAGCGACTGGTGAAAAATAAGAGAAAATATATTATGTACCAGTCGCTACTATGAAATTGTACTAAAATACACCAATTTGTATAGAAAATTTCGAGATACCTTCACATTTCACTCATAACTTTTTAACCAAACCAAATACCAAACTGCTTGGGAGGATGTACATATACCAAACTGCTCGGGAGTATGTACATTGATCTATGTAAAAATAAGCACTCCCGCGTGCGTCTTCGTGCAGTCAAACAGACGTACATCGATTTAATATTGCATATGGGGGTCTTAAACGGAATGACAAACTGATATATAGCCTCGCCATATATGGTGGAGGGTATATAAATTAAAAGCGAAAAATCTCGATGTATATATAAACAGAAAAAAATTAAAAAAAAATTATTTTAGTGCTTTCTTGTAAAAAGTACCGTCGGGTTCAAAAAAGTACTATTTTGATTAGGTTTCAGTACCATTTCAAAATTCAACTTTTTCATCTCTGGTGTTAGTGTTGTATTCGTGTGTATACAGTGAACGCTAGTATAGTTTTATACTCACTTTATACCGGATATTTCGTTAGTATTTTTTTTTTTTGGTACATTTTCTGTGGTCGGATTTGGTATTAATTCAAGAATCCAGGAAATCAATGTATATTTAATATGTTTTCAAAAATTCTAGTTCTACGTGTATGAATAGTTTAAAATGTACTTTTAGAAATACATATTGTTTTTCTCAATATTAAAGATTTTGTAAAATATTTATTGAAGTGTTACAAATTATTGTGGTAATGCCTCAGAATTCGAGAAAAGAAATTAAAAAAACAAAAAAACAATTTATAATACAAATATAATTTTTGAACAGGAAACACTAAGTGGTTTTGTTTTTCAATATGACAACAATCACAGTGAAAAATTATTTTGAAATCCTCCACTACTGAGGCACTTTTAACCCTTTTATGCTCTAATTGTAGCTTTTCTTGTTGAAAAGGAACTTTCAAGACCCACTCACTGGAAAATTCCCATAATGCTTCGGGGGCTTTTTTGGCAC
This sequence comes from Eustalomyia histrio, assembly GCA_949748255.1. NCBI lineage: Eukaryota > Metazoa > Arthropoda > Insecta > Diptera > Anthomyiidae > Eustalomyia > Eustalomyia histrio. The sequence goes on along the minus strand of OX456525.1, from coordinate 84,209,274 downwards.
ATGTAATTTATATTCTATTTTTGTGCAGTTTTTTTTGGAATGAATTTTGAAAGTATCCAAAATGCTACAAAACAAAAAGTACAAAGCAACCGATTTTTTCACCCTATTTCACAGGTATATTAAATTCCCAGCAAAACCACACATTACCAAATAATGGGCCGATGGATTACTTTACACCTTACTTCATTGATGAATTTTAATACGCGATGAGCCTCAAAGTAATGTATATACCCATTACTTAAGAGGTGATAATGTTAGGGGTTACTTATATGGTTACGAGAATGTAAAAAGTAATGTGTCTAAAAATAGATTTTTTTTAAAAAAAGGAACTTTTTAAAAAAAAAATATTACAAATATTTTATTTAAATTATTTGTAATTAAAAATAATGTGGTCAAGATGGGAGGGAATCGAACCAGGGAATCTGGTTGTCAGCCAAGAACTCTATGAACCCACTGAGCTATCGACGCATATAGTATTTGATTGCTTTAAACTTAAATGAATTGTTGCGCTTCGTTTTTTCGCTAGTGTTATCAAAACAAACATACAATACCCTTTTGCTTACAAAAAAACACAAAGTAATGTATCTAAAAATAGATTTTCAAAAATATTTCAATTCTTACCTTACAGTTATAAATCATATATTACGTAATCAATAATGAGTAACTTATTACTTTATGCTTGCAAATAATGAAAAAGGCAACGTGCTATCATTACAAGGTAACGCATGAGAATATCGCACCCATTACCAAAGTTTTGCTGGGTTGCTTTCATATCGGATAGTTTAGCCTAGACTATTTTTATTGTTAAAAAAAATCAACTTCTAAACTTAGCATCCATGCACTTTTTACATTTTCAATTAATTTTTGGAAAAAATTTGCAAAAAAAAAAATCTACAAACACCTTTGTTTTTTCATATGAAAATTTAAAAAACCAAGACCAATATTTTTTAAAAAAGTTTCAACAAAAATTATAGTTTGGAATACATCTTATATCAGAAAAAATATTGGTTGCAATTTGATAAAAAAAAACCATTAACATTTATTTGTAACAGTACTATTTTATTTGAAATAACCTATAATCCATAAAAAAGCAAAAATATTGTATTATAACTTAAAAATAGGGAAAATAAACTAAAAAAAATATATAATCTAATTATTGCTATTTCCAATCAACTTTAAAATTAGTAATGGCTTAGTAACTGCGTACAGGAAAGTCAACCATGTATTTAGGGAATGTAGTAGAAAAAAAGTACAATCTATTAAATTTATTAAAAAACTGTCAATATTTAACTACACCCAGAAAACAGATTCGTGCTGACAACTGAATTTGTTGCTAATCGAATGGTTCAGTTGCAGCAACCGAATTTTTTAGTTGTGACCACCGAATTGTTATTGAGGCAACAGAAATTCTGTTGTCACAGTCAAATTAATCATGTCTCAATTGCTTGTTCGTTGTCATAACCGAAAAATTCGGTTACCACAACCAAACCATTCCATTGTACAAATACGGTTATCCTGATTAAATATACCATTAAATTAGGGTTTCAGTAGAACCAATAATTGGTATTGCTAAACGAATTTTATAATATAATTATTTTTCTAAATACACAGAGAAAACAGATTTATTGTGACAACCAAATATCTTGCCAACCAAATATTTTGGTTGTTTGTGTCGACTGAAATTCGGTTAGTACAATAAAATTTCGGTTGAAACCATATATTTTAATTGGATGAAGAATGAATTTGGTTGCGACTACCGAGTAATTCAGTTGCTGCAAACGAAATATTCATTTGGCGAGAAATTCGGTTGTCACAGTGAATCTGTTTTATCTGTGTAATTTTTTAAATACAATATTAGCCATCAAAATTTATGTGTGTTTGTAAAGAGGAAGTCTACACTTACCAAAAAAAAAGTCTGTAATGGCAACTGAAAATTTTGCTGGTTTTACGGGAAATTTTGCTAATTTGAGCCCAGCGGTATTTTTTGCTAATCGTAGCAACACATGTCTGCTGACGTGTAGTACAATGAAATTTGTAGAAAAATTAGTAGCCGCTACTAAATTTTAGTATACTTTTTGTAAAGTAAAATTTAAAATCGGTTTGCTAAAATCTGCAAAAAAAAATACTACAAATTTTAATATTAGTACAAAATTTTAATTTTATTTTTTTATCGAGCATAAAATTTTTTTTATATTATTTTTTTATTATTTTTTTTTTTGTTTTAAATATTTTATGCCAAATTAAAACAAAATTAAAGGCTTAAAACTTTTAAGGTGAAATTTTAATTGTTTTTAGGACTGATTTATAAAACTAAAAAATCTTTTTAGTGCTATTTTAAGTGGATGTCCTATTTTTAGACATGAGTCGGTATCTTCACTTCCAATCCCTTTTTTAATTTATGTGAAATTTTAAGGCAATTTAAATATAAAAATACATAGATTTAATATGCTGCAAGATCCTTAAAGATATCATTATTTTAAATTACAGAATGAATTGGTGCTCCACGTCGTATGAGTGTTAATAAAATATATGAAGTGTAATATAACTCATACGTCACCTATAACAAATACATACATATGTGTTTCATGTTGTAGAACTTAAATGACACACAGCAGAGAAACATTAAACATTTATGTATGAACTACATATAAAATCTACAAAAAAAAACTTATGTTTAATGTCTGAATTTAAAAATGCCTGAATTTAAATATTTCTTTATATTTATAAAATGTCTGTGTACCTTCCATTTTTAAGAGATTTAACTGTTTATTTTGAAATTTACATAGCAGTAGATAAATATGTATATTGGTTAGAAATATATTTATTTATATACTACATATTTAAACGATGTTGTTGTTGACCATTCTACTTTATAAAGTGCACTATGGGCCAACGTATAAATTTTTTTTTTTTGACAAAAAGAGTTTGACAGCTGGAGCGAAATTTTGAAGTTAAGCTCTACACAAAATTTAACTCAAAGGGATGTTAAAAAAATTACATACAAAACAAAAACTAATGTCAACAAATTTTGGCTACGATACCCAGCGTAATGTAAATTTACTACTTTTGCTGTCTTTAAACTTATTTTCCTTAATTAACGATTTTCAAGCGAGAGTAAAAATTTTGTATATTTTATTTTAAAACAAAACAAAATAATAAAAAAAAAATCGTCAAAAATATAGTTACGCTCGGGCGCATACTTTGTTTATAAGTTACAATAATACACTTAAAAAAGTTTGTAAGTTAAAATAACTGAAAATATCATTTAAAAGAAATGATATTTCATTTAAAAACCGGTCAACTTAATTTTCATTTAAATTAAATGCCATTTGTTATTTATTTTTAAATGTTGATTAATCAACTGACACATCCGTAAGAAACAAATGATATAATCAGTTAAAATAAATGTCAAAGTTTTACCTACCAATCATTAAAAAATAAATGTTTTTTTCATTTATTTGAAATTATTTCCGTTTTTGTACTTTTTGTTTTTTTTTTTAATAAACTCGTACAATACAAAATGTATGTATGCATATGAAGCTATAAATACTTTTTGTATGAATGTCTTTGTATATGTATGTGTGTTTATGAAGTTCTTGTAAATTGTATTGAAAAATTTTGTATATATACAACCAATTTAAATAAAAAAACAAATTGAAATTTTTTGAATATTTTTTTTTGAAACAGACAGCAAACAAAATTTAAATTTGTAATAACTGTTACGGACACAAATAAACCACAAGTTTCCGTTTTGTGGGTAAATTTTTATTAAATTTCAAACAAATGAAAAAAATAAATGAAACTGAAAAAAATCGGTAAATGATAGTAAATTATTTCGAATAAATGTATAAAAAAGTTAATATAGATATTTCTTTGAAAAATAAATGTATGTTCCTTTATTTTTAAATGAAACGGAAAACTTTTTTATTAAACTACAAACAGTTAACTACATAATATTCTGAGTGTAGAAAATACCATTTTAAAGAAATGACATTTCATTTAGAAAGCCGGTTACTTATTTTTCATTTAAATCAAATGATTTTTGTTATTTATTATTAAATAGTGTTTAAACAAATGATTAATCAGTTAAAAATAAATGTTAAAATTTTACCTACACTTAAAATAGTTTGTAAGTTGAAATAACAGAAAATGACATTTACAAGAAATGATATTTCACTTAAAATCCGGTCTACTTTCTTTTCATTTGAATCAAATCGTTTTTGTTATTAATTTTTAAATGTTGTTTAAATAACTGATACATCAGTTAAAATAAATGTTAAAATTATAAGCACAAATTCCTTAAAAAAAATGATTTTGTCGTTTATTTGAAATTGTTTTCGTTTTTGTATTTTTTGTTTGTTTTTTAATTTACAAAATGTATGTATGTCTATAGACACATTTTGTGTGAATGTGTTTTTAAAGTTATGCATGTATGTTTATGAAGTTCTTGTAAAGGGTGGTTAAATTTAAAGGGCCGATGTTGATTTTGAATAAAACAAACTATTTAGAAAATTATTGTCCTTTCTTTTTATTATGATAATATGGTATGGTTCAATTATGTATGGAATAAAATATCGGCCATATGACCACCGCGACCTCGGCGGCACCCCTCCGATGGTCCAAATTTTCGATGACGCTGAAGCATAATTGAGTTTTATGCCGTTAATGTGCCGAATTATCTCATCCTTTAGCTCTTGAATTGTTGCTGGCTTATCGACGTACACCTTTTCTTTCAAATAACCTCAAAGAAACAAGTCCAACGGTGTCAAATCACATGATCATGGCGGCCAATTGACAACGCCACCACGTGAGATAACACGGCCATTGAATTTGTCGCGCAAAAGAGCCATTGTTTCGTTAGCTGTGCGGAAAGTGGCACCGTCCTGTTGAAACCACATATCGTCATATCCTCAATTCCTCGCGACAATAAGTTTATCATCTCGCGATAGCGAACACAATTCACGGTAAGTGCTTGGCCGACCACATGACACACTATCGCGAACAACAGCAATGTTTTCCGCAGAACGAACTGGGCGAGCATGCACAGGTGTTTTCACAGACCCGGTTTGCTGAAATTTGCCCACAATTCTCCCGATTGAGGACACATTTGGTCGATTATGCTGACCAAAAAAAATCACGAAGTGCACCAAATGCATTTTGATTTGAACGCCCATTTTCATAATAAGCCTGAATAACTTTAACGCATTGCTCGATTGTGTATCTTTCCATGGTTCAAATTGAGTTAGTTTGAAATTGAGAAATGTCAAATGAAATGCAGAAAAAAACTTGACGTTTAGGTGTGGTTCACATTCAACATCGGCCCTTAAAATTTAACCACCCTTTTGCACTGTATCCTTGTGTTTAAAGTAAAGGAGTTTTATGAATTGTTGATCTGTTATTTTGTAAATAAATACACTTAAAAAAGTTTGTAAGTTTAAATAACTGAAAATATCATTTAAAAGAAATGATATTTCATTTAAAAACCGGTCTACTTAATTTTCATTTAAATTGAATGCCATTTGTTATTTATTTTTAAATGTTGATTAATCAACTGACACATCCGTAAGAAACAAATGATATAATCAGTTAAAATAAATGTCAAAATTTTACATACCAATCCTTAAAAAATAAATATTTTTTTTCAATTATTTGAAATTATTTCCGTTTTTGTATTTCTTGTTTTTTTTTTGTTAATATACTCGTACAATACAAAATGTATGTAGGCATATGAAGCTATAAACACTTTTTGTATGAATGTGTTTGTATATGTATGTGTGGTTATGAAGTTCTTGTAATTTGTATTGAAAAATTTTGTATATATACAACCAATTTAAATAAAAAAACAAATTGAAATTTTTTGAATATATATTTTATTTTTTTTTTTTTGAAATAGACAGCAAACAAAATTTAAATTTGTAATAACTGTTACGGACACAAATAAACCACAAGTTTCCTTTTTGTGGGAAAATTTTTATTAAATTTCAAACAAATGAAAAAAATAAATGAAACTAAAAAAAAAATGGTAAATGATAGTAAACTATTTCGAATAAATGTAAAAAAAGTTAATATAGATATTTCTTTGAAAAATAAATGTATGTCCCTTTATTTTTAAATAGAACGGAATACTTTTTTATTAAACTATAAACAGTTAACTACATAATATTCTAAGTGTTGTATTAGTAAATATTTCTTTGAAAAATAAATGTATAATCTTTTATTTTTAAATGAAACGGAAAACTTTTTTATATTAAACTACAAACAGTAAACTACATAATATACTGAGTGTACCAATTCCATAAAAATAAAAAAATTGTTTATTTATTTGAAATTGTTTCGGGCTTGTGTATTATTGTTTGTTTTTTAATCTGCAAACTGTAGACTCACTAAAACTAACAAAATCTCATTGATAAATCTTCCAAGATAAAATTAAAATTTTTATTGTAACTTTTCTCAATTACTGAAATGTAAATTCAGGTGTCCCATTTTTAAAGTTTTATAAATACAATCATTAATAGCGCCTATAATTAATACAACTCATAATTCGGTTGGTTCTACTGAAACCCTAATTTAATGATATATTTAATTGGGATAACCGTATTTGTGGTTACCACCTTTGAATATAGAAAATTTTTTAATAAATTTGATAAATTTTACATTCACTAAATAAATGGTTAATTTTATTGTACACAATTACTAAATGAATTTTATTATTAAAGTTGATTGGATAATATAATTATTGTTTAGTTTATTTTCCCTCGTTTTAATTCCCAACACAATAGTTTTGCTTTATTAATGGTTTATAGGTTATTTGAAATAAAATAATGTCTTAAAAATAAATGTTTATGGTGTTGATCGAATTGCAATTCATCTTTTCTCTGGGTGTGTAAATTTTTTTTTGAAATCAAAGAAATCCTCTCAGATAGGAGAAAAATATCCTTTGAAATTAGGGAAATTTGCTCAATGTGAAGCCCGTTACCGAACCTTTGTATCACTGAAAGAGCAACAATTCTTTAACTAATTCTGTCTCTAGTTAGTGACTTCTAAAGCGATCCTGGCCCATAATGCAGTATTAAATACAGGTAAAAAAAAAACTTTACTTTATGAACTCGGTATATTTTTGACATTTACAACAATAGATTGTAACAAGACCCGTAGGTATATACGTATATTAAATATTTACGTAAATTTATTTTTGTGACATTTCATGACAGAGATTTACAATGTGAATAACTTTAGATATTGTTATTTAGTTGCAAATGTGTTGGTGTTAATGTTGTGCTACGTTGTTGTATTTTTAGAGATTGAAACTCAGTCAATCTTAATAAAACAACAGAAATATGTTTAATTAATTTTATTTGATTGGTATATCTCAGTATTTTTATATATATAAAGACAAAGGTATAATTTTATAATGACAGGTTTTATTATTATTAATAATTTCATAAAGATGAATCAATATTAATTTTGTAAATTCACTTTTGATTAAAATACAGGTTGGTTGAAAAGTTCCTGCGCTCACCAAGAGATGGCACTGCTAGCTCCAAACTTTTTTTTTTTCTCAAGTTGGTATAACTGTCCTGAGAACACATGCAAAGTTGCAAGTCAATCTGTCAATTCTTTCTTTGTTTACAAGCCATTTGAAGTTGACGTATCATTGATTTTTTTTAATATGGAAAAAAATTTAATATCGTGCAGTCATTAGATTCTTTGTTTTGAATGGTTTAAAAGCAAAGGAAATTTATGAACAATTGTAAGAAGTGTATAAGGAGTCCTCACCTTCAAAACGCACCGTTGAATTTTGGGCTGGTGAATTTAAACGTGGTCGTACCAGCCTTAAAGACGATCCACGCGAAGGACGACCAAAAACTGCAACCTTAGCAGAAATCATTGAGCAGGTACATAATATGGTTAGTGAAGATCCAAGTTTGACTAAGCGTGAAATTGTTAATGCCATAGGCATCTCAGACGAACGAGTACTCCATATTTTACATGAAGAATTACGTATGAAAAAACTGTTTGAAAAGTTAGTGCCGCACACATTAACAATTCAACATAAACTGGATCGAAAACAAATTTCTCAGCGTAATTTGGAGCGTTTTAAGCCGAATAAAACCGACTTCTTGCGTCGTTTTATAACTATTTACAGTGGCCTGAAGCTGGTTGTTCAGCTCCAAAGCAGGTGAAGTCACAACGATCAGCAAAGAAGGTTATGGCATCAGTTTTTTGTGATGCAAAAGGAATTTTGTTTATTGATTATCTTTAGAAAGGTAAAACAATCAACTCTGAATATTATTGCAGCCTTTTGGATCAGCTGGATGAAAAAATTTGTGAGAAAAGACCTGGTTTAAAGAAGAAAAAAAATCATTTTTCATCAAGACAATGCATCTGCTCACAAAAGTGTTTTGACGATGGCTAAATTCAAAGAATTAAAATACGAATTGCTTAAACATCAACCGTATTCACCAGATTTGGCTCCCAGTGACTACTATCTCTTCAGAAATCTCAAACAATTCCTTCGTGGAAAGCATTTTTCGTCGAATGAAGAGGCCATAGCAAGTGTATTGAGCTTCTATTAGATTATATTGAATCAAAAAATAAATTTCGTAACAAAAACAGTATTCTTTCATTTCGAGCGCAGGAACTTTTCAACCAACCTGTATGTATTCTTCAAACTTTAATGCTTTGCTAGTAATACTAAATGTATTAAATTTCATTAAAATTCCTCTATTCGTTTTCAAGTTACAAAGATGTCCTTTAAAAGTACACTCAAAAAAAAAAAAAAAACAAATGAACTAAAAATTTATCCAAAATTTCCTTTAAAATAATTTAACAATTTTCCTCAAGTTAAGTAAAATTTTATTCATTTACCAAAATAACAGATCAATAATACATTAAAACTTCTTTATTTTATTAAAACTTAGAAAAATTTTCTTAAAAAGAATAAAAACTTCCTGTGTTTAAGTAAAATTAAAATAGTTTATATACTCAGAAATAGTTCATATCTTTCCTAAGTAATATTCTTGATTTTAGGATAAAAAACAAGTATATTAAATAAAACTTTATAAATTTTTAAGTAAAAAACTTCATAGTTTTAAGAAATTTGAATAATATAATAAAACTAAGTTTAGTTAAAAAAAATAGTACATAATTTACTCTTATTTAGTTCAAAAAATGTGTCTAACTTGAAATATCAAAGTACTTTGATCTTAATGTGTGTTCATTTTTTTTCACGGGCAGTAAAATTAACTAAATTTTAGAAAGTCATTTCTAATTTCAGTTTTTAAGTCTACCACTTTCTAATTATTTTCTAAAAATTAGTTCAGGCAATTAAAAACAAAAGGTAATAAATTTTTTCCTATGTAATAATAAAAATTTATTTGGTTTTAGAAACTGATGAACTATTTCAGGGGAAAATTTTCGTGCAACTTAGTTCAGATAAATTTTAAAAATTTTAATAAAATATCATGTTTTTAGGAAAAGTTTTTTTCCTAAAAAAGTTTTTTTTTTTAAATTTCTTAAGAAAAATTAAAAAAGAAAAATTTAATACATTTTTCTTAAATCGTGGAAAAATCTTGTTTTTGTGGAAAAACTTTTGTCTCATTTTTAATATTTTTTTCAAAAAAAATAAAATCAATAAATTAAAAACAAACTAGTTCATTTTCTTAATTTTATAGAAAAAAAGAAAAACATTTTCTATGATCTTGAACCAGACTAAAAATATATTTTCATCAACTATAAAATAATAACTTCGCTATTAAATATAATTTAATACGGTTGTTTAAACACAATTGCTTAATTTGCATCGAATTTATGCATTTTGTCCATTTGGCAAACTCTGACCCCTTTTTGGGTTAACACTACGCTATGATCTATTTTACTCCCCTCTTTTGCTTCTTTGAAGAGGGAATATTTACATAGATTATTAGTAATAATCGTCACTTAAGTGTTGTTTGCCACCTCCTTTTTGCTTTAAGTTCGTGTTAGTTCTTCTTAAAAAAAAAACTATTGGTAACTTCGCTTTTAAATGAATAATTAGGCACTTTTTTCTCACACATCACCACATTTTTTGTCTTTTTACTTTCTTACAAAACATTACATTTACGGCAACTAACGGTAAAATGAATTGTTTGAACATACTCGCTTGTAAAATTAAGCACATGTCAAAACAATTTAAACACATTTCTTTACTATTAGCTAATTGCTGATTTAGACATAACATACAGCAATAATTAAAGGAGAATATAAATAACACAAAAATAGTAATAAAATTTAATCTAAACTCAATTATACCTATACAAATAAAATCAACTGTATGTTAGCATAAATAGCTTTTTACTTTGATTTGTGAGTTAAATAGAGATATTTACAATAAGCACATTCAAGGGCACGAAGAATGTTGATGAAGGTCGTAGCGGACCAGAAAATGCATTCCATTCAGCTTGTGTCTAATGACTTTTTTTTGTGTATTTTTCATGATTACTTAATAAAAATAAAATATTTTCATTTGAAGAAATTTTCTATGATCTTGAACTAGACTAAAAATAAATTTTCATACAGAAAAAAAAAATATTTCAGGAAATAAATTAAAGTATCCCTTAAAGAAAATTATCACGTGCCCTTTTCTAATCTTAACAGTCTTTAATATTTAACTTTAACTAGCTTAAAATATATTTTAAAATTTTGTTAGCAAAAGATAACAAATTTCGGGTTTGCGCTTTAATGTAATAATTTTGTTTGCTGATTACAGTTCAAAATATCGCAAGAAAATTTAATACATTACGGCAAAATGGCTTTTATATAATTGACGTTGCTCCTCTTAAACTTTATATTTTTATATGTCAATTAAAGTATAAACTAAAAATGCCATACAATAAACTTATGACCTTTTTCCATTTTCCAATAATAACAAGAAATGTAATTGAGATATTTTGTATTTTTGCAACAATTTCATTAAATTAGATAAATTAAGGAGACAAAGGACCCCTAGTGTTCCTTAGCCACAGATGTCGTGTGTCACTTAGATCTTCCCTTTTTGTAGTTCTCTCAAGCAGAACCGTTAATTAACTACGAAAAGCATCTAACTTTGTCACAATTTATTACGTTTTAGGATATCCTGCAGTACATTTTTTTAAATTGTTTACCTTTTTGCTAATGACATTTAATTTATATTTTAAATACATTAGTATAATTCAATTTAATTTAAAGATAAGAAAAGCTTGTGATTAATCAGAATTTAATCGTCAAAAGTACTCGAGGAAGACTCAGGTAATTTTTGATAAAACAATCTTCCAAATGCTTGCGGGGATATGCCAAAACTAATTTTATTGAAGATCCAGTTTGCTTATTCTTTTTAATATTTGCAGACCATCGTTTTTCGTTACAATCAGTTCAAGTTTGTTTTAAATATATTTTTTGTTATAGCATTCTGGTACATTATTAATATTTTTGATCGCCCATATTGCTGAACAAATGGTGGTTTAGGTGGGGAAGGGGGAACGCTAACAAATATTAGTTTATTGTATATTAAAATCAAAAAGTAAGAATTATGCTCTAAAAATATGCTTTTACCTCAAAATATGCTCTTAATGCTGAAATATGCAAAAACATACTCTTAAGGATAAAATATGCTAAACTATGCTCTTAACGAATCGATGCCAGAATTCTTAAATTTTTCTGAATGTGATAAATAGTTTATCCATGGGTCGATACAAGGAAGAGGAAAAAACATGATATTGCATATTTGCGGTTTCACTGGTAAATGCATTTTTCAAGCAAAATATCGACATTATTAACTTGTATACCCAATATCAAAAAATGCTATTGATATCTCTTTCCCTCATTAAATGGCGACCAAAAGTGTTTTGTATTACACTCAACAGTTAGGCTAAATTGAAAACTTTAAATGCAATTATCTCTAAATCGCTTTTTTTTTTAGTTATGCCGGTCTTCTCGTAAATGAGCGATATACAAATTTTCTCCACTTATATCTTATCGAAAATGTCTAGGTCTTGTTGTCCTAAAATGCTTTAAAATTTGAATTTTTCGGAAAAAATATTAATAAGAAAACAAAAATAAATTAAAAACACAAAACATGTATCTTCCTGGCTGGAATGCGAAACCATTGACATGGAACCACATATAATTATATCAAATTATATCTTATACCATATCAAAAATACTCTAGATATGGAAGTATATAAAACAATCGTGCATGTTCTGGAATTAGTGACTAATTCAAAATGTAAAATTTTTCAAATTCACCTAATTGCAAAAACGGTGTTCTTGAATTCGTACGATTTTAGTGTTTATGTTCAAAAAATATTTTAGTTGTCAAAAACGAAAAAAAAACTTTCGTTTTTACAAAATTTTCTTCAGTTAAAAGCGAACGATAAATTCCAGTTTATTTTTTTAAACTTAAAATTACTACGAATAATGTTTCCCGGATCATAAAACGAAATTCATATTTGGAATCGATAGAATGTCACACTTGCCATTTTGGGTGTGTTTCGGTTTGTTGGATCTAGCGGGTTCCAGGCACCCCGGCCCCCTTAACACCATATAGAAAAAAAAAAAATTCTTAAACTAGGGGATTTTTCTGCAAAAATATCCCAAAGCAGTTCCCTGAGAAGCTAAAATCGAAATTTTGCAGGATGTCAGCCCGGGAATATGGTCTCTAAAGATATATTGTAAATGTACAAAAAAACTCCATGTGTCAAAAAAGCTTGGTTTACTTTGCCCAGGTCCACTTAAATTGGGCACCACAACAATGGACAAATATTTTATGGTCAGATGAATCAAAATTAAACCTACGGGGATCAGATGGAAGAGCTAATGTTCGATAACCCCAAGGCGAAGATTTTAATCCCAGGCAAACCACCACCACAGTAAAGGTCCAACTATAATTTGTATGAAACGAAATTTTAAAAATAAAAATTTTTAACTTTAAAAAATGTTGTATCTTGGTTTCATACCGGTACCCAGCTTAAGTTAATTGTTGATGAGCCTTTAGAGATACACTGAAGTTATTAAATGGGTATGCCACAAAATATTGCATATAAAGTTCTTTGTCCTTTTGTTAATATTTAATTTTTATTATTAAAGTTAATATTATTAATTGTTTTTATAAGATAATAGCATTAAATTTAATAAAAACTTATGCTGAAATTATTTTGATACTTAATACTAATTTTTAGTTAACATATGGTTTCAGTTGCAAATGTTTTGACCACCATTAAATCTATCTTCGCAAAGTGTGATCATGAAGAGGTTAAAGATATCGTTAAGCATTGAAACTACATAAACAACTAAAATAACGTTACCTTTAAAATATCGTTACACTCATCAAAAAAAAGTCTCTAATGACAACTGAAAATTTTGCTGTTATTACGGGAAATTCTGCTAATTTGAGCCCAGCGGTATTTTTTGCTAATCTTAGCAACACATGTCTGCTGACGTGTAGTACAATGAAATTAGTAGAAAAATTAGTAGTCGCTTCTAAATTTTAGTAGACTTTTTGTAAAGTGGAATTTAAAATCCGTTTGCTAAAATCAGCAAAAATATTACTAAATACTATTAATATTAGTACAAAGTTTTAGATTTATTTTTTTTATCGAGCATCAAAAATTTTAATTATATTTTTTAAAAGATGTTTTATACAAAATGAAAAAAAAAATCAAAGGCTTAAAAATCTTAAAAATTCTTAAAACATAAACGAATTTATCATTTTGTTTTAAATTGGTAATTTCTGTTTTGAAAAAATTTTTTTTTACTTTTAAGGTGAAATTTAAATTGTTGTTAGGGCTGATTTTTAGAAATAAAAAAACTTTAGTGCTATTTTAAGTGGGTGTCCTATTTTTAGACATGAGTCGGTATCTTCACTTCCGATACCTTTTTTAATCCTATGAAACATTTTAGGGCAATTTAAGTTTGTATATATAAGTTTAAATTATTAGAAATAACATTTCCATAATATCCACTTTTTTAAAATTAGTATTTTTTTTTGCTAATTTTAGCAAATCGGTTTTCAAAAATTTGTAAAATGATTTCTGAAATTAGCAACGAAAATTTGTAGATATTCTGTAAAATCTCTGTAATTTGTAAAATGTAAATAGCAAAAAGATTTGCTAAATAATAATTATTTTACTAAAAATCAGTACAAAAATAGTAAAGTGGGATTGAAAAACGTTTACAAATTTTTTTACTAATTTTTTTTCTGAGTGTACCGAAATAACTGAAAGCCCGTTACCTTTAAAATACCGAAATCACTAAAATACCGTTATCGATGTAATTAAAAAACCGTTAGCACTAAAATACCGTTACCAAAATAATAGAAAATAGCTTAACCCTTATCGATAACGGCATCGTTTGGGTTACCATCCATTATAGAAACACAAAATTCTTTTTGTATTTTACCTAAGTACTTTGATAATTACACACTTGTTATTGCAGTGTCCTCACAAAGCGGAAGTCCTAGGAAAGTGGGAAAATACTTATACAATGGGTGTAAAGTACTTTCAAATATATAATAAAGTATATTACGTTTAGCATAGAAACAATTTCATATTTATTTGAAAATTTTTATCAAATTGATGTTAGAAAATATTTTCTTATTTTTAGAGAGTTGAGTCCTAGTTTTAAGTAAAAAAAAACATTTCCTAACTAAAAGTAAATTTTAAGTTGCTATATTTTCTAATAAAACTTTAGTTATTAATAGTAAAATGTTTTTATAAATTAAAAATTTTTACTAAATTTAAATCAAATTTAATTTTTAATTTCCAGGAAAATTTAATTAAATTTTGGTGAAAAGTGTATTTGGCGCCGTTTTGATTTAAATTTTTCCTCCAAATTATATACTTTTTCTAAATTCTAGTTCATTTTTTTTTTGGGTGTAGAAAGTTACAACACGCGTTGAAAAACAATACATTTTAATTAAATGCTATTTTTGATATCACAATATTAATCTAATAAATACAATAATGTACATTAGTAAATACATATTTATACATACAAACCAATTACATGATGTTGGAATGTTATATTAATATGTCAGACTTAATGCAACCAACATTTTTTAAAATGTTGGGGTCCCATTAACTGGTGTAACCATTAATCATACTCAAAACTAGCTCTAGAAATTTTATGCACTTAAAAACTGATAATATGCCCATATAAAATGCGGGTAAAGAAGAAAAATATGCATTAAAAATATAAAACACTTTGAAACATATAAAAATAAGAATATGTAACTAAAAGTTAGTTAGTTATTTTTCCAATAGGAATTGAATTCAGTGTTATTTTCAAAGGCAACAAGATTTTTAAGATAACAAACTAAAAAAAAATACATTAAAAAGAACAAAATACTCGCATGCATTTGAAGTCATATCATGCAAAACATGCATGCAATTTTTTGCCCTTCTAATAACATACATACATGTACTCGTATAAGGCTTTTTCATATTTAAAGCACACCAAAAAACTGAACTAGAATTTAGAAAAATTAACTTATTTGGAGAAAAAATTTAAATAAAAACGGCGCCAAAGATACTTTTTACCAAAATTCATAAAATTTTCCTTGAAATTAAGAAACAAATTTTACTAATAATTTGGTCGAAATTTCTTAATTATAGAAAAAATTTACTATTAATCAAACTTTTATTAGAAAACATAGTGAAGTTTTCTTCTAATTAGTTCATATATCATCTTTAATTTTACTATTAGTTAGGAAATGTTTCCTTGGTTTTAAGAAATTTTTATTTTATTTAAGTTCATTAGATAATTTTTTTTTTTACTGAAAACTAGGAATTAACTCGCTAAAAAGAAGAAAATATTTTCTAACATCAATTCAAATAGCACATCTTTTAAGAGAAAATTATCCTTAAATTTGATATAAATTTGCTAATAAATATGAAAATGTTCCTATGGTAAAGGTAATACGTTTAACCATATATTTTAAAGTACTTTACAATATTGTGTAAGAATTTCGCTGTATAAGGTTAATCCTTTTAACAAGCGTCTTACTATACATATTTATGTTTAAATTAAATTGAATTATACTCATTTATTTAAAAAATAAATTAAATTTTATTAGCATTTAGGTAAACAAATTGAAAAAAAAAATACAGCAAGATATCCTGAAACGTAAGAAATTGTGACAAAGTCAGATCCTTTCGTTATTAATGGTTCTCCTTGAAAGAACTACAAAAAGCGACGCCCTAAGTGACCTACGGCGTCCATGAATACTGGGGGTTCTTTGTCTTCTTAAATTAACTAATTTAAGGAAATTGTTGAAAAAATACAAAATATTACAGTTAAATTTCTTGTTGTTATTGAAAAATGGAAAACGATCATAAGTTTATTTTAAACTTTAATTTACATATAAAATATTTTGACTTTTTTTTATTATTAACTGAAAAAGAAAATAGTTGTAATAGCTTTGATAAATATAAAGTTTAATAGGCACAACGTCAATAATACGAAAGCCAAATTTGAACTTTTTTACTTTTTGCTAAACAAATTTTTAAATATATGTTAACGTTTAAGCACGAACACAAGCCAAAAATTACAATCATGCACAATAATTTTTTT
Source organism: Eustalomyia histrio (assembly GCA_949748255.1). NCBI lineage: Eukaryota > Metazoa > Arthropoda > Insecta > Diptera > Anthomyiidae > Eustalomyia > Eustalomyia histrio. Next base: position 84,192,690 of record OX456525.1, on the reverse strand, counting down.
TTAATGAAGACATTAAGTTGTTTCCTGAAATAATAATTGTTTCTTTAAAATTTGTTTGTTTTTTTTTTTTTGGAAAAAATATTGAAAATAAGTTAATCGTTTTCCCACAAAAAGTAAACTTTTCCTCGATATAAGAAAAATTTACTTTTTTTATTTATCTAAAGAAATTTTTAGGAAAAAATCCTATACCTAAGGTTATTATTTCTCAAAAATTAGAAAATGTTTACTTGAAAAAAAAAAAAAATATTTCATTAAAATTTATCTGAACTAAGTTGCATGAAAATTTTCCCCAGAAATAGTCCATCAGCTTCTAAAATCAAATAAATTTTTATTATTACATAGGAAAAAAGTTGTTACTTTCAGTTTTTAATTGTCTGAACTAATTTTTAGAAAACAATTCATAAAAATTAGAAAGTGGTAGACTTAAAAACAGACTGGTTAATTTTACTACTAGCGAAAAAAATGTTAAGTTCAAGTACTTTCTCGATTTAAGTTAGACACATTTATTGAACTAAATGGTTGTAAATGATGTTCTAATTTTTTTTAATTTAACTTAGTTTTATTATATTTTAGTATGCAAAATTTCTTAAAACTAAGATGGATTTCTTGAAAATTAATAAATTTTTATTTAATACACTTGTTTTTAGTATCGCATCATATCATATCAATGTGACATCGCTGCAGTATACTTTTTGTGTAACGGGGTAGTTGGTATTGAAAAGTCAATTGTTTTTAAAATTACTTCTTACCAAGCAAAACTTTAGTAATGGGTGCGATATTCGCATGCGTTCCCTTGTAATGATAGCTCGTTACCTTTTTCATTATTTGCAAGCATAAAGTAATAAGTTACTCATTATTGATTACGTAATATATGATTTATAAATGTAAAGTAATAATTGAAAAATTTTTTAAAATCTATTTTTAGATACATTACTTTGTGTTTTTTTGTAAGCAAAAGGGTAATGTATGTTTGTTTTAATAACACTAGCGAAAAAACGAAGCGCAACAATTCATTTAAGTTTAAAGCAATCAAATAATATATGCTTCGATAGCTCAGTGGGTAGAGTTCTTGGCTGGCAACCAGAGTTCCCTAATTGAAATAAAATATTTGTAATATTTTTTTCTATTTTTAGACACATTACTTTTTCCATTCTCGTAACCCCTTTACATTATCACCTCTAAAGTAATGGGTATATACATTACTTTGAGGCTCATCGCCTATAAAATTCATCAATGAAGTAAGGTGTAAAGTAATTCATCGGCTCCTATGGCTATACATTACTCTACCCATTATTTGGTAATAAGTGGTTTTGCTAGGTAACATACACCCTATCGCTTCAATGTATTTAGAAGATTGATATATATTTTTATTGATGCAATGCAAAAAATTATTATTGTTTTTGTGGGCTATTGTATTTTTAAGTTATATTGTTGTGTATTGTTTCATTGTTAGAAAAACGTTTGACTTTATAAATATGAAACATACTATTGCAGTATATATTTATAACTTACATATATATATATATATATGTACATACAGCAATTACTAAACTGTTTCATTAACAAAGTTAAGCCAACCACGTCCAAAAGTTGTCTTACTGTGTAACAAAACAACGAGTTGTTAAAACCCTCTACTCATTTGAGGGATACACTTTTCAAATACATAAAATAACATAAAAGTTAAACAAACAGAAATACAAATATGTGGCTACTCGGTTAAATTTTGTTTACTAAATAATAAATGTACTTATGAAGACCGGATTAGTCAAACGTAAACTTACCAATTTTGATTTTATGTCTTACTCATTAAGCAGTTAGGACACGTAAATGTTTGAAGAAATTCTATTTTCAACAAGAGGTCACTTAAGTAACTTTTTGGCAATGCATGATACTGGCATGGTACTCAAATAATTATAGTTACGATGATGAAACTAATTACATATATTATTGACATTATTAAAGCCATAATGATTTAGGCATTATTACACTATACTGCATCATCAAAAAGTTGCATACACACATAGGAAATAAATTGGTTGAAATTATATCGGAACCACCACTGTAAGTGTTGTTGGTGCAGTGGATAGAGACAGCTTGATAGTCTTAATATTCTGTGTTCAGATCACACAAAAGATATAAACAAAATACATTTTTTTTGTTTTAGCTACAATGTTATTTTTAAGCCAAAATATTCATTTTTCAAATTTTTCAGATTCAAGAGTTCAAGTTTGAAATTTGTCTAAAACAATTTAAATAGAGTTTAGTCTAGAAGAAAAGTAATGAACTAACAAACATTTAGTTCTAGCCCAATTTGCAGCATAAAATTTTTTTAATTTTAAAATAAATTTTATGAAACGCGTGTCTATTAGTAAAATATCTATTTTTATAATATTAAAATCCATAAATTAAAAAGCATTGAATTATTTCAATAATAATACGGAATTCATGAATAAAATTTTGGTGTTTAAAATAGTATTAAAAATAAACAAAAGTGATAGTACTACAAAATTTCGGTTGGCAAAAAATTCGGTTGCAACTACGAATCTGTTTTCTGTTTCTAAACTTAAGCGTACACTCACAGTATATTTTCCGTTACCGACTAAAGTTCATTTAAATAGTAATAAGTAGAGTTTGTTTTTAAATGAAGGTTCAATTGAAATTCATAGAAATATATTTTTCGACTATTTGAATCAGTCATTCAAAAAATAAAATTGTTTTGTCAGTTAAAAATTGATGGTTATTTTAAACGACTTTCAATTGTTTTTACTACTCTTTACAATGATTGAAAATAAACAACAAAATGGGCTGAATATTATGAAAGATCAGTAGTTCTCTTTTTAATTGTATATTCGATGAATTTAATATGTATTTTAGATTATTTTTAACAAAATAATATTGTGAGTGTATACATACGTTATCTATGTATTCATTGCTTGAGGATGAATCAAAAACTAAATACAAAATGTTTTATAGTGATTGAACTAATTTTATTCACTCAAAAAAAAAAAAAAAATAACTAGAATTTAGAAAAATTAAATTATTTAGAGGAAAAATTGAAATAAAAAAGGCGCCAAAGATACTTTTTACCAATATTTAATAAAATTTTTCTTAAAATTAAGAAACAAATTTTACTTAAAATTTGGTAAAAATTTCTGAATTATAGAAAAATTTTACTACTCTAAATTTTTATTAGAAAATACTAAAATTTTCTCCTAATTAGTTCATAGATCATCTAAAATTTTACTGTTAGGAAATGTTTTTTTGGTTTTAAGAAAAATTTTATTTTATTTAAGTTTATTAGATAATTCGTTTTACTAAAAACTAGAAAATAACTCCCTAAAAATAAGAAAATATTTTCTAACATCCAGTTAAATAGCACTTCATTTAAATAAAAATTATCCTTGTCCTGCTTCTATGATAAAGGTAATATATTATACCATATATTTTAAAGTACTTTACACTCATTGAGTAGGTATTTTCCCACTTTCGGAGGACTTCCGCTTTGTAAGGACACTGCTCTTAACAAGCTTTTTGCTATACAATTTTGTCTTAAAACTAAATTGAATTATATTAAATTCATGCATTTAAAATATAAATTAAATTTCATTAGCAAAAAGGTAAACAAATAAAAAAAATGTACTGCAGGATATCCTAAAACGTAATAAATTGTGACAAAGTCAGATCCTTTTCGTAGATAATTAACGGTTCTGCTTGAGAGAACTACAAAAAGGGACGCCCTACGTGACACACTGCATCTATCGCTAAGGAACACTGGGGGACCTTTGTCTTCTTAAATTAAATAATTTAAGGAAATTGTTGCAAAAATACAAAATATCTCAGTTAAATTTCTTGTTGTTATTGGAAAATGGAAAATTGCCATAAGTTTATTCTATGGAATTTTTAGCTTAAACTTTATTTGACATATACAAATTTAAACTTTATAAGGTGAAAAAAAATTCAATAAAAATAAACTTTAATAACGCTACGTCAATTATAGGAAAGCCATTATGCCGTAATGTATAAAATGTGGCTGTGATATTTTGTATTATAGTCAACAAACAAATTTATTACATAAAAGCGGAAATTCGAAATTTTTTACCCTTTGCTAACAAAATTTTTAAATATATTTTAAGCTAATTTAAGTTCAATGTTAAACACTGTTAAGATTAGAGATGCGCATGTGAGCCACTTTTGAATCACGCAACAAAAATTACAATCATGCACGATAATTTTTTAAAATAGTTACTTTAATTTGTTTCCTTTAATAATATTTTTTCTTGGAAATTAGGGAAACTAACTAGTTTGTTTTTAATTTTTTTGGAATAGAATATTGAAGATAATTTAAATGTTTTCAAACAAAAAAATCTTATACCAAAATTTTATTATTTTTTAAAAATTAGAAAACTTTTACTTGAAAAAAAGATTATTTTATTTAAATTTTTTAAAATTTATCTGAACTTAGAATGAAAAATTTCCTTGGAAAGAGTTCATCAGTTTCTAAAATCAAGTAAATTTTTATTATTACATAGGAAAAAAGTTATTACTTTTTGTTTTTAATTATCTGAACTAATTTTTAGAAAACAATTCTTCAAAACTAGAAAGTGGTATACTTAGAATCTGAATTTGGAAATGGCTTTCTAAAAATTTAGTTAATTTTACTACTCGCGAACAAAAAATGAACAAACATTAAATTTAAGTACTTTCTCGATTTAAGTTAGACACATTTTTTGAACTAAATGGGGGTAAATTATGTCCTAATTTTTTTTTTTTAACTAAACTTAATTTTTATTACATTTGAGTATGCAATTTTCTTAAAACTAAGATGTTTTTTCTTAAAATTAATACATTTTTATTAAATTGACTTGTTTTTTTTCCTAAAATCAAGAAATATTAATTAGGAAAAATATGAACTATTTCTGAGTTTATAAATATAAACTATTTCATTTTTCGTCAAACTTAGGAATTTTTTTTTTCTTTTTAAGAAAACTTTTCTAAGTTTTAATAAAATTTTACTTAAATTGAGGGCAATTTATAAACTATTTTGAAGGAAATTTTTAATTAAATTTTAGTTCATGTATTTTTTTGAGTGTAGTTTTTACATCGCTTTGCCTGCTTAATCTGGGTTTAATTTCACTATTTATTTAAGTTAAACAACTAAAAATACATAAATGTTTTACTTTTGTATTTTTTTGGTGAAACAATTAATAAATATGAACAAATGGTGCAAACAATTTAATATCTACTTTCTTTTACCACTTACAAGGAAGGTATCCCTATGGTCAGTCGCCAATATCACTAAAATTTCGATATGTGCTAGAGGGAAAATATATGAACATGTATTTTTTAAGCACCCAGCAAGACCAAACATTACCGATGCTTTACTTAACACATTGATGAATTTTACAGGCAATGAGCCTCCAATAAGTGGTTACTTATATGGTTACGATGATTGGGAAAATAATGTGTCTGAAAAATAGATTTTTATTAAACAAAAAAAAATGATAACTAATGTTTTTAACATAACTAAATATAACGTGACCATGATGGGAATCAAACCAGGGAACTCTGGTTGCCAGCTTATGTATGTTTATTGTAGTGAAATATTTAATAGGTGTAATAAAAAGTGGGTCGGGATCAAATATTTTTGGTAGTACGTACAGTTTATTTTTAAATGAATAATCAATTGAATTTCATAGAAATATATTTTTCAACTAAAAAATACAGACTTTCATTTCAGGAGTTGACATTATCTCTTAAATGAAAAATTTTAGGTTTTCTGTATCTAAAGATGGAAATTCAAAAAATTCCTTTTTGATTTTTTTTTTAATGAAAATAGTTTGTTTAAGACAACATTAGAAACTAAACAACATATTTTAGTTTCTATTACCACAAAATGTTCAGATATTGCAAAGAAATATAAGAAACGTGCTCTAAAAGAACAACAAAAACAAATCAAGGAAAATTAAAGTATTTATTTTAAGTTTTTTTATATTCGTTATTAGATATATTTAAGAAATAAAATTAAAAAAGTAAAAAAAAAAACAGATCATATAAATTAAATTATACACATTAAAAATAAAAGTAAAAATTAAAAGCCAAATGCTTTAACACCTAAGCTATTGTTGGACATACATATTTGCAAAAACCAATACAAAAAATTAATTTAAATTAAAAAAAATTAAACTTAAAAAATCAAATAATATTTAATAAATTAAAACAAAATTAATATATATTAAAAAATATTGTAGTTTATATTATGGATCTGTACAAATGTTATGTAAAATATTATTTTTCATTGTAAGACAATTAAAAGTTTCCCTTTTCAAATATTTGTAAATTAAAAATAAAACAAAACTAATTTTGTTTTATAATTTTTTATATTTATTATTACCTGAAAATGCTACACAATGGAGTAGCGAAATATTGAAAAATAAATAATATTTTTTATATAGAAAAATTATAACTTGTTGTACACTCTAAAAAGGTTTGTAAATTTACATCAAACAAATGGTTAAATTTTTATACAATCCCAGCATAGAAACATAGAAACATAGAAACTAAAAAAATATATACACCTGTGTGTGTTGTGTTTTGTAAAATTACATACATATAAAAAAAAAATTTTAAAAACGAACCACAAAAATCGTTTTTTTCTAACGTTTTGTCAGTTAAAAATTGATGATTATTTTAAACGGATTTCCATTGTTTTTACTACTTTTGTCGGCTATTAAACAATGATTGAAAATAAATAACAAAATGGGCTGAATATAATGAAAAATCATAAATGCTATTTTTGATTGTTTTTAACGAAATTATATTGTGAGTGTACTAACAAATATCAGAACAAAGTCATTATAGTCTACACCACATATCGTAGGCTATTGTTCTGTAAAAACGCATTTAAAAAGATAAAATCCAGATTTCGTCAATATCAGAACGTATCGGGGCTGCGGGTTATACGCTGAGTGTTAGATATTACAGTTTCTGAATATTGCACGTAAATATCGGCACGTCATTTTTCGAGAGAAAATAATGTGAGGCTTAGGCAAATAAACTCCAATCAGAATGAAGAGTTAAACTATGCTCAAGTAGCTAATGAAAGAAATAATAGAACTTATGATAATAAGCAAACTATACAAGAAATATCCCAAACTCTCAACAAGGTTAATCAAAGGCTTGAAGAACAGAGTCGTATTAATGAAATGTTATTCAATAGTCTAAAGACACTTGAGTCTAGACTACAACATCACAACTAAAAAAGTACAATGCCTAAAAATCTAAGTATTGTTACGTGGAATGCCAATGGTTTACAAAACCACCAACTTGAGCTTAGTTTGTTCTTAAATGAACAAAAAGTTGATATATGTCTTATATCTGAAAGCCATAACACGAAACAAACGTATATTCAAATTAAAGGATATAAATGTTACAATGCAATACATCCACTAAATAAAGCAAAAGCAGGTGCATCAATATTTATAAAAGAAAGCATTAAACATTATATAACAGAAAAAATAGAAGAAAAAAATATGCAAGTCATCGCAGTTAAGATAGAAATAAAAAATAAACAATTAAAATAGCAGCAATATATTGCCCTCCAAAATATAACCTAAAATCACCTGAATATGTTGACCTTTTCAAAACATTAGGCCCCTGTTTCCCTGTTTTATCTTAGGAGGCGATTTTAATGCAAAAAATTTATATTGGGGTTCACGACTTACAACAACTAAAGGAAAGGAGTTATATCATGCTGGTAAGATAATGAATTGTTTTTTTTTCACTCTGGATGTAAGCCAACTTACTGGCCAGCAGATCCAAATAAAATCCCTGACCTCATTGATTTTTTTATAACGAGAGGTATCGCAAAAAACTACATACAAGTTGGAAATGCAGAGGATCTGTCATCAGATCACTCGCCAGTCAAGTTACTGGTAAATGAAACTGTAAGTGATTTTCCACAACCACCATGTCTGGTAAACAACAAAATCAACTGGCACAAATTTCGCTCTAATATAAATACAAATATAAAACTAAATGTGTCTCTTAAGTCACCTTATGAAGTAGAATCTGAATTAGACAATTTGATAGAAGTGATACAGGCATCAGCCTGGAACAGCAGCCCAAATATACAAAGAAAGAGCTTACCTAAATATCCTGAAGAAATTATAAATCTACTTTCTGAAAACCGTAAAGCAAGAAAAACCTGGCAACAACAAAGAAGTCCAGAAAACAAAAATATTCTAAACAATCTTTCTAATGGATTAAAAAAAATGCTTTCCACTATTAAAAATAACAACATGACAGAACAGCTAAAAAGTTTATCTTCTACAAAAGATACCGATTACTCATTATGGAAGATAACAAAACAGTTTCAAAATACACCCAAGATTATTCCACCTATAAAAAAATGTGATGGTACATGGGCAAAAAGTCCCCAAGACAAAGCTGACCTCTTAGCTAAACACCTTGAAGATACCTTTCAACCGCTGAATAGACTAACATCAGATGAAAATATTGAAATTTTTTATACAGCTGATTCTAAAGAAATTTCTGAAGTAACCCTTCGTGAGCTAAACAACTTGGTAAAACTGGAGATTAAACCCAATAAAGCACCAGGGTATGATCTTATCACCGGCAAAGTGTTAAAAGAGCTCCCGGAAAGTGGCATGCGACTATTTTTATATATAATATATGCTTCGATTCCTTTAAAATATGTACCTAGCAAATGGAAAGTTGCAGAAGTTATTATGATACCTAAGCCTGGCAAACAGCTTCATGACAAAACATCATACAGACCGATATCTCTCCTCCCAACAATGGCGAAAGTGTTTGAAAAAATATTATTAAAAAGATTACAACCAATACTTGAAGAAAGATGTTTAATTCCCAAACACCAATTTGGTTTTCGACGTAAACATTCAACAATTGAACAAGTTCACAGAGTTACCAACACAATAGAAAATACTTTAAACTGCAAAGAAATATGCTCCGGTTTCTTTTTAGATGTAGCGCAGGCCTTTGATAAAGTTTGGCATGAAGGTCTTACCTTTAAGCTACAAAGAGATTTGCCGAACCAGTTTAGTGACGTGCTCAAATGTTATATTTCTGGAAGATATTTTAGAGTGAAACATGAAGGAGATTACTCCAAATTGACGAAAATTCATGCTGGTGTTCCACAGGGAAGCGTACTGGGGCCCATACTTTATATACTGTACACTAGAGACTTGCCAACTCCACCTGAAGCAAAAATTGCAACCTTTGCTGATGATACAGCTATTCTTGTAACTGATAAAAACATAAATGAAGCTACAAAAAAGCTTCAAAATGCAACCAACAAAATCCTTCAATGGACCAAAAAATGGAGAGTTCTTCTTAATGAATCCAAATCAACACACGTTGATTTTACATATAAGAAATAGAACATTTACCGATTTATATAAATAACACTATTGTGCCATACGCTAATACGGCAAAATACTTGGGTTTTACACTTGATGCCAAACTTAAGTGGAAAGAGCACGTAAAGAAGAAAACCTCAGAGCTTAATAAAAAATTCAAAAAGATGTACTGGCTTTTTAGCTCGGCATCTGATATATCAATGAAAAATAAACTTTTACTGTACCAGCAAATCCTTAAGCCTAAGTGGACGTATGGAATTCAGCTTTGGGGATGCACTAAAAAAACAAACCTAAAACAAATACAAACCTTCCAGAACAAAGTGCTAAGATGTATCACTTGTTGCCCGTGGTACGTAAGAAACGATGACCTTCACAGAGACTTGCGAATACCAACCATAGTAGATGAAATCAAAAAAATAGCAACTAAACATGAAGTGAGATTACAATAACACTGCAATGAAGAACTACAGGAAATACTGCGTAATCCAATAGCAAACAGAAGATTAAGAAGAACATTACCATCTGATCTGCGATTGATGAATAATGTCTAGATGCCCTTTAGGAATAACCATTGGGTTATTTCCTTACCAAACGTGATTTAACTGTGTAAATATAAGTTACTAGATAAGCAAACATAAAGCTTAGTTGTAATAAATAAAGATATTAAAAAAAAAAAAAATTTTTCGAGATAAATCCAAAATAGTGATCGTTAATTTTTCGTTTTTTTTTGGGTCTTGAAAATTTATGTCAAGGCTACAACCGGGCCATGCAATTGACAAACAATTAGGCTGCCACAATAAACTTATTTTAACTGTTTATGCATGTGTTAGTAAGCCAGAATTGTCAGCCAATATATACATATGTTACACGTGTGGGGGGGTGGGGGGGGGGGGGGGGGGGGGTACAGGGCTTAAAATTTTGTAATTGTTTAATTAAAATAAGTAAAATAGAAAACTTATTATTCATCTTAGTTTTGAACAACTGTTAATTTTGTGGTAAAATTTTTATTTTTTTATACTCAAAAGCGTTTTTATGTTATAAAATTTACATTATTTTACCGTAAATAAATATTTTCTAATTTGCTGTATTTTTTTTTGCATAAGTTTCCCATGTTAACAATACAAAATTTTACGATAATTTTTTTTTTATCAAAAGATGTAACCCGTCAATCTTAATGTAACTTGGATATGTTGTAAAGGACAAACAAATCAATTAAAACATTTTTTTAGGTGCATAATTTCACATTTATGGACTAAATAGTGAGGTTAAAAAACACACCTTTTTACACCTTACCACCACTACGTGCAGAGTACATAATAAGTTCGTGCTGATATTTGTAACTTCCTTTGTAACGGCCTTAGACCAACCTTATATTAATCGAATCAACTCAGAAACACTTCTAGAGCTGATTTTGCGAAGTTCGCCCGTCCGTCCGTCCATGTAAAATTAATCAATCTATAGATGGACATTCATATAACTATCCGAAAAATTCTCAGGAGGAGCGATAAAAAAATCACTTCGGCATTTTTAGATGCTCTAATGTTTATCTGTATAATAAAAAATAATTATAAAAAATAGCGTATTTAACAAATGTTGAAAGAATATTGTAAAAATAATAAAAATGCATTTGACAGAGATTGTTATCACTATGACAATGACAGAGTCGACGCAAAATATTCGTAACATTCAAAATTTCGTTTGCTCTTTTGTTTGCAAAATAAAAGTTCAAGTACACAAATCACAAGAAAGCGAAACATTGCAGGTGACATTTGTGTTGAAAACAAAAGGGGAAAATATTTATTTAAGGTTAAATTCGATACAATTTAAAGAAGACCTTATTGTACAAATCGATGGTCATAAATTGATAACTTTTAACTGATGTTTTTTTTTTTACAAACCTCCAACGACTTCTTAATAATAGACATGTGTTCTTCTTGTACATGCTATGAAAACCCATTGAAAAATTTGACATTGGGCATGTTAAGTGTTAACTCTGTAAACATTTTTAACATTGATAATGTAAAATTTTAATTTTCTAAATTGTTTTTTCTTTAAGTGTGGTCAACAAAACTCAATATAACATATAACTCAAGTTGTTAATAAATTATAGTTACGGGTCTTGCAACTTATAACCATCAATCTATAAATACGTACCCTAAAAGTATTGTTTACATTGTTTTTTAAGTCATAGGGAACCAGATATTCATAAGCTTTATTAACCCTCTAACCCGCAAGACGTCATCAAGGCGGGGTGCATTAATAGAAACGCAAAACTTTTGTGAAGGAATTTTTTGTGCAAAAGTGCACGATTTGAATAAAAGAAAGTGTCAATCAAAGGATTATAAAGCATTATAAATGAAAAATTTTATTGTATATGTATTACAAAAATATGCACTGTGCAAGTTGTGGTTGGCAAAACTTTAATTAGCCGCACTCATCGCTGTGCCGACCGTGGTGTATCTCATTAAGGAGTGATTCTACGAGTCATAGGCTGACAGTTTGATTTCTGGTCATGGCATACCCTTTCTTAAGAAAAGTTTTTCATATAGAGGCAATTTAGCAATAATTTGGTTAATTGACACATAAACTAACCACTGACAAGTCCTTGTATATGACCAAATGGTCTTCTTTCTATAAATGAGCACTTCACGCAGAGATGATCACTGCTACTATATTAAGTTTGCTGCAATCGGGTATGATTGTCACAACCATGTTATTAGTTTTTTAACCATCGACATGGTCGCTACCATCATTATTTAGTAAATATTTTACTATTTTATGATTGACACCATCTATTTTATAACATGATTGGATGTAACCATACTGTGGTAACAAAAATTTTGACTATATGATATCAAAATATCAAAGAAGAATTAATAAATAAATATACATCAAATAAAACATGACTTTGACATTTACGGTCATAATATTTTCTTGTTTTCATAAAAACCTAAATTTTATCAGTTCTGTCAGTTTGTTTTTACTACAAAATGTATTGAAAAAATAATCATATATTGTTTACTAAGAATGTCAGATGGATTTTCTACCTTTCATGTGGCATTTAAAAATTTCATCAATTGACCCATTAAGATCCAGTTAATTTTAGATTATTTGAAAGGGTTTTCTTTCGAAAATTTCTTATACATATAACATTATTTACACTAATCAATTATCAAAAACATTCTATATTAAGATTTTATATTTTTTAATTCGTTTCAATAAAAACAATAATAAATATTTCTTAAAAAATATATTTATTAATTTATTTCTTGTAAAAAGTTCTTATAATATTTATAAAATATTTGTTTATAAGTAAAAGTCTGTAGAACTCAAGATTTTTTTTTGTACGAAAAAATTTTTCTTACACAAAATACTAGATATTTTTAAATTTATCTGATAAAAACATTTTTAGATTCTATAGACTTTTACTTAAACTAAAATTCAACATTATAATATCTTTATTTAGAATTATAATATGGTAATTTTTGAATCATAATATGACTGTAGGGACAATATTTTGGTAGAATTATGGTTATTTTATTATCATAATATGATAACCATATTACAGTACGACTATGGTTGGCACAATCATAAGCCCAAAAATATATGATGCTCTTCGGATATGATTGTCCCAACCAGATTTTTTCTCTGCGTGTTTGCAAAATTTTTACATTTTGTAATTATGGAGAATACACTACTAAAGTTATTCAGACACTCGCCGATTGGAATGTATTTTATGAATATTCTACGACATTCATCTACATTCTGAGTGCCTTCAAGTGTTAAATGTAAATATCTTGTATTTATCTTACAACATAAATGGAAAAAGCTATATCAGAATCATACTTGGGATTTTTTCATTGGCAATGAAATTTCATTAACATTAGTTAAGTAATGCTAATGCCGAAAAAATCATTGCCATTTAATGGTTATGAAATTTTGCTGGCATTAGCATTTGTCCTACAAATGCTAATGAAATCATACTAATGCCTCAAAAATTATTTACAATTGATCAAAAAAAAAAGCATTTGTTTACAAAAAAGGGAGATGTTTAAATTGCTTTACATAGACTGTTTTTTAAAAGGAATTAATTGGGATCTTTCCAGTATATTAACACTAGAGAACTGCAAAATCAACTTTTTTCTTGATTTAATCATACACAAAAATTCTTGTTCACTTTTAATAATTCAACAAAATTCACTGTAGAATAAAATCAGCATTGTGAATCATCTGTCGTTTATGTTTTATGCAAATGTAATTACTTAACAAAAAGTCAGCGTTGAATATATCAGAAAAAATAACAAACAACGCGTATGAGTTTATTCATAATTAAAACAAAATAGAAACACATTTTATAAGAGGGTGGTTTTGTAGAAAAACATTTTATAAATGTTATATGTATATTAGGGTGGGTCTAAAATCCGCTTTTTTAGAATTTTTATTAGTAATAAAAATATTCTTATTTGTGAAATATAAATATTTTTTTGGAAAAAAATTAGGTCGATATCTCAGATAAGAAACTATTTTGTTTTAATTATGATTACACTCATACACATTGTTTGTTGTTTTTTCTGATTTATTCTACATCAAAATAATTATTGTTGGCTCGAATGAACAGAATAAAACAATGGTTTAACAACGACCGATGATTATAAACCAGTGACAAAACAATTTGCACATCGTTTGATTGATTTAAAATCATCAACAAATATGTGTGTTGGAGTATATTCAGCGTTTGTACGCAAACACAATTTATTCTTGTGTTGATTGCGTATGAACGTTTTGCAATCAGCAAATGCAGTTCTCTGATTAACACTCTAGTAGAGCAAAAATTTAGCCCGTTTTGAGATAAAATGGCCGTTACCTCGAAAACTAAGAGAGACAGGGAAAAAAGGGACAAAATTTTGCTCTATTTTTTTTTATTTTTTTCTTTTAATTGATTAATTATAAATTGCAATGAAATTTAAAAAAAACATTACCATTAATCAATGAAATCGAAGAATTAAAATCATTATTAAAAAAAATGGTAATGAAAATTATTTCATTACAATTCATATCAATGAAATCATCAATAATTAGTGTATTCATTTAATTAGTCCCATGTATGATCAAAATAATTCACGTTGATTTATTGAGATAAGATGCAATTTAAATGACTCTAAAGGAATAAATTTTTCATTTATTTCCAAGTATCATTAAGTTCTGATATTCAATTAAGTTCTGATATTCAACAGTTCTTTCAGCAGTTCTTTTTCACAACTTACAAAAATGCAATTTAAAATGAAATTAGCTTCAAATCTATGATTCCAATAAAATAACATTAACCACATTTCCAATTAAATTTGACATTCATAATCGTGCTTAAGCACTTAACAACTCCTGTGTTCTACGGACTTTTTCTTATAAAAGATTATTCTGAGTACTTTTTCCACAATAAACTCGTTATTTTACAAGAAATTAATTAATAAACATATTTAAAAAAAAATCGAAATTGTTTTTATAGAAAAGTATTAAAAAAATATAATATTTTATATAGATTTTTTTTGACAATGAATTTTTTGTCGAAAATTAATTGATTAGTGTAAATAATAATGTTATATAATTAATGCATTTTCGATAAAACAATGAACTAGAATTTAGAAAAATTAACTTATTTGCAAGAAAAATTAAAATAAAAACCACTTTTTATTAATATTTAATAAAATTTTCCTTGAAATTAAGAAACAAATTTTATTTAAAATTTGCTAAAAATTTCTACTTTGTAGAAAAATTTTACTATTAAGAACTAAATTTTTATTAGAAAATATAGCAAAATTTTCTCTTAATTAGTTTATTTATTATCTTAAATTTTACTCTTAGTTAGGAAATGCTACCTTCGTTTTAAGAAAAATTTTATTTTATTTATGTTTATGTTTATTGGGTAATTTTTTTTTACTGAAAACTACCTAAAAATAAAAAACATGATTAAAATTTTCTAATAAATATGAAACTGTTTCTATGGTAAATGTAAAAAATTTTACCATGCATTTCAAAGTACTTTTCACTCATTATGTAAGTATTTTCCCACTTTCGAAGGACTTTCGTTTTGTGAGGACACTGCTTTTAAGAAGCTTTTTGCTATATATTTTTGTCTTTAAATTAAATTGAATTATACTAAATGAAATGCCCGATATCCTAAAACGTAATAAATTGTGACAAAGTCAGATTCTTTCCGTAGTTTATTAACGGTTCTGCTTGACAGAACTACAAAAAGGGACGCCCTAAGTAACACACGGCATCTATGGCTAAGGAAGACTGGGGGTCCTTTGTCTTCTTAAATTAAATAATTAAGGAAATTGTTGAAAAAATAAAAAATATCACAGTTACATTTCTTGTTGTTATTGGAAATTGGAAAAATGTTGTAAATTTATGTATTTTATGGCATTTTGAGTTTTTATTTTAATTGACACATAAAAATTTTAATTTTTTTTATTATTAAGTGAAAAAAAAAATAGTTTTAGTGCCTTTGATAAATATATCGTCAATTATGGGGAAGTCTTTACCGCGATAATTCGTATGGTAGTCAGCAATAAAAATTATTACATAAAAGCGCAAATTAAATTTTTTACCTTGTGCTAACAAAATTTTAAAATATATTTTAAACTACTTTAAGTTCAATATTTAAGACTATTAAGATTAGAGATGGGCACGTGAGCGATTTTTGACTCACGCTCACTTACGATCACGAACCAAAAATTACAATCATGCACGATAATTGGTTTTAAATTGATACTTTAATTTGTTTCCTAAAATAATACTTTTACTTTAAAAAAATTTATTTCTTTTGAAAAAAATTTTAAAAATAAAAAATGTTTTCTCACAAAAACTCAATTTTTCCTCGATTTAAGAAAATTTACTCTTTTTTTTTTAAATTTATCTAAATAAATTTTTAGAAAAAAAAATTCTATGCCTAAGCTTATTATTTCTCAAAAATTATAAAACTTTTACTTGGAAAAAAAAATATTTTATTAAAATTTATCTGAACTAAATTGCATGAAAATTTTCCCTAGGCATTATTTATTATATAAGAAAAAATGTATTACTTTTTGTTTTTTATTGTCTGAACTAATTTTTAGAAAACAATTCATAAAAATTAGAAATTAGTAGATTTATAAACTGAATTTCGTTAATTTTACTACTCGCGAAAAAAATGTTAAGTTCAAATACTTTCTTATTTTATTTTCTGAACTAGATGATAGTAAATTAAGTTCTAATATATTTTTTTTTTACTTAACTTAGTTTTATTATATTTTATTATGCAAATTTCTTAAAACTAAGATGTTGTTATTAAAAATTTATCAATTTTTATTTAATATACTTTTTTTCTTCTAAAATCAAGCAATATACTTAGAAAAGATATGAACTATTTCTGAGTATGTAAACTATTTCGTTTTTACCCAAACAGGAATTTTTATTCATTTAAAGAAAATTTTTCTTGATTTTAATAAAATTTGACTTAATAAAGAAAAATTTGTAAACTATTTTAAAGGAAATTTTGGATTAATTTTTAGTTTATGTCTTTTTTGAATTATGGTTATTTTATTATCATAATATGATAACCATATTACAGTACGACTATGGTTGGCACAATCATAAGCCCAAAAATATATGATGCTCTTCGGATATGATTGTCCCAACCAGATTTTTTCTCTGCGTGTTTGCAAAATTTTTACATTTTGTAATTATGGAGAATACACTACTAAAGTTATTCAGACACTCGCCGATTGGAATGTATTTTATGAATATTCTACGACATTCATCTACATTCTGAGTGCCTTCAAGTGTTAAATGTAAATATCTTGTATTTATCTTACAACATAAATGGAAAAAGCTATATCAGAATCATACTTGGGATTTTTTCATTGGCAATGAAATTTCATTAACATTAGTTAAGTAATGCTAATGCCGAAAAAATCATTGCCATTTAATGGTTATGAAATTTTGCTGGCATTAGCATTTGTCCTACAAATGCTAATGAAATCATACTAATGCCTCAAAAATTATTTACAATTGATCAAAAAAAAAAGCATTTGTTTACAAAAAAGGGAGATGTTTAAATTGCTTTACATAGACTGTTTTTTAAAAGGAATTAATTGGGATCTTTCCAGTATATTAACACTAGAGAACTGCAAAATCAACTTTTTTCTTGATTTAATCATACACAAAAATTCTTGTTCACTTTTAATAATTCAACAAAATTCACTGTAGAATAAAATCAGCATTGTGAATCATCTGTCGTTTATGTTTTATGCAAATGTAATTACTTAACAAAAAGTCAGCGTTGAATATATCAGAAAAAATAACAAACAACGCGTATGAGTTTATTCATAATTAAAACAAAATAGAAACACATTTTATAAGAGGGTGGTTTTGTAGAAAAACATTTTATAAATGTTATATGTATATTAGGGTGGGTCTAAAATCCGCTTTTTTAGAATTTTTATTAGTAATAAAAATATTCTTATTTGTGAAATATAAATATTTTTTTGGAAAAAAATTAGGTCGATATCTCAGATAAGAAACTATTTTGTTTTAATTATGATTACACTCATACACATTGTTTGTTGTTTTTTCTGATTTATTCTACATCAAAATAATTATTGTTGGCTCGAATGAACAGATCGTTAATTTTACTACTCGCGAAAAAAATGTTAAGTTCAAATACTTTCTTATTTTATTTTCTGAACTAGATGATAGTAAATTAAGTTCTAATATATTTTTTTTTTACTTAACTTAGTTTTATTATATTTTATTATGCAAATTTCTTAAAACTAAGATGTTGTTATTAAAAATTTATCAATTTTTATTTAATATACTTTTTTTCTTCTAAAATCAAGCAATATACTTAGAAAAGATATGAACTATTTCTGAGTATGTAAACTATTTCGTTTTTACCCAAACAGGAATTTTTATTCATTTAAAGAAAATTTTTCTTGATTTTAATAAAATTTGACTTAATAAAGAAAAATTTGTAAACTATTTTAAAGGAAATTTTGGATTAATTTTTAGTTTATGTCTTTTTTGAGTTTTAAACCCCCCAGGTGAAAATTATTATTTTCACATGGGTGACTGAACTAAAATAATTTTTATTTTTTGAAAGATTTTTGTGACTGTAAATGTCAAAGTCATGTTTTATTTGATTTAAAGTTATTTATTGATTGTTGTCAGCATTTTACAGTTTCATAATTATCATATTTTTTCATAGTCAGAATTTTTGTTACCAGAGAATGGTTACATGTTATAAAATAGAAAGTGGCAATCATTAAATAAAAAAATATTTTCTATAATAAAGATAAAATATTTTCTATAATAGTCATAGTTAGAACCTATTTTTAAACCAATCACTTGATTGTGACCACCATACCTGAATGCAGCAAGCATAATATAGTAGCAGTGATCATGTTAAATTTTTATGACGTTGATATTTTTCGTAATTTTTTTTATTTAAAAATTAAAAGAAAAAATCAGTACTTGTAAAAATAATTTTATATTGTAATACCATTATTAAACTTCAGATACACCTAGTAAACATTTTAAGTTGTAGCTACCGAATTTGTGGGATATCAAATTCTGGCAGATTAGGATAACTCTCTTTATATAACATTAGATTTTTAGTCTTAAAAGCCAATATTCAGTGTCTAATTTAATCTTTATATTCCAAATAAATATTATAGCATTCCAGCACCTTGTGAACTCCTTAAATATTTTTAAACTGACAAATATTTTGCTGAATAAAATTGTATTGAAATTATTCCCGTCTACAATAACAATACAAATAGTTATTTTAAAGTTCTGTTTAGCGGTATAATTATTTACAAGATCTAAGCTAACATTAAATAAATGACATTTATTTACCAAAGACAAATTTAATAATTTATTACAATGTAAATATTATGGTAACACTGAAAGTAGACTCCCTAAATAAGAAGAGTTTTTTTTTTCTGATAGAGTTTTTAAAGGATGTGAGAGAATTTAATGTTTTGAGAATGCGCATAAGGAAGCTTTTGTAATTGTATTTGTTTATTTTTGTTATTATTTCTTTGGAAAAGAAATGTCAAGTTAAATACAATTAAGCTTCCAAAAGATGGCGTTAGTATTATTGGAATTTATATTATCCTGATTTGATATATTTAAAGCTAACATATGGTTAAAGAAATTAGTACAATAAAGATAACCGTCATAATTATTTAGAGTTTTAAGTAAATAATTCATTAACGTTGTATATTACACAGTGAATATTTATTTCAAATGTAATCATATATTAAACTAAATTTTGTACATACTAAACTGGCTTTATCTTTTATAATCATGATATTACGTATTTTATCATGATATAACGTATTTTAAAACCATTTAATTATTCCTTAATTTGCGTAGGAACATGTGACATTTTTAATTTATTTTTTTAACGTATGAGTAATATGTAATTGATAAATTAAATATTACTTATACGGACTTGAGTACTTTTAATTTTAAAGAAACTGTTAGTTGCTAAATTATGAATGATTTTACTTTAAATTCTATCTAGATTTGTTTGGCTGAGTCCTTTTTTAAATATGTAAAACTCAATTAAGACATACCGAGGGACTAAAAAAATTAGTTCGTTACAAGAAAGGCTCTACTAGTCGGGGTAAAATTTTTTTTTAACAAATTTTAATTATCCACAAAATACTTAAAAGTTCAAAAAACAATTTTAAAAAATTGTGCAAATTCTTTCTTTAAATTTCTCAAATAATTACTTTGCAAAAAATTCAAGAAAAAATTTCAGATTTTTTAGTTTAAAATTTGTCGAAATACAAAAAAACAACCAAGTAAAAAAGGCTTAAATTCGGCTGTGCCGAATCTTTGAATACCCTCCACCAATGTTCTCTATTGTTTTTGATACAAGCAATGTAAAAAACTTTTGAAGTAAAATTATCGAGGTGAAAACAATTTTTTGAGGTGAAAAACGTTTTTGGAAGCGGAAACGAATTTTTTTACGTGAAAAAAAATTTTGAGGTGAAAAAAATTTTTTAGGTGAAAAAAATTTTTGGGGTGAAAAAAAATTTTAGTGGTAAAAAAAAATTGTTTGAGGTGAAAAATATTTGAGGTGTACAAAATATTATTAATTTCTAAGCGATTGGTGAAAAAATATGAGAAAATATATTATATACAAGTCGCTACTATGAAATTGTACTAAAATACACCAATTTGTATGGAAAATTTAGAGGTATCTTTACATTTTCAACCATAACTTTTTATCCGCTGGACCAATTTTGCTCATTTTCATTACCAAACTGCTCGGGAGGATGTACAATAAACTGGGTAAAAATAGGCACCCCCGCTAGCGTCTTCGCGTCGTGATTTCCATTTCAACAGACAGACGGAGATCGCTTAGTCGAATTAAAATTGCATAAGGGTCACGAATATATATACTTTATGGGGTCTTAGACCTATATTTCTACATGTTACAAACGGAATGACAAACTGATATATACTCTCACCATATATGGTGGAGGGTATAAAAAATATGAATTACCCAGTAAAACTTTGGTAATGGGTGCGATATTCATTATGCGATGTTTTTCATTATTTGAAAGCATAAAGTAATAAGTTACTCATTATTGATTACGTAATATGTGATCTATAAATGTAAAGTAATAATTGAAATATTTTTGAAAATCTATTTTTAGATACATTACTTTGTGTTTTTTTGTAAGCAAAATGGAAATGTATATTTGTGTTAATAACACTAGCGAAAAAACGAAGCGCAACAATTCAGTTGAGTTAAAAGCAATCAAATACTATATGCGTCGCTAGCTCAGTGGGTAGAGTTCTTGGCTGGCAACCAGATTTCCCTGGTTCGATTCCCATCTTGACCACATTATTTTGAATTACAAAAATTTTAAATAAATATTTGTAATAATTTTTTTAATAAAATTCCTCTTTTTAAAAAATCTATTTTAGACACATTACTTTTTCCATTCTCGTAACCATATAAGTAATCCCTTACATTATCACCTCTTAAGTAATGGATATATACTTTACTTTAAGGCTTATCGCCTGTTAAATTCATCAATGAAGTAAGGTGTTAAGTAATCCATCGGCCCCTATGACTATACATTACTTTACCCATTATTTGGTAATGTGTGGTTTTACTGGGTATTAAAAATATTATTATTAAAAATGGAAAATTATATGAACTTTTTTTTCTAGAACTGTTAAAAACAGTTAGATTTAACCGAAGCTTCACCTTAAACACAAGTTCGTATATATTAACAAATAAAAAATTGTTGGAAAAAATATCGGCAAATCCTTTCGAGAAGTCGTCTTATACGAGTTCATCTTACATAAATTTTACTGTATCTATAAACATACATATTTTGAACTAGGTTTCTTTTTTTAAAGTAAATTTAACTAATGGACCGTTTACAATTTATGTTTCTTTTCTTTCTTTTTTTCTTTCCTTAATTTATAGCAAATTGCTAATGTCCAATTTAAGTTTTATTCAAAAAAAAAAAAAAAAAAAAAAAAACAATCTAAAGAAAAACGTTTACACACAAAATAGTTTGTAAACTCGCAAAAAACATTAAGGGGAGTAACTACTGCAGGAACATTATTATAAAAAAAATTTAAAATTTTATTTATTTTTATTGTAAACATGTAATATTAGTTTTTATTTAAAGGCAGAAACCGGCTGCTACTGGCGACCCTTAAGAAAATTTCATATAGGAAAACCCGATTCTTATTAACAAATAAATTGTCTAGTTCTAATCAAGAACATATTTTTATTTTACAATATATATATATAGTTTTTTTTATTTCAAAAAGTCCCCACGGAAACATAAAAATTCAAAAACAGGCAATGGAAAAACCAACTCCTGCGGTTTCAAAATTCATTTCACTTAAATTTTTTAAAAAGAAGTTCTACGAAAGGAAGACTAAAGCTTTTTGTTGGCTACAAAATAAAAGAAAACTAATTTTAAACTTATAATTGAAAAACGTGTTGAGAGTTTTTATTTTATTCTAAATGTAACTTTTACTTTTACGAATTAACAGCTGCAATTTTTGGACTCAAAGCATAGTTCGGATTTCACGTGAAAATAACAATGCTATATTTCTTATGTAAGAAAATTGTAGACAAATGACCCAGGACCCGCAAGAATCCATCAGGCTTTTTACTATAGAAAACAGTTAGATTATGAGGAATTTTTTTAAAATAGAAAATTTCACTGCTTATGACTTTTTTCCATAGAAAAGCCCCAGACTCTAAGAAATTGTTTCCATAAAAAATTTTAGATTATGAGAGCTTTCTATATTGGAAACCCTTCAAATTCTGAGTAATTTTTCTTTTAAAAAACCAACAGATTCTAAGGACTCTTTTTCCTGTCAGTAAACACTCGGATTTTGAGGGCTTTCTAATACAGAAAAAATTCTCAGATTCTAAAGAATTTACCTGCAGTAAATCCATCAGATTCAGATGGCTTTTCAAATTCTGATCAATTTTTTCTGTTTCTGGAGACTTTTCTTAGAGGAAAACTCTGAGATTCGGAAGAGGTTTGTTTTATGGAAAAACACTCATAGAGAACTTTTTCTTATAGAAAAAACCTTTGATTCAAATAATGTTTTTTAAAAAAACCTTTGAGTCTTAGAAGTTTGTTTTCTACAGAAAATCACTCAGATTCTGAAGACTTTTTTCCCGTAGAAAAGCCTTTAGATTTTGAAAACTCTTTCTCATAGAAAATCTGTCAAGGATTTCCTTTATGGAAATTTTCAAATCAAAAAACCCTTGGAATCGAAAAAAATTTTCTTGCAGAAACCCTCTTAGATTTTGGAGATTTTTTCTTTAAAACCCTTAGATTCTGTGGACTTTATTTTATAGAAAACCTTAACATTCTTAGGACATTTCATTAAAAAAAATCTTGAGACTATATGGACTTCTTCCTACAGTGAAACCCCTTTTCGTGGAAAAACTCCCAGTTTCTGATGAATTTTTTCTATACACTCACCAAAAAAAGTCTGTAATTGCAACGGAAATTTTTTTTGCTTATCTTAGCAACACATGTCTGCTGAGTTGTGGTACAATGAAATTTGTAAAAAAAAATTTTAGTTAATTTTTTTACTTTGAAGGTCAAATTTCAGGGCTGATTTTAAGAACTAAAAAACTTCTTAGTGCTATTTTAGGTGGATGTATTATTTTAAGACATGAGTCTGTATATTTACTTCCGATCCCTTTTTAAAATCTATCTCAGCAAAACCACATATTACCAAATAATGGGTAAAGTAATGTATAGCCATAGGGGCCGATGGATTACTTTACACCTTACTTCACTGATGAATTTTACAGGCGATGAGCCTTAAAGTAATGTATATACCCATTACTTTACTGGTGATAATGTAAGGGGCTACTTATATGGTTATATGGAGAATGGAAAAAGTAATGTGTCTAAAAATAGATTTTTAAAAAAGAGGAATTTTTATTAAAAAAAAATTATTACAAATATTTTATTTAAAATATTTGTAATTAAAAATAATGTGGTCAAGATAAGAATCTAACCAGGGCAATCTGGTTGCCAGCCAAGAACTCTACCCACTGAGCTATCGACGCATACAGTATTTGATTGCTTTAAACTTAGATGAATTGTTGCGCTTCGATTTTTCGCTTACAAAAAAACACAAAAAAATGTATCTTAAAAATATTTCAATTATTACTTTACATTTATAAATCATATATTACATAATCAATAATAAGTTACTTATTACTTTATGCTTGCAAATAATAAAAAAGGTAACGAGCTATCATTACAAGGTAACGCATGCGAATATCGCACCCATTACCAAAGTTTTGCTGGGATGTAACAATTTAATTCAATTTAAGTTTGTAGTTGTAAGTTTTAATTTTTTTTCTGCTAATTTTAGCAAATCGGGTTTCAAAAATTTGTAAAACGTAAATAGCAAAAAGATTTGATAAATAATATTTCTTTTACTAAAAATCAGTACAAAAATAGTAAAATGAGAATGAAAACCGTTTTTTCTACTAACTTTTGTGTCTGTGTGTACAAATCTGAGGATTGACATTTTATAGAAAGTCCAAGATATCATATGGACAGGTTTGTGTACTGTTTCCTAAAGAAATATTTGTGGCCTCAAAACTTGACTTTTATTATTAATTTTTCAAAAACGTGTAGAACATATTTGTGTGTAAAGGCATGCAAAATAACTTCCATCGCGAAACTACCGAAACCAAATCCAAACACAGATTAAAAATTATAAATTGTACTATTTTCTTTAATACAGTAAATCAAAGTAGGGGCTACCTATGCCAACCAAAGCTCTCTAATATTTTTTGGTGTGTATGTATATAGAGAAAAGAACGTTTCATTGAATTAAAATTTCCAGAGTATTTACCCTCCTTAATTTACCAAAAGGATTGTGGTGGTTTCATAAATGTGCATGGAAAAATATCTACTACACAAATTCCAAACTATGATTATTTTGGCAAAAAGAAATTCCATTATTTAGTGTTCTAGATAAACAAAAGAATGGTTTATGTACAATAATATACAAATTAACACATACAAACAATAAGCTTATAAGTTGTGTTTAAACACGTCCATACAAATATTTGAAAAAAAAACATTCTCATTATTAAAGCATATTCTAAATTATCAAAAAGTTTTTCTTTTGTATATTCTAAACTGTAGATTGATAAAATATTTCATATTTAACTTAAATAAATTCAATTTAAAGTATTTTATAAAACTTTTATTCAAAATATACAAAAAAGTTTTTTATAAAAAGAATAATTCAAACAGATTTACAGATTGAATTTAAAAAAAATAATGCAAGAAATCAACTGCGAAGAAGAAAGGAAATTATGTCCACTCTGAAGAGTGGACTCATCCAGTTTTGAGGGATGAAAATGATTAGGCAACACCTCGCAGCGAAACCAATTTTTATTCTTGGACCTAAAAAAATCGGAGATCGTTTATAGTGAAACTGCTGTACTATTTTTCTGACGTTTTGTAATATTTTATAATTGTGACATTTTCCCCTTTTTGAATACGCAATAAAAAAAATTTTTACACGTGAAACTAGAGATTATATAAATAAAATTTTATAAAATTGTGTTTGTACCGGGTGTCTTAGTAAGAATGCACTTTTTCATTTTATAATACATAAAAACACGTGTTTTTTTGAGATAGTTGTGATTTTTTTTATTCGATTGTATATAAGACATGTCAAATGGCCTCGACAACTCGCTGCGTGTGCTTCGTGAAATTTGAGGTTGTTGAGAAGGATGTTTCGGGTTTTCGACGACACTCTCGTTTACAACAGCAATGTTTTTAAAAGACCGACCTGTACGTTGACGCCCATGAGTCATACTGTTTCAGTAAAATTTAATTTAATTTAAATTTTTAAAATTTTTTGACCAAGTAAATTTTGAATATTATTTGATCTATCTGTTTTTCTTAGAGTGTGTGATGTATGTAAAAATGCCTGTTCATAACCATGAGTTATTTGTGTTGGGTGGTTTAGAAGGAGGCTGAAGATGACCTGGTCGCTCGGGTCGAAAGTGTTCACTCCCTCTAGCGCTGATCCTTACAATTTTTTCCATTTAACGAAAAAATTAGTGTTTACTATTCGTTAGTATCATTAAAAAAATTATGATCTTGAGCCTGATAAAATTAAAAATATATAATTTTTTGACCACTCTTGGATTAGTTGACACATTAGGTACACTTTCTCGATTGAAAATTCTTCAAAGTTTGCAAAGTTTTTTCGTAAAGCGCTCCATTCTTAATAAACAGAATAAACATATGTGACAGCTGCCAAATTTCAGAGTTGCCACTTGCACAAAAAAATGACACTAAATTTAAAAATTGCACTGTTACATCTTTTCATTTTTGTAAATATAAACAAAAAACTTTTTAAATTGGCACCAACAATGGAATTTGTAAATAAACCAAAATTTTGTTGGGATTTTTTTTTTGTGAAACTTCACTTTTTATTTTTAAAGAATTTTTATATGAACAATAACAATTTATAAACATTTCAAACAAAATTTTACACTCAGAAAAAAAAAGTAAGTACAAAAATTTATAAACGGTTTTCAATACAAATTTACAATTTTGGTACTATTCTTGCACTTTTTCTTTTTGAATCCCCATGTTTACCACGTTCCTGGCGAAAATTCCAAAATCTACAAAAAAAAAACAAACTTGAAAAACAAACTACAAAAAATTTTTTTTTTTTTCTAACGTTTTGTCAATTAAATATTCAAGATTATTTTAAACGACTCGATTGTTTTTACTACTTTTGTCGGTTATAAAACAATGATTGAAAATAAACAACAAAATGAGTTGAATATAATAAAAAATCAGCAGATTGTATTTTCGATTAATTTAATATGTATTTTAGTTAGCTTTTAACGAAATAATAAAGGGTGCTTAAATTTTAAGGGCCGATGTTGAATGTGTTGTGGTTCGTCGTGGTAAACGTCAAGTTTTTTTCTGCATTTCATTTGACATTTCTCAATTTTATACTAACTCAATTTGAACTATGGAAAGATACATAATCGAGCAAAGTTATTCAGGCTTATTATGAAAATGGGCTTTCAAATCAAAATCCATTTCGTGATTTTTTTTTGGTCAGCATAATTTGGTGGGCAAATTTCAGCAAACCGGGTCTGTGAAAACACCTGTGCATGATCGCCCAGTTCGTTCTGCGGCAAACATTGTTGTTGTTCGCGATAGTGTGTCATGTGGTCGGCCAAGCATTTACTGTGAATGGTGTTCGCTATCGCGAGATGATAACCAACTTATTGTGGCCAGGAATTGAGGATATGACCCTGGACGATATGAGGTTTCAACAGGACGGTGCCACTTGCCACACAGCTAACGAAACAATTGCTTTTTTGCGCGACAAATTCAATGGCCGTGTTATCTCACGTGGTGGCGATGTCAATTGGCCGCCATGATTATGTGATTTGACATAGTTGGACTTCTTTTTTTGGGGTTATTTGAAAGAAAAGGTGTACGTCGATAAGCCAGCAACAATTCTAAAGCTAAAGGTTGAGATAATTCAATTATGTCTCAGCGTTATCAAAATTTGGACCATCGGAAGGAGGGGTGGCGCCAAGGTCGCGGCGGCAATTTGGCCGATATTTTGTTCCATACATAATTGAACCAAACCATATAATCATAAAAAAGGATAATAATTTCCTAAATAGTTTGTGTTTTTCAAAATCAACATCGGCCCTTAA
This sequence comes from Eustalomyia histrio, assembly GCA_949748255.1. Classification (NCBI taxonomy): domain Eukaryota; kingdom Metazoa; phylum Arthropoda; class Insecta; order Diptera; family Anthomyiidae; genus Eustalomyia; species Eustalomyia histrio. The sequence goes on along the minus strand of OX456525.1, from coordinate 84,165,009 downwards.
AATTTAACCACCCTTTATTATGAGGGAATGAATTTAAGAGTTGTAAAATGAAGCATGCCGTAAATCAGCATAGTAAATTGTTTTTCCTTAACAAAATTTCACTCGAACTTTAATTGTCTTAAAACGTAATTTAAACTGTAGAAAAAAATTATTTTTTTTATTAATTTTGTAATAAAAGACACAATAAACTCAATATGGCACTTTGCCAATAGGAAAATAATAGTATTGTATATAAAATTTGCGTAAAAAGGACTTTTTGAATAAAACACAGGTTTAAGGATATAAATTTCTATTTTTCAACTAGTCTCCTTTGAGCTCTATAAGAGTGTATAGATTTATAAAAAAATGTACACAGCTCAAAGGAGACTATGTTAAAAAATATAATCATTTTTTTTTTGCAAACACCTGTGTTTCATTCAAAAAGTCTTTTTCCCTTCCAAAAAATAAGATTTTTCGAGGTCATCAAAGTAGATTTGTTTGCGAGATGATTTCATTGTTGGAGTTAAATCTCTTTCCGCCGAGCCATTTTTTCAGGTTTAGAAACAAGAAATAATCACTCGGGGCTAAATCCGGAGAATAGGACGGATAAGGGAGCAATTTGTGTCCTAATTCATGGAGACTGTCATTTTGCATTTCTCCTCAATCAAATGCCTGTCAAACACAAACTAAATAACGCTGCTTGTTTAAATTTTGACAGGATTCAACTGACAGATGTCTGTTGCCAGCAGCAGTGTTACCCTTTCAGTTAAGAGGCGGGATTTTGCCAAAAGTCAGGGATTTATTGACTCTCCCTCTTATAATTTTTTTCTTAAAGTACTTTTTTTTAAGCTAATCTGATCTGCACTTAAACCTCTCTACAGTTTTCAAACATATTTAATTAAAGCTTGCATGTGTGAAGTTTATATAAAAAAAATATATTTATGAATAAATATCGATTTATATGCTAGAACACATAGTTTTTAATAACTTTCAGAATATTAATGGCAAAATAATGTAGAAATAAATAGAAAATGTATGTGTGCGTGTGTGTGTGTGTGTGTGTGTTTTTGTAAATAAGTTTTTATATATACGACACATTCTATAGTAAGTAGTAAAGTGCATCTCTTATAAAGAATGCAGTTAGTTTTTAATATTGAAGCTGTTTACAAACAAAAAGAACATAAAGGAAGCATATATCGTATCTATTTATAATAATAAATACGTATATAATATACACATACATATACAGTGATGGACAATATAATAGAATCAGTACATACGAATTTGCTAAAAGTAATAAAAATATATTAAATTATTTGATAATAAAAAAAAAATATATATCAGTATTAATGCTAATGGTACATATAAAAAATAAAAAAAAGAAAAATTAAAACTATAACACATTCTTATGTGAAAACCAACATCAAATTGAAAAAACTTCAAAATAAATAGCGACAATAAACACTCTAATTAATTTCTGTTGAATTTTACCCAACTTATAGTAGGAAACTGTACTCCTACTATAAATTGAGTGAATTTACTCTGTGTGCGTAAACGAAAAAATACACACATTATGCGTAATATTATGCACACATTATTTGTAAATTTGCACTAAAATAGCGTAAATATTTAAGGAAATTTTAAAATTAATTTGTAATTTTACTAAAATTGTGTGTAAAAAAGTTTGTTTTAAGAGAAAATATACTAAAAATGCATTTCTGAATGCTTGAGAATTCCAAAAAAATTCAACTGCACAAAAAACTTTTTTCAATAAAAACAATAAATTTATTTTTATTATAACACACAAAAAAAAATACATTTAGCAATTTTTACAAGCCATATTGTAGTGTGCGATATGATTTGTCCTCTTCTTCGTTCTAAAAGAGCCAACTTTATAAGTATACAAATTTGATGCAGTATATCAGGTTTTTGGCGGATTTTTGAAGTTTTTGATTCTTGACCCAATAATTTAATATACATTTATCACAATTTCTTCAATAATTGACAATTTTGATAAATAATTATCTGTTTTTAGATTTTTTCCTTTTTTTGAATTCTTTTATAATTTCAAAATGTCAAAAAAAAAAAATATTACCATTCTAGGTTTGTATATTTACAAATTTGTGCGTAAAATTTTAATACAACAAAACAATAATAATTTTAGGTAAAAGTGCTTAATTGAAAGCGCATTATGTTTAAAAACACTTTGTGTTAGTATTATTGTATATGAAAATGTGTACAGAATTGTTTTACGCATTCGGTGTTTATATTTACCAAATTTTTATAATATTACATAAAACTTTACCTATTTTATAGTAGTAATTTTACAAACTTTTTTTAGAGTGAATAGAATCACTTAAAAAAAACAAAAAACTAAAATACTTTTTTGTTTTAACCCTTTGACTGTCCAATGTATCACTTATGATGCACAGGCGTCATGATTGATACGCTTGTGCATTATATGTGATACACAAATTGTCTTATTTCCTTTAACCCTTTGCCTGTCCCCAAACAAAAAATTTTTTGTATATCGTACGTCCACTAGTTAAAGGAAATAATACTAATTGTGTATCACATATGATGCACAAGCGTATCAATCATGACGCCTGTGCATCATATGTGATACACTGGACAGGCAAAGGGTTAACTCCTTTATTTCAGTCCGATCTCAGGAGAAATTGCCAAATTAGTGGGACGGTCACAAAATTTGTTTTTTATGCGTTATCTCCAAAAAAACCCCAAGAAACCAGCACACATGGTGATAATTTAAAAACTATTTTATCGAAACTAGACCTTTTTAAGTCCACATGAGCAATCCGGAAGGAAGTTGGTTGTCAAGTGTCCACAAGAACAGTGCAGACAAGAAAACACGTTGAAACAAGAAAGAAATTTGCAAAAACTCACAAAGATTAGTGTGACCCGGAGGGCATAACAAAGTGGCAAAATGTGTTGTGGACCGATGAATCAAAAACCAATTTGGTTGGTAGTGATGGAAAAACATGGGTTACACGTCCTAAAAATAAAGAATTAAATCCACGCTATACCACAAAAACTTTTAAGCATGGTGGTGGCAGCATCATGGCCTGGGGATGTTTTTCTTGGTATGGCGTAGGTCCAACTTATTAGATCCAGGAAGATATAGACAATCATCTCTATGTCCATGTATTAGAGATTATAATCAAGCCATATGCTAAATGGAATATACCCATAAAGGGGCAGTTTCAACAGGACAACGATCCAAAACAAACGTCTGGTCTGGCAAAAGAGTGAATTGCTGACATAAAAAATCGACATTATGGAATGGCCATCCCAATCTTCGGATTTAAATCCAATCGAGGATATGTGGATAAACTTTGACCAGATAAATTTCAATCAGATAAAATTAAAAACAAGTCTGAACTTTGGATGAAGATCCAGGAAATATGGTACTCGATTCCTCGTAGCACATTTGAAGCTTTAGTTAACTCAATGACCAAAAGATGTGAAGGAGTTATTAAAAATAATGGTTACACAACTAAATATTAAAAAAATAAAAATTTGTTCTGAAGTTTTAAATTTTTATATTTTTTTTTAAGAAAACTGATTCTATTTAATGTCGCTTAGGCTTCGATTTTTTTTTTTTTAATTATTTCTTGGTTTTATTGTTTTTATTTTAATTTTTTTATTTGTTGTAAACATCATAAACATAAGTATGTGAAAAAAATTAATTTTCAAATAAATTAATTTAGTTTTATAATTCTATTGTATTGTCCGTAACTGTATATCTCCAGAACTGCGCAACTGATTTTATTGATTTACTTACAAACAAACATAAATATTTTAGTTTAAAGTAGAAATAACTTGCTTTTAAAAAGCAATATCATGGGTTATTATATTTGCTTACTTACATCAAGTATTAAGAATAAATGATGTATAAAATAAAATTTAAATGGTTCCGTGAACATGCATGGACACAAAGAAAATGCAATATTTTTCTAAACAATTTATTGATATGATATCAATATAATAAATCAATTTATTTATTCTCTTTGTTATAAAGATTTTATAGCATTTTTTTTTTTCATTTAAAATAAACACGTAATGTTACATGGTGTATAGAATAGATGATTATATTCATCGTTTAAAACTATATTATATCAAGTGTAACGAATAATATTAATTTTATGTTAAAAATTCGTTTAAATTAATTTTATCAAACTCAAAAAAGTTTATCATCCATTTTTGGATGATCATGAAGGCTGAGTGGCCACTCACAATATTTTTTTTCCTTAAGTGGGACTCACAGATACTATAAGGACTCATGTGAATACTGAACATTTATGTGTACTGCTGTCACTTGACCTTACTAAGGCATTTGATAGAATATGTCATAAGTTACTTTTAAAGAAACTTATTAAAGTTTATTATTGTTCAAGGACAGCAGCTTCATTAATCTGTTCACATCTCACAGATCGTGGTCAGTTTGTATCCTCGGGTGTTGATGTTTCTAATGTTATACCAGTCATAAGTGGTGTCCCACAGGGATCCGTTATTGGTCCCCTTCTGTTTACTATGTTCGTAAATGATTTTTTTAATATATTGGATGTTGGGAGATGTTATCTCTTTGGGTATGCGGATAATATTCAAGTTTTATTTTGTGGTAGAAAAGATAATTTAGATGTACTTCAGTCTGTGTTAAATTATTCTACAAACTGTATTTCAAATTGAATGATTAATAATTACTTATCAATTAATACAATGAAGACAAAGGCAATGTTATTTTCGACCTCACATAATTATGTTCAGCATGTTTATTTATCTATTAATGGAACTAATATTGAATTTGTACACCATTTATCTATCTTAGGTGTAATTATTGACTGCAATTTGACATTTGAATATCATATTAGATATCTTACGTCAAGGGTATTTTTTATTTTGAGGAGATTATATAATACAAATCTTATTATTCCTGTTTATGTTAAGGAAAGAATTGTTCACAGTACTATAATGCCTCTTTTTCTATATTGTTTAGAGGTTTTTTCTGGTACTTGGGGTTATAATATTAGGGACATTCAGTTGCTATTTAACAGAGTTATAAGATATGTATATTCAGTACGAATTCGTGAACATATTACAGAACATTTTATTCGTTTTCTTGGAACATCGTTTTGTGATTTTATTAAATACGTCTCCTATTATATTTCTATCGAGTTTTTAGTATAAATTGTCCTTTGTTTATATCGAATTTTTTTTAGATTTACTAGATCTACTAGATCTCATAGTCTAATTGCACCTTTCAATACTCCTTGGGTAAGTCGGTCTTTTCATAGGCGTGTGGTTTTATTATTTAATGCGCTGCCAGCATCTTTAAGGCAATTAAATTATAGCGTTCATGTTTATAAAAGAAAACTTTTAAATAACTTTCAATAATTATAACAATTTTCTTTTCTTTTTGATAATTTTTTATTACAACATAATTCTTTTTCTTATTTCAATTTGGGATTGCAATATATTATATATTTTATTTATACAGTAACAAATAAATAGTTATCAGGGTTTTAATTTCTAAATTTTAAGGTAACCTTAAGTGAGCGGAATATTGTAATTTATTAATTGGCCTAAGGGCTTTGAAATTACAAAATGTTGAATAAATAAAAAAAAAAAATCTGTGTTTTAAAATTAAATTTTTCCTTAAAATCTACCGAACATGCACATTAAAACAATCAAAAATCAGTTAAAAAGAAGATAACATACATTTATTTAAATCAATTGTATTATGTCGTTTATTTTTAATTAACTAATAAAATTGGTGAAAATAATAGATTTTTCATGTATCTTAATATTTAATATAATTAAGAAAAAAAAAATGAGAAACAATTTTGCTAATTTTAGCAACTCAAATCAGAGAAACAAAAATTATTAGGAAAAAAATTTAAATAGAGACTTCGAAGAATTTTTACTAAAATATGATTTTGAAAAAAAAAAGTGGAATATAAAACGTTTTACTAATTTTTCTAATAACTAGATTATTTGAATGTAAGTACACTCTAAAAAAAAAAATGAACTAGAATTTAGAAAAAATTAACTTATTTAGAGGAAAAATTGAAATGAAAACGGCGCCAAAGGCACTTTTTACCAATATTTAATAAAATTTTCCTTGAAATTAAGAAACAAATTTGACTTAAAATTTGGTAAAAATTTTTAAATTATAGAAAAATTTTATTACTGAAAAGTAAATTTTTATTAGAAAACAGTAAAATTTCCTTCTAATTAGTTCATACATCATCTAAAATTATACTGTTAGTTAGGAAATGTTTCCTTGGTTTTCAGAAAAATTTTATTTTATTTAAGTTCATTAGATAATCTTTTTATTACTAAAAACTAAAACTAAACTCCCTAAAAATAAGAAAATATTTTCTAACAAAAAGTTAAATAAATAGCACTTCTTTTAAGTAAAAATTATTCTTATCCTGCTTTTATGGTAAAGGTAATATATTATACCATATATTTTTAAGTACTTTACACTCATTGAGTAGGTATTTTTTCACTTTCGGAGATCTTCCGCTTTGTGAGGACACTGCTCTTAAGAAGCTTTTTGCTATACAATTTTGTCTTAAAACTAAATTGAATTATACTAATTTCTTGTATTTAAAATATATGCAGGATATCCTAAAACGTAATAAATTGTGAACTACAAAAAGGGACGCCCTATGTGACACACGGCATCTATGGCTAAGGAACACTGGGGGTCCTTTGTCTTCTTAAATTAACTTATTTAAGGAAATTGTTGCAAAAACACAAAATATTACAGTTACATTTCTTGTTAATATTGGAAAATGGAAAAATGTCATAAGTTTATTTAATAGAATTTTTAGCTTTTTTGATATATACAAATTTAAACTTTTTTGTTATTAAGTGAAAAAAATAGTTCGATAAATATAAAGTTTAATAAGCGCTATGTCAATTATAGGAAAGCCATTACGCCGTAATGTTTAAAATGTGCCTGCGATATTTTGTATTGTAGTCAGCAAACAAATTTAATACATAAAAGCGCAAATTCGAAATTTTTTACCCTTTGCTAACAAAATCTTAAAATATATTTTAAGCTACTTTTAGTTCAATATTTAGGACTGTTAAGATTAGAGATGGGCATATGAGGGATTTTTGACTGACGCTTACGCACGATCACGAACCAAAAATTACAATCATGCACGATAGTTTTTTTAAATGGTTACTTTAATTTCTTTTATTTAATAATATTTTTTCTTGAAAATTAGGAAAACTAACTGGTTTGTTTTTAATTGAGTGTTTTTTTTTGGAATTTAATATTAAAAATAATTTAAACGTTTTCCAACAAAAAAGAAAAAAATCCTATACCAAATTTTATTATTTTATAAAAATTAGAAAACTTTTTTTTATCTGAACTAAGTTGCATGAAATTTTTCCTTACAAATAGTTCATCAGTTTCTAAAATCAATTTAATCTTTATTATAACATATGAAAAAAAAAATATATATATAAAATATTATTTTATTTAAATTAGGAAAATTAACTAATTTGTTTTTAATTTATTGTTCTTTTTTTCTAAAAAAAAATATTGAAAATAATTTAAAAGTTTTCCCAGAAAAAAACTAAAAGTTTCCACGATTTAAGAATAAATTTATTCAATTTTTTTTTTATTTTATCTGAAGAAATTTTTGGGGAAAATTTATTATTTCTCAAAAATTTGAAACCTTTTACTTGAAAAAAAAAAAAAAATATTTTATGAAAATTTTTAAAATTTAACTGAACTAAGTTGCTTGAAAATTTTTCCTAGAAATAGTTCATCAGTTTCTAAAATCATATAAATTTTTATTATTACATAGGAAAATGTTTATTACTTTTTGTTTTTAATTGCCTGAATTAATTTTTAGAAAACAATTTATAAAAATTAGAAAGTGGTAGACTTAAAAACTGAATTTAGAAATGGCTTTCGAAATTTTAGTTAATTTTACTACTCGTGAACAAAAAATGAACACACAATAAGTTCAAGTACTTTTTCATTTTAAGTTAGACACATTTTTTTAACTAAATGGTAGTAAATTATGTTCTAAATTTTTTTTTAACTAAACTTAGTTTTTTTATGCACTTTTCTTAAAATTAAGATATTTTTCTTAAAATTTAATACATTTTTATTTATTATAATTGTTTTTTCTCCTAAAATCAAGAAATATTACTTAGGAAATAGATATGAACTATTTCTGAGTTTATAAACATTTGAAATTTTATTCATTTTAAGAAAATTCTTCTAAGTTTTTATAAAATTTGTCTTAAATTGAAGAAAATTTTTAAGCTATTTTTTTAAATTTTAAGTTCATGTCTTTTTATTTTGAGTGTAGTTATTTTTGAAATTTTGTTTTAGATTATTTATTGTTATTGTTGATATATTCTTACACAGACCGCACAGACAGGAAACAGCTGATTGAATTAATATGCCGACTAGAAAATGTGTGAAAGAAAATGTCAAAATTATAGTGATACACATAAACATGATATGGATTTTATATTTTCTATCTCATTCTGCAAATTACAACAACATAAAGGAAAACCAAAACTATTTTGACATATGCATGTCATTGATAACCTGTCTGTGTAGTCGGTGTATTCTTAGTTTGTATTGTAAATCCAATGCTTATGTAAACGTAATAACTGAGGTACGGTTTGTAGTTTTAACTTTAAATTTTAAGTAAAATTTAGCAATTTCACAGTTTTTTTATAATCGAAAAATAAATATGTATTTTTTTGTTATAAAATAAAATTCCAGGTTTTTGCCAGTTGTTTACATTTTTTTGTTAAAATTTTTTAGTTATTTTTACCACATTTTTATTTTTTTCTGTTTTTATTTTCAGTGCTAAACAAAATTTTTTTTTCTTTGTCTACTAAGAAGTCCTGATCGTTACATCGCTTGTTTATATCAAAATTTATAATACCATTTTGGTACTTGTTACATTGTTCAAATATGCTAAAGGTGAATCAAATTTATTGGGAATTCAATTTCTGCAATCTTTTACAATTGTGTTTAATATTCATGAGTCATCTGTAAAATTATATACATATATATATATAAAAAGAAAATACAATATTGTAAATAAAAATGTAAAACTGGTACGTATGATTAATATACAACTAAAATATTACTCATTCATTACTTGATAATATGTTTTGATAAAAAAAAAATCAGCACTTTTCAATATTAAAATTTTGACAGTTTAAACCGTAATTGCAATTGTTTATGTTATAACAATTATTTAAAAGAACAACTTAAGGCACATCTATTACAATTGGCTTAAGTGACTTAAGCTTTTTTTTTTTATAAAACAAAATTTTATAAATACAAATTTGAAATCTTGAAAAAAAAAACAAATAATATTCGTTTCGTACTGGTACCTAACTTAAGTCATTTAAGCTAATTCTGTTGCTGCCTTAAAGAAAAGTACTTTATTTCGTAACAGTTGTTTAAAGTAATTAATTTTTAATATTGTAAATAACAACTATCTAAGCAGTTATTTGTTGACTTTTCGAAAATTGAAAATGTTTAAAAACGTGACGTTGAAATTAAAGCTATTTTTACAAAATGTTTAGGGTGTTTTTTAGAGATCTTAAACTTTTATTTATAACAAAAATATTTCAGTGACTGAAAAACTTAAAAAATACTTAACATCTTGATTACAATCGTAAGTAAAAAAAAATATCCAGAGTAATTGAATATTTAGTTAAAAAAAAAACATTTTTTGTTAATATTTTTTTGTAACATTAATACAAATTTCTAACTTTTTTCATAGAAAGCTATTGTTAAAAAAAAATATATAAAACTAATTTCCAAAACTGTTTAATCGGTTTTAGATTTACATTAAAGCTTAAACTTGTGTTTTTTTTTCAATACTTCCACTAAAGTCGCCAATAGAACAAAATACAAAAAACTGTAATGATTCATACTTTTAAATATCTGGAAGAACTTAGTTTAAAACTATTTGTCGGATCCGTAGCGTGTTCATAATGACTTTAATGGAAGGGTTGTAGTGTCAATTCAAAAATATTTCCTAAAAAAGGTGTTTTGAAAACAACTTAAGGTATATTTTACTACTACTCATGTACCTGAAGAATTATGTGTCAACATACACCCAGAAAACAGTTTCAGTTGTGGCAACCGAATAAGATGTCAATCGAGTTCTGGCGGCTACGACAACTGTCTTCATATTAAATTATATTTTTGGTTGTAAAAGCTAATATTCAGTTGTTCAGTATGTTTCGTAAATTTTTTTTTAAGAAAAATTTAATTTTAAGATTTTTCCGGTATCGAAATTGGGCATTCAAATTCATAGTTTACTGCACCACAACTTATTTAAAATTTCTATTGAACATTGATTTAGCTATTTGAACATTGACTATCATTTAACTTGTAAGACAACAACAAATTTTCCTTATGAGAGTGTTACATATAAATAATTTTATTATAAAATTCGTTTGGCAATATCAATCATTAATTGCCCCTTTATTAATACAATCCACAATTCGCTGGTTCTACTGAAACTAGAGTATTCGAAAACCGGTCAACCGGTTTCTTTTTTTTTTTTAACCAGTCGGTTTCGAATATTTTGTAAATTCGAAGAAAACCGAAAACCGGTCTTTTTTGTTCGGTTAACCAGTTTGTTTTAATTACATCACCAACTGAGTTACTTGGTCTATTTTATGTTTGGTTATGAAGATTTAGATTTAAGTCTGATAGATTCCGATGAAGACTTTGTGATCTAAATAACACAATAAACAGTATTCAAAATCGTAAAAAAGAGGCTGTACAAAATCATTCATCATTATATGATAATTTCATACAACTTGAGAAAGGCGACAAAAGAACCGAAAAGTTGGAAAATTTATATAATTGTCTTTAGACTATTTGTCAAACATCTACTATTAGTGAAAGAGTATTTTCCACTTCTACCTTTATCAAAAGCAAACAAAAAAATCGTCTTAAAACGAAACATTTAAATTACATATTATTTCTAAAATATTATTTTAGAAGTGAAAAATATATTTTCTTTTTACATATTTAAAATGTAATATAAAAAAAACTTATTTAATGCCAAACGTTTTAAACGTTCAAATTACTAACGTACCTAATTTTACCAATTTACAAACTTAATGATCTCTATTCATATGATATAAATATAAGTTTATAATAATAATTTTTAAGATATTGTATTAAAAAATATTGGCTTTAAGTAAATTTTTTATTGAAATGAAATACAATAAAAAAAATCAAATTTAAATGAGAAAAGGGACCTAGTGTGTGAAAATGAAGTTTTGAGAAAAAGGCATTTAAAGTTTTATAACGCATTATCACTGTGAACACACCTTCAGTTGGAAGATGTGATTTGGTATGGTTAGTTATGATTGGGTGCCGACTTAGGTGATGTCACGCATATAGTTATATATTTATATGTATATCCCTAATAATACTCCCTTCCTCTTCCCTACCTAATTCTTATTATTCCTTATTATTTTTTTAATATATTTTATTTGGTTTTACGTTATGTTTATTAATTATCCATTGTTCCTTTATTATTCATTATCAACTATTTTCCTTTAAATATTATTAACCGTTACATTTTAAATTACGTTTTTACTAACTCCTATTCTTATCGTTATTTATTAAATTATCCTAATAGTAGTTTTAACCGTTATTTTAAATATTATAAAAGAGCTTTGCTTATGAAAAATAATTGTTAATTGTTATTTTGAACTCGTTAAGAGATCTTCAAACGGAATTAATAAAATAATATTTTGAATTCGCACACTAATGTTTTATTTTAATTTACTCTATGCGGTAACTTATTTTTTTTCGCTTTTAGTGTGCAATACCTTTGCTATTGTTGCTGCTCTGTTCGTTCTCAGCATAGGGTTGATGTGCGTATACTAATACGAAGAACATTGTAAAATTTTTATCAGAAATCCAACTAATTTCATCTTATTCTACACCCTTTTAGGTACCAGAATCCACTCTTAAGTCCAAACCCGTTTTTTGACATACTAGGTCCCTTTTCTCGGAGAAGGTCACATATACATATATATTTTTTTTTTTCAAAGAATGTATTTTTTTATTTTTATTACTTTATATATTAAATTTCTGTTTTTTTTTTTTGTAATAAAAACAATTAACAAAAAATATAAGCTTTTTATTCAAATTAAAAAAAAAAACAAAAAAAGCAGTTGACCGGTTTTTTCTGCAAAAACCGAAACCGGTTTTTTCAAAATTCGATTTTTCAATGACACTTCAACTTTAAATGGCTTGTAAACAAAGAAAGAATTGACAGAATGACTTGCAAATTTGCATGTGTTCTCAGGACAGTTATACCAACCTGAGAAAAAAAAAAGTTTGGAGCTAGCAGTGCCATCTCTTGGTGAGCGCAGGAACTTTTCAACCAACCTGTAATAATATTTTGTACACCTCAAATATTTTTCACATCAAAATATTTTTCTCACCACTAAAATTTTTTTTCACCACAAAAAATTTTTTTACCTAGAAAAATTTTTTCACCTCAAAATTTTTTTCACGTAAAAAAATTCGTTTCCGCATCCAAAAAAGTTTTTCACCTCAAAAAGTTTTTTTCACCTCCATAATTTTACTTCAAAAGTTTTTTACATTGTTTGTAGAGAACATTGGTGGAGGGTATTTAAAGATTCGGCACAGCCGAATTTAAGCTTTTTTTACTTGTTTAGTTTGTTTGCCCTCGTTTTTTAATTCCTAATATAATATTTTTGCTTTATTAATGGATAATAGGTTATTTCTAATAAAATAATATTTTTACAAATACATGTTAATGGTTTTCTCTGGGTGTAGAAAATTTAACAAAATTCATGTCACAGTACAATTCTGCAATAAAAATCAAAATCTTCTATCGAGGAATTTTTGCAAAAATCTGTTTGAAATTGGCAAAAATTTTAATTTTCTCGCAAACTATACGAGATGTGAAGAAAGGTCTAAAGACAAAAATTGTTCCAAAACCAAAATACAATTAAAGGGTGTCCCAAGAAGAACGCAATTTTTAAATTTTAAATAAAACACAGATATTTAAAAAAAAATCGTGAAACTTTATTATATCGTAAAGTAGACAGAATGAGGTTATGTATGGAACAATATATCGTGCAGATGGCCGCCGCGGCTTTGCTGGCATGCACGCGATCTTTTAATGAAATTTTCAAAGACCATTTTGCATGAATGCTGCGGTATTTCATTAATGCAGCGTCCAATTTCCTCGTTTAAGGCTTGAGTCGTCGTCGGCTTATTCGCGTAAACCATCGACTTCAAAAAACCCCAAAGAAAAAAATCTAATGGTGTTATATCGCACGATCTAGGCGGCCAATTCTGATCTCCAAAACGCGAAATAACACGACCGGGAAATGACTGATGCAGCAATTGAATTGTTTCTCTGGCTGTATGACATGTGGCGCCGTCTTGTTGGAACCACATGCCCTCCACATTCATTTCTTCAATTCTAGGCAAGAAAAAACTGGTTATCATTTCACGATACCGAACACCATTGACTGTTTGCGCTTGACCTGCCTCATTTTCATAAAAAAAAGGTCCAATGATTCCTCCAGCCCAAAAACCACACCACACAGTGACACGTTGAAGATGCATTTGCTTCTCGTGAACCACTCGAGGATTTTCCTCACCCCAAATGAGACAATTCTGCCTATTGACGAAGCCATCAAGATGAAAATGGGCCTCGTCACTGAAGATGATTTTATCGGCAAAATCAGCATGTTGTCTCTCCAATACCCAATTAACGAACTCCCTTCGCTGTCCATGGTCAGCTGGCTTCAGTTCCCGAGTCAATTGAACTTTGTATGCATGAAGATGCAAATCTTTCGTCAAAATTCGCTGCAAAGTGGATTTGGAGACACCAATTTGCTGAGCTCGGTGTCGAATTGAGGTGGATGGAGTTTGAGCGACATCATCACGTACAGCTGCGACATTTTCGGTCGGTCGACCTGGTCGATGGCGCGTTGTTGTCTTTACATCACTAACAGACCCAGTTTCGCCAAATTTATCCATTAATCTCTTTACAGTTGAATCTTTTGGAGCATTATTGTGACCCCAAATTGATCGCAATTTGCGAACTGTAGCCGCAAAACTTTCACCATTTTGGTAAAACAATTTCACAATCAGAATGCGTTGTTCATTCGTGTAGCGCTTCATTTTTACTAACCTCGTACCTTCTACTAGCAAACAATAACAATTGTTCAAATGTCAAACAATGGCACTTCGAATGTTGCAAGATTTAAAAATTGCGTCTTGGGACACCCTTTATGAGCTATTTCGCGCTACGACAGAATTTTTTTTGACCTGCACGTTTTGATTTTCCATAATTTGTGGGATTCTTTAAAAAATTTTGAACTACCAATCTTCAAACAATTTCTCGAAAACTCACATTTTCGGCTTTGAAAGCCAAAATTTGACATTTTTCAAGGTCGGACAGTATTTATCCACAAGGCATATGATGACAGATAAAAAAATATTTTTAAATCGATCTAATTTCACCGAAGTCTTATCATCTATTAATTTCATTTTTCTATTTTTTGCAAAGTGACGTTATTTAATTATGAAACACGAACAATCAGTAAATTACAAAAAAAAAAAAAAAAAAATACAACTACAAATATAAAACAGTTATTAATCAAGAGCATATTTAAAGAAGAATAATTTATCCGAAAAGACCTAAGTGAATCAATATATATTGAAAGAGTTATATTAAAAAGAAAAGTGACGTTATAATTATAAAATGGACCTTATTAACCTACTCCCACTCCCATCTCTGGATGTTATATAACATTTTTAATTTTTAAGTTATTTCAACAAGCTTTCCAAGCTTTATACGTATCCAAAATAAATTCTTTTAGGTAGTTACAAAAAAATCTTTACAAAGATCCACCCTCCCCCACTTTAAAGGAAAACTGAATTTGGAAATGGCTTTCTAAAATTTAGTTAATTTTACTACTCGCGAACCAAAAATGAACACACATTAAGTTCAAGTACTTTCTCGATTTATGTTAGACACATTTTTTGAACTAAATGGGAGTAAATAATGTCCTAATTTTTTTTTTAACTAAACTTAATTTTTATTATTTCATTGACTTGTTTTTATCCTAAAATCAAGAAATATTACTTAGGAAAAATATGAACTATTTCTGAGTATATAAACTATTTCGTTTTTTTTTCATTTTTATTTATTTCATCTATCGGGCTTAGCCCTTACAGATTACATTTAAAATATATACATAATTACAAAAAATTTTAATTTTATTTACAATTTCAAATCAGCCATTCCATTAAACCATTGGAAACATTTTAACATCTGTACAAGATTATGGTTCTTCCTCATCTAACATGTTGGAAATTATCCTCTTAAACGGTTGTCTGCTAATATTGAAATCAATTCGGTTTGATACCGAATCATACAAGACAATACATCTAGATATCGGCTCGTACATTCCATAATTGGTTCTATGGAAAGGAACCACAAATAAATGATATTCTCTTAACGCTCTGGTCGGAGCGTGAAATGGCAAAATGGATAATAAAGGAGAGCAATCAATTTTGTTATCCATTAAGTCCTTTATAAAGGTAATGCTTTGGATCTTCCTACGAACCATTAACGATTGAATACCGAGCGTTTGCAAACGACTTCGGTAAATAGGCATATTTTCAAATGAATACTGCCTTTTTAAAGCAAATCTTGAAAAACGTTTTTGGATTCTTTCAATCCGGTTTATATCGATATCATAAAAAGGGTCCCAAATAACACTTAAGTATTCGAGATGAGACCTAACTAAGGATTCAAAAAGAATTTTAAGAGTATTAAAATTAAGGAACATTTTTGAATTCCTTTTTAAAAAACCAAATTGTGAATTGGATTTAGAGATAATATAATTTATATGATCTTTAAATGATAAAGTAGAATCAAAAAAAATACCTAAATCTTTTATTAAGTTTTGGCGTAAAAATTTGCTATTATTCTCACCTAAATAGTCAAAAGTAATAGGAAACTGTTTACGAGAATAACTAATTACTTTACATTTAGAAAAGTTTAGGAAAAGATGGTTAATATGACACCAACTTATTAAGGAAAAAATATCTCTCTGAAAGTTTAAACAATCAGCTAATGATGAAATGTTGTGGAAAAGTTTCAAGTCGTCAGCGTACAATAGACACTGACAGTTTTTGAAAACTCAAACTTAGGAATTTTTATTCTTTTTAAGACAATTTTTCTAAGTTTTAATAAAATTTTACTTAAATTGAGGACAATTTATAAACTATTTTGAAGGAAATTTTTGATTACATATCAGTTCATGTCTTTTTTTTTGAGTGTTGGGTGTTGTTATTTGTTTAAAAATTCACTCACAGTGCTCGGGTGCGTATGATTAATATAAATTATGAAATCATACCCATGGGGCGTATAATTAATATTTAATGTAATCCTTGAAAGTCGTGAATTTGTAGAGCTATAAAATAAATTAAATAAAATTATTTTAATATCCAGTTATTTTAATATTTTACTATGTTTATTTTAAAAAAGTGTTGTTGTAGGTTTTTTTCTTATTTTTCACTTTAATTCGGATATAAAAAAATGTTTTTGTATTTGTGAAATATTGAATTTTTTTGTTTTAATTCTACTATATCCCAAATTCATACGTACCACCCTGACCTACATTTTCTATGAAAAACTAAATATTTTAGATGAAAAAGTAAATGACCAAAAAATACTTTGACGTGCTGACGATACTTATACACACATGTTTAATGCTTTAGGCCTTTAAATAAGAAAAAAAGTACATTTTTATATAATATATTAGGAATTTTGACAGATGTACTAATTTAAGTTTTACTTGTATGCATATATTTCAGATTCTTTTATTTGCTTGCCGTTATTTACATATTTATGATATTAAGGCATTATTTGTGAAGGACTTATTGTTAAAAATCAAAAAACATATAAATTCTGTTTAGAATTACCCCGCAATTAAAAAGATACCTTAAAATAAAATTATAAAAATTAGTTAAGTTAAAATCCTTCTGGATATAAATTTAAAATATCCATCTTAAAAATCGCACTCAAATTTTTTTTAAGGATTTGTTTTAATTTTCTTTAGAGGCTAATGTGTTTTGACATATCAAAGCTTTAAAGACAAATAAGAATTGAAATTTCTAAACTTATTTTTCAATCAAAAATAAAACCTTATTTTATTTTTTTTATTAGGATACAAAAATAAAAACAGCATAAGTCAAAAACTATGAACAAAAATTTTTTATCATGAACACAAGATATCTTTAAAGAAAATCCAGCGATAAATTTCAAAGTTTAACCCATTAATGATAAGAATTAGTTTCAATTAAAATATTTGTAAATATAATTAAAAAGTTAATTGAATTCGGACCAGAAAAAGAATTTGTTATATCAGTTATTTTATTTAATTAATTAAATTTTTTTCAATTATTTTTTTAATCATATCAATTAAATTTTTAATCAAAAATCTTTAACATTTTCAATTAAGGTTTAAATTATATCAATCAAAACTTTAATTTAAGTTCTAACCAAAAATCAATTAAAAGTTTAATCAAATTTTTAATTGAAATTCCAGTCAAAAACTATGAACAAAAATTTTTTATCATGAAAACAAGATATCTTTAAAGAAAATCCAGCGATAAGTTTCAAAGTTTAACCCAATAATGATAAGAATTAGTTTCAATTAAAATATGTGTAAATATAATTAAAAAGTTAATTGAATTTGGACCAGAAAAAGAATTTGTTATATCAGTTATTTTATTTATTTAATTGAATTTTTTTCAATTATTTTTTTAAACATATCAATTAAATTTTTAATCAAAAATCTTCAACATTTTCAATTAAGGTTTAAATTATATCAATTAAAACTTTAATTTAAGTTCTAACCAAAAATCAATTAAAATTTTAATCAAATTTTTAATTGAAATTCCAGCAATAAATCAACTAAAATTTTAAACAAATTTTTGATTAAAATTCCAGATTCAAAGCAATTAAAACCCCAATCAAATTTTAAATTTTCCCATTTGGCTACACCATAACTTTTTATTTTATCCTTGAATCCTTTTAAAATATGCCTTGATTTCATTAAAAATATCTGGACTCGGCTTAGAATATAAAAGTTTAATGCTAAAATGTTTATATTTACTTATTGAAGCTTTAAAGGCCAGTATCATTATTGATTCTTTGCAAATTACTTTCCACTCTATTAAAAAGTAAAATACAAATAATAGAAATGCAGTTTCATTGCACAAAATATAAAATCAGTATTTTTTTTTTCATTAATAATACTTTAGAATCCTAAGGCTTATTCATAACTCAAGCTGAGAAATGTATGTGTTTCTTTTTAGTTAATTTTTCTTTGTCAAACCTTTTAGTAAAAATTAGAAAATACTTACCTTTATTACGCTTTTTTTTTTGCAACCCAGAGAAATAATACATTAACCTGTATAATTTGTGAGTAAACAATTTTAATTTATTAAGTAATTATATTGTTTGTGTTGTATGCAGGTTTCCACGCTACCAAGAGGTACTGCATTCAGCGCGCTATCCATTTTTTGTTTCTTTTTGGCTGGATTCCCCAGACGTCCAATGTATTGGTTTGTGTTTTTTGTTTAAAACAAAAAACTAAAACACTGTCATTCGTACGTCTAGGCCTATTCACCACAACACAATTGTATTTCATGACTGTCTGCACTTAATGCCTCCATTTTGTTGGTAGCTCGATGATGATTATTTTTCTTTTATTTTGTTTTTAATCCTACAAATGCATACTACAATATTGCAATTTTATTTTTAAAAGAGAATATTTCATTAGGTGATTTAGCAGTATTGCTTTGTTGCAATGGCTGTTATTGGCATTGTATCTTACTACCACCATCATAATAATCATCCAGGGACTTATTTTTACATTGCTGTTCTTTTTGCCTTTAAACAAAAAAAAACTAAATAAAGGATATTTTCATTATAAGATGTTGGATAATGCTTCAATTTGTTTAAGTTTTGCTAATGACAAACGTTGGAATTTAATACTACGACATGTGTCGTTTAAAAGGGATTTTAAATGAATGAAAAAAATCTATATTAATACCTTATATCTTTTATGTATATCCTATAATACTGTAATCTGCAAAAGCTGTTCGATAAGAATTTATAATCTATTATCGTATTATAGAAAAAATGGTCTCTGACGTTTGTGAATGATGAGTTATTGAATTGGTTTAATTGATTGAACAATATTAAATTTTAAGATACTTTTTTCTATAAAAATCAGTACTAAAAGGCACTTTTTAATGGTACTTTTTATTAATTTTTTTTTTCAATTAAAGGTACTTTCTTAGCAAAATGTACTTTTTGATAAATTTTACTTTTTAGCAAAAAGTACATTTTTTATAGTTTTTTTTAATAAAAGGTACTTTTTTAATGAAAGGTATTTTTTAATAAAAGGTACTTTTTTAATTAAAGGTACTTTTTTAATAAAAGGTACTTTTTTAATAAAAGGTACTTTTTTAACAAAAGATTCTTTTTTAATAAAAAGTACTTTTTTAATAAAAAGTACTTTTTTAATAAAAGGTCCTTTTTAAATATTGTGTACTTTTTTAATAAAAGGTACTTTTAGATAAAAGGTACTTCTTTTATAAATGCTACTTTTTTAATAAAAGGTACTTTTTTAATAAAAGGTACTTTTTTAATAAAAGGTACTCTTTTAATAAAAGGTACTTTTTTAATAAAAGGTACTTTTTTAATAAAAGGTACTTTTTTAATAAAAGGTACTTTGTTAATAAAATGTACTTTTTTAATAAAAGGTACTTTTTTAATAAAAGGTACTTTTTTAATAAAAGGTACTTTTTTAATAAAAGGTACTTTTTAAAAAAATGTACTTTTTTTAATAAAAGATACCTATTTAATAAAATAAACTTTTTTAATAAAAGGTACTTTTTAATAAAAGGTACTTTTTTAATAAAATGTATTTTTTAATAAAAGGTACTTTTTAATAAAAGGTACTTTTTAATAAAAGGTACTTTTTAATAAAAGGTACCTTTTTAATAAAAGGTACGTTTTTAATATAATGCAATTTTTCAAAAAGAATTTTTTAAAAAAAATTAATTTTTTTAATAAAAGGTGCCCCCCTTTAGCACCAAAGATCTAATATATGTAAAAATTGTTGCTAGAAAAAAGATGACCTCATAAAAGAATTAAAATTTTAACAATTTTTTTTTTTTTTAATTTTAAAATAGACCTTTAAAAACATGATTCCTTGATTTAAAACCTGATTTAATTTTCAACGAATCGATTTGCAAAATCTGTTCATTGTTTGAATAATTTTCTACTTTATTCAATTAATATCAAATTCAAAAAATCAATTTGATTTTTGTTGATTATTTTATAGAGTTAATTGATTAAATTTTAACAAATCAAAGCAACCAAAAATCGCACGCAAACATTAATTAAATCATTGATATGAAGTGATAATAATTTATTCATCTACACTTAAAAAATTTTGTAAGTTAAAATAATTGAAAATATCATTTAAAAGGAATGATATTTCATTTAAAAACCGGTCTGCTTAATTTTTATTTAAATTAAATGCCTTTTGTTATTTATTTTTAAATGCTGATTAATCAACAGACACATCCGTAAGAAACAAATGATATAATCAGTTAAAATAAATGTCAAAATTTTACCTACCAATCCTTAAAAAATAAATGTTTTTTTCATTCATTTGAAATTATTTCCGTTTTTGTGTTTATTGTTTTTTTTTAATATACTCGTACAATACAAAATGTATGTATGCATATGAAGCTCTAAAGACTTTTTGTATGAATGTGTTTGTATATGTATGTGTGTTTACGAAGTTCTTGTAATTTGTATTAAAAAATTTTGTATATATACAACCAATTTAAAAAAAAAAAACAAATTGAAATTTTTTTGAAACAGACTGCTAACAAAATTTAAATTTGTAATAACTGTTACGGACACAAATAAAGCACAAGTTTCCGTTTTGTGGGTAAATTTTTATTAAATTTCAAACAAATGAAAAAAATAAATGAAACTGAAAAAAAATGGTAAATGATAGTAAATTATTTCGAATAAATGTATGAAAAAGTTAATATAGATATTTCTTTGAAAAATAAATGTATGTTCCTTTATTTTTAAATGGAACGGAAAACTTTTTTATTAAACTACAAACAGTTAACTACATAATATTCTGAGTGTATTCACAAAATTAATAATATAAAATAAATGAATTATCAGGCCCTGCATTGAAATCAATTAGACATTAATTTAGCAGAAATTGTGTTTGATTATCGATCTGAAAAATAGTGTATCCAAATTTATTTATTTTTTATTAATAAATTTTCATATTCCCAATTTGAAGCTAAATCTCCTTATCTGGCAACAGTATGGTTTATACACTCTGATGCATACACACACTACATAGACTATATTGTTTTTGTAAATTTAAACTATAAGTGTGGCTCTCTTACTTAAAAAAATTTAGTATTGCTATTAAGCGTTTTTTATTTCCTTATATCGCTCATTTGCGAATTTTAATGATGCATACACCATAATCTAAAACATTGATTATTCTTTCGATCATTAAATAGCGACCAAAAGTGTTTGTACTCCCCGGTTAAGCTAAATTGAAAACTTTAAATTCAATTATCTCGAAATCGTTTTTTTTTATGCCGAACTTCTTGCAAATGAGCGATATGTTTTCAATAGTGTTTATTGTAAACAAGAATATTTTTTGCACCAAGTTCATTATCAATTAAAAACTTAATTAAAAATGAACAAAAAATCAAAACAAAAAAAATTTAATTGAAATTTTTTTTGGCATTCGTCCTCATTAGTCATATATATGATCGTACACTCAAAATACTATTTTGTTAAAAATAATCTAAAATACATATTAAATTAATCGAAAATACAATCAAAAAGAGGATTTTTCATTATATTCAGTCCATTTTGATGTTTATTTTCAATCATTGTAAAATCAATCGAGTCGTTTAAATCAACCATCAATTTTAAATCACAAAACGTAGAAAAAACGGTTTTTTTTTTAAATTGAATTTTTTTTTATTTGTATGTAATTTTACAAAACACAACACACACAGATGTATATATTTTTATTTTTTATGTGTGTATTTATATTTGAATAATTTCTGGTAATTTTTATTGAAATAATTTTGTATATAAACAAACTATTTTGGTAAAAAAAAACAAAGGAATTATATGAATTTATATTTTTAGAAACAGAAAACATAAAATTAACAGAAAATATTAACATTAAACAGAAAATATTAACTCCTACTGAATGTCTGTAAATTTGTATAGTTTGTTTTTTGAATGACTAACTCAAATAGTTAAAAAATATATTTCTATGAATTTCAACTTCATTTATAAACAAACTCTACGTATTACTTTCTAACGGTAACGGAAAATATATTGCAAGTGTATGATTAATGAGGACGATTTTGTCATCACTTAGGATTAGATTATGATCACTGGGATTATGTAATCATTGGGAATTTCAATTTATATTACCATATAATACTATGATAATATAAGATTCTCTTCGAATGTCCCTAACCATGTTATTTCTTTGCGTGCTGTCACATATTATAATATTATGCAGTTTATTCTATTGAAAACATTTTTAATTTTCAGACACTTTTAATATAGAAAAGCCATAGCATCTGGCTTAGTGTTATTATAAAATAAAAAGAGACACTTAAAATTGATTTTTTTTTTTTTTGTTCGAATAACAATTGTCAAAAACTATAATTTATCTTGGCAGTTTTTTCAAACGGCGTCTCAAAATTGGTTATTGGCATACGACCAAAGTCTGTTGCATCAACAGGATTACTATGATGACCTGTTGATAGAATTTTGGATATGAGCCAATATTTTCACTCTTTGAAACCTAATGAGATTGGTGGAAAATTTAAGGGGTTTTTTTTTTCTTCATATAAAAATAATTTATGGTTAGCGAAATCTGTTTAGCATGTTACTATCAAAAAGGCAAAAAAAAAAATGATAAATTTAATAAAAATAACTTAATATGTTTAATTTTATTTAATATTTTAAAATAAAGAATTGAATTTATTGTCAATTTTTAAACTTAATTAAAAATTGTGTATTTATTATCGATTTAAAAATCCAATAAATTCTCTCTAAGTTCCAATTTACACAATAAACAAAAACTAGTAGTTTGGTTTTTGATTCAAAATTATTCAGGAATTTGATAAGCAGAAGCAAGGAGTTTTCAAAAACTACTTGTTTTTGTTTAAATGTAAATTGGTGCTTACAAAGTAGATATTATTTTTCCATCGTGACTAACTAAATTACTAACATATATTTTTTTTTATATTTTTAAATATTAAAAAACATTAACTGAATGTCCCGTTAAATTTTAACAAGCCGTTTAATTAAAATTTTACAACAATAAATAATAAAGTCCCAGTTAGTAGTTAACTGGACATTGTGAAATTGAGACTAAATCAGTTTAAAAAAAGCAATTTAACTAATGGCATATAAGCTATATAAACTTTCGATATCTTTTAATTATTTTAAAACGTTGTTGTTGTAGTTTTTTTTTTTTTGTTTTTAAATTACATATTTTATTTAAACCATCAATTAAGTCACGTTTTTATGTATTCAGCACATAAAAGGAAAAAAAGTACGTTTGATAAATTAATTAAATTTATGAAAGTGTATTTTCATATTACTAGCAGAATATAATTGTAGGTTTGTGCATTGTAATTGTAACAATTGTTGCAACAAATGAAATTAAATGAAAATTGTTATAAATAACAAAAGTTAAAACTATACACAACAACACTAACATAAGCTATATAGAGTGTTTTTTTATGTTATACATTTTTTATGATAGCACACAAAAGAGGAAGATAATCTTTACAATTGTGGAAAATGTAGTCATGGAAATGAAAATTTTTTTTGTGTAATATTCTTTTTTTTTTTTTTAAATTAAGCACTGGCCTTGTAATTTGTCATACTAAATAAGAAAAATTGAGCTTAGATATTTTGTAATTTTGTTATGTATAAGTAATAGGAGTTTATTGTGATACACATATTAATCATACGCATTTAAAGTAAATTAACTGGTGTCTTTGAAAGACATTTCCATAAGCATATTACAAAATCTCTCCTTCCCTTCTTCACTGTTTACCGTCATTTAATATTTAATCAATTTACTTTCTAAATTAACCAATTTCATCAGTATGCGTTTAAATGCTTTGTGCGACATTTTATAAAAGCCATGGGGATTGTATTTATTAAAAAAAAAAACAAAAAACAAAAAACCTTAGATATAAATCAATAAAATCAGTTGCGCAGTTTCTGAGATATGAATAAAACAAATATTTAGAAAACATGTTCAAACATTGAAATTCTTGTATTTTCTTTTAGAAAAATTTACAAAAAGGACATGTTTTTTTTTTTTTTTGTTCATTTAACATTCAAGAACACAGCATGTGTGTATTAGACGGAAATCATACATTCAAAAAAGTTTGTCAGTTAAATCTATTGAAAATTACAGTTAAAACAACAGGCGTATGCAATTAAAAAGACGACTCAGGTATTTGCCTTTAAAATAACTAAAAACGTAGTTATTTTTATCTCTTCAAAAAAACATGTTGAAAAGTAACTGCTAACAATTTTAAAACAACTGATAAAAATTTCTAAAAACTACTGTTTTCAATAATTTTTCGGTATTTAAATACAATTTTTTTTTTAAATTACAAAAAAATTTGTATTTCTCAGATCATCGAAATAATCACTGAGACTTTGTAATTATGCGCTTAGAATATGCAATAAAAACAGCTAAATATGCACATAATACCAAAAAATTATGCACTATAAATCCAAAAATATGCACTTAAAATTTGACGATTTTAAAAAAATCCTTCTTTGGTTTCAAACTGAAATCCAATATTAATGTCCCAAGTGACAACATGATGCTTCTTATTATTGTATATTCCATATCATGTTTCATAAGTTTATTTTGAATTAAAAGATAATCTCAATTAAAAAAAATGCATTAAAAATCATTAAATATGCAAAAAATATGCACTTAAAAACAAATATGCAAAAACAAGCATTTATAACAAAATTTGCTACCACAAATCGATGCCATTTTGTAGTAAATTCTTTGATTTAAATAAGTGTTTTGTCAAAAACGTTTTTAGGCTATTGACTGCAAACATGTTAGTTACTGTCCTGGTAATTACTTTATCCCACTTAAAATTTCAAGTCAAAATTTCAAACGGCTCTTGTTATGTTTTTATGCATTGGCGATACAATCAAATTTTCTGATTTTTAAATTCAAACTCAACCTCTTGTGCATAAAAAATAAATCATTACATTAGCTTTTCATAATTCATGTTATTTTTGTTAATTTTTATGCATTTGACCATAAGAATATATTAATAATAACAAAAATAAACTTGACAAAAATTTTCAAAAACCCTATGAAATTTTTCATTTTTTAAATAACTATAAAAAATAACTGGTTACTGCAAAAATACTATTTTAGTAGTTCGCTGGTACGAAATACTGTACCTTTTGTTAAATTTTTTTTAAATAACTGTAACAATAGTTGCTTTGTATTTTTCTATAGAAAAAAAAACTGTTATTACCAGGGCAAGCAGAAATATGCATTATCATTATGAAAATTATATGGGAGATATTTATTTGTTTCAGAATAATTGATGAATTTTAGTATCGGTTTGTTGGATCAAATTTAGCTTTTTATTGAATATTTTTGTATATTTTGATATTAGAGCATATTTTTTTTAACACAAAAGCATATTTTTATGTTTTCTCGACCCATGTAAAAATTTAAATGTATATGAACATAAATGATCATGCATGGGCTTGTCTATAATTATATATGGACATACATATTCATATATGTCCATGAATGGTTTAATATATTACCATACATGATCTCATATGTGACCATATATCTTCGTATCCGAAATTTGTATGATCCGAAAATATATGGTCATATATTGGATTATGTATGGTCATTTATTGAACCATGCATGAATGTATATGATCATGTATCCCATATATAATCATATACAATACCATGTATGTTCATGTTTCTTCATATATATTTCGATTTTTAAATAGGCAATTAAAAGACTTAAAATAATTTTTTGTTTTCTAATTTTCTAGAATTAGCAAAACTGATTTCGGAAACTGGATCCATTTTTGCAATACACGGATTATTTGTGTTTTATAAATCATATTTTTTTTTAAATTTTAATTTCATATTTTGTTTTAGTAACTTCTAAATTTTTTGAGTGTATTTAAAATAATAAAAACAAAAATCGATATAAAAATTGTTTTCAAATAAAAAACAAAATTTAACTCTTTTAAAATGAAAGCTGGATTATTAGGAATTTAATGTTTAAACTAAAACTTAGAAAAAGGAAAGTGGAAAATTAAAAAATAAATTTGTTCATAACAAATGGAAATTCTAAGAAGTAAAAAGTACTTTTCTAATTAAAGGTAATTTTTAAATAAATTATCCTTTTTATACCCTACGTGGTCACGGTATAAGTTTGTGCTGTTGTTTGTAACTACCAAAAATATCAAACATAAATCTATCTTATAGTATACCAATCGACTCAGAATCACATCCTGATTCGATTTAGCGATATGAGTCTTTTTGCCCGTGTCTCTAAGTAAACTTTGTAATTAAATTAGTGGTACTTTTTTACTAAAATGTTCTTTTTTAATAAAAGGTACTTTTTTCATAAAAGATACTTTTTTAATAAAAGGTACTTTTTTCATAAAAGGTACTTTTTTCATAAGAAATACTCTTTTAATAAAAGATACTTTTTTAACAAAAGGTACTTTTTTAATAAAAGGTACTTTTCTAATAAAAGGTACTTTTTTAATAAAAGGTACTTTTTTAATAAAAGGTACTTTTTTAATAAAAGGTACTTTTTTAATAAAAGGTACTTTTTTAATAAAAAGTACTTTATTAATAAAAGGTACTTTTTTCATAAAAGATACTCTTTCAATAAAAGATACTTTTTTAATTAAAGGTACTTTTTTAATAAAAGGTACTTTTTTAATAAAAGGTACTTTTTTAATAAAAGGTACTTTTTTAATAAAAGGTACTTTTTTAATATAAGGTACTTTTTTAATAAAAGGTACTTTCTTAATAAAAGGTAATTTTTTAATAAAAGGTACTTATTTAATAAAAGGTAATTTTTTAATAAAAGTTAATTTTTTATTAAAATGTACTTTTTTAATAAAAGGTACTTTTTAATATAATTTACTTTTTTAATAAAAAGGTACTTTTTTAATAAAAGCTGCTTTTTTAATTAAATGTACTTTTTATTTTTAATACAATGAAAACTACTTTTTTTAAAACCCATTCCAACATTTTTTTTCAATACTTATTACTAAATCTTTGAGTTTTTTATAATAAATCTTTAAAATAACAGTCCATGCTGAAAAAGTCCGCAGAGACTATTTTTCTTAATCACAGATACCTTAAATGGTTTTATAGATTCCATAGAATAGTAACTGGCATCAAAATCTAAAAATTTCTCCAAAATTTCCCATATTTATTTGGAGATGGAGTACTAAAAAAGAACAATTTTTGTCTACATAAATATAAAAAATAGATCAACTGTCGATTTGTTTCTCTAACAAATATCCAATTAATTTTGTTTGACCCCCCCCCCCCCCCCCCTCTACTACTACTTTCAGAAAACTTTTGCATTCAATATTAGTTGTTTGGTAAAGTTGATGAATTTTAAGGTGTTTAATTCTAACAAAAACTAATTCCCATTAATTAATTAATTTGTTTTTTTTTTTTTTTTGTTTAGATATTTCTTGAAGAAACTAATGTTAATCGAATTTTGTAAACATTGGCATTTTTTCTGTCATGTCTTTTGAGTGGGGAGGGGGTGTCCTTCATCCCTTAAGCGATTGTTAGCATGTACTTAGTTTTTATCAATTTCATTGATAACAATTTTTGTGTCATTTTAGTGTTGTGTTGTGTTATCAAACAAAAACATTACTATAGATACAATTACAACACCCAATCCTCCCATTTAATAGAGGAAGTGTAAAATGTATTCACTTCCATGAGTTAATCTAATTTATAAAATAATTAATTTATATTTTTGTGTGGACTATTTAACACCTGACTAAATTGATGGGTTTTAAACACATAATTTAATTAAAGTTTTTTTTTAATATATTAAATAAATCTTGTAAACAGTTTAAAATAAAAAAAATGAAAAGAATAATAATAAATACTTAATGGATTTATTACCTGTTTTAATTAAAGATGAATATATTAATTTAAAATTTTCACAAATTAGCAGTCACTACTTTTAATTATAAATTTTTTCTGGCATTATTATTTTACATTTAAGATAAAAACAACATTTTACCAAAACTTTTAGATAAGTAAAGAATCAAATATGAGGATCTGTTAACCTTAAAACTTTACCTAAAGTTTTTATGCTGAGCATGAATTGTATTTGCTACAAATATGCAAAGTTAGTATTTATTGTATGATTGATATAAATTCGAAACATTTAAAATATTATAATAATAAAGAATTTCAAACATTGAGAGAATTCTCTTCATGATATTTACACCGCCCATCGATTTTGTTTATATGTGCAAAGATTTAATATTTTTCTAATTGGTTTTCTTTTGCAATTCCAATTGATTGGGTTTTAGTACATTTCCGAATTGGTTAAAAAAAAAGGTTGAAAATACCAGTTAAATTTGCTCAAATTTATGCAGAAATGGGAAAAATTTGCTTAAATATTTCCTGTTTTCTCTCTGTAACCGAATCTTTGTAATCTGTACAAAATTTCGATGGAATCTCTTTAAGTTATACCACACCATGACGATGTCTCTCACGTCGTAAAAAACGTTCTCTTTCTTTTGTATGTGCAGATTTCAAAGGTTCAGCATCTTTTCAAATTGGTTTTTTTTGCGATTCCAATTGAATTTCTTTGCAAATCCAATTAGTGTTAGCAGATTTCCCAATTGGATTTGAAAAAAAAGGTTTAAAAACAGGGAAATTTACTCAAATTTTTGCAGAAATCAGGGAAATTTGCTCAATTTTCCCCTGTTTTCTCCAAGTTTCCGAACCTTTGTATTCTGTATAATATTTTATTTGGCCGCTGACGGCGTTGCATCCTCTATACTATTCTTCCTCTATGGTTATACTTACTTCATAATATTTATGAGTTTTTACTTAAAAGCAACTCATAGAAATTTTCCCTTAAATAAATGCGAGTTTCAAAAAAACTAAGGAAAAATATGATTTCATTTATTAAAGCCCTGTGCGAAACGGCAAAACTAAATACAAATTGACAAAAGGGTTTCAAACTTATTTGGCAGAAAAAATATAATTTGGATAAAATTTAGAAAGGTGGTCCGAATTCCGGGAAGGGTCCTAATCCTTTTTTTTAAATAGGACAAAAAATTTCAAGATAAACCTAAACAAAATTGCCGAAAAAGTTAATTTAAGTAAAGTTGAGTTTATATGGTGATTAGATCAGAATGTAGACCAATTTCCCATATAACATTTTGAACCCAAATTCCAACAGTTTTGTATGTCTAAATACCATTTAAGTCCAATCCAGAAAAGAACCTTCTACGGAAGGTAGGTGTGAATATTGGGCCAATAGAAGCTTGAAAATAACAAGAAAGTAGATATACGGTCGTGGTCACACAACTAAGTCATTGTACTAACATTTTTTTCTGAGTACATTTATAGCAGTTCCTTGACTTTTTAAATAAAAAAATAAAAAAGCGCTTGATGTCGAAATGTTCCAACTAGCAATCGATAAGTCTTAGAATTTTGAGTGTTAACTGGACACATAATTAAGTCACTTAAGTTTAGCAAGGTAACTAAGCTCAGAAAAATAAATATTTGACTGTATTAAAAATGTTAGCATCTTCTAACTAGATTATAGTAATCCTCTTAACTAACGGGCAGTGAGGGAACTTATTTAGAAATGCTTCCAAAATATTGGTTTGATGGCTAATTTGGTAAAATCACTTTCATTATCGCGTGAAAAAATAGTCAAATTAACATTATACAAAATATAAGACTTTCAATAATTTTACAAGAAAAAGAAACCCCGAAAAAATTCTTCTTCCGGAGACAGGTTAATGACCAGAATGAGTAAAAATTACTCTTTCTTAACATCTGCGGAAATAAGCTCTAGCATGGAGTCAGAATACAATATTTAAATATTAGCAAGAACTATAAGAAGGCGTTTGGTCAAAAATAATTAAAATGGTAGCATGGCAAGACGAAAGCCGAATGTGTCAAAAAAAGTATAAAGCTGGGTCTAGAGTTTGCAAAAGAATATCTCCACTGTGACCAAAATTTCTAGAAATTGGTCGTCAGGAGCTATTAATCTGAGTTTAGTGTTCTTGATAATGATGCCAGGCCGCATGTATATTGTCCAAAAAAAGCTAGTGAAGCAGGTTGGGTCGTCGGTGAACATAGGCGGCAAAATGACAGGTGAAATACGTAGGGGTATTTTAAAAAAATAATCTGGATAGTGATTATGCTGAAGATTTGTCACTTGCATGGATATTCCAACAACATTACGACCTGAAGCATAAAACTCTGGTCGTCAAGTCTTGGCTGCAGAGGAATCACATCGAGTGGCCAGCACAAAGCCCATTTACGAATTCAATAGAGAATATATGTGTTATCACAAGACAAGCTGTAAAAAATCTGTGAGAGATTATTTAAGAAAAGTGGTATAAAAACAAAGACAAAGAGATGTGACGATGTTATACGTCAAAATGGATATCGCACCATTAAAAGATACAATATGCCATTAATTAAAATGATTTTAATTTTTATTAATCAAAATAATATTTATTAAATGACTTTATTATTTGTTTACAAAATAGTTAAACTGTATTTAAAAAAGTTGAAAATAAAAAAACATTTTACTAATCGCGAATTGTTTTTGTTTTCAAACTCAGAAAAAAAGTTAGAAGAACAATTTGTAAACGGTTTTCAATTCCACTTTACTATTTTTGTACTAATTTTTAGTAAAAAAATTATTATTTAGCAAATATTTTTGCTTTTTATATTTTACAAACTACAGAGTTTTTACAGAATATTTACAAATTTGTGTTGCTAATTTCAGAAATCATTTTACAAACCGATATGCTAAAATTAGCAAAAAAAAATTACTAATTTTAAAAAAGTGGATATTGAAGGAAATGTTATTTCTAATTAAAACTTAGATCTACAAACTTAAATTGCCTTAAAATGCTACATAGATTAAAAAAGGGATCGGAAGTGAATATACCGACTCATATCTGAAAATAAGACATCCACTTAAAATAGCACTAAAAGTCTTTTTTAGTTCTAAAAATCAGCCTTAAAAACAATTAAAATTTGACCTTAAAAGTAAAAAAAAATATTGACTTAAATATTTTTTAAAATAGAAATTACCAAATAAAAACAAAACGATTAATTCGTTTATGTTTAACAAATTTTTCAGATTTTTAAGCCTTTAATTTTGTTTTTAGTTTTTTATAAAATATTTTTTGAAAAAAATAAATAATATAAAAAAGTTTGATGCTCCATAAAAAAAATAAATTTAAAATTTTGTACTAATACTTAGTAAAATTTTTAGCTGATTTTAGCAAACCGGTTTTAAATTCCTAAATTACTAAAAGTTTACTAAAATTGAGTAGCGGCTTCTAATTTTTCTACTAATTTCATTGTCCTATATGCCAGCAGACATGTGTTGCTAAGATTAGCAAAAAATTCCGTTGGGCTCAAATTAGCAAAATTTTCAGTTGCCATTACAGACTTTTTTCAGTGAGTGTATGTTTAATTTATTTTATAAGATTTTACCAAATAAATAAAACTTATTTTTTTTTTATTATGGCTATAAAATAAATACACTCACAAAAAAAAGTCTGTAATGGCAACTGAAAATTTTGCTGTTATTACGGGAAATTCGGCTAAGTTTTTGCTAATCTTAGCAACATATGTCTGCTGACATGTAGTACAATGAAACTAGTAGAAAAATTAGTAGCCTCTACTAAATTTTAGTAGACTTTTTGTAAAGTGGAATTTAAAATCTGTTTGCTAAAATTAGCAAAAAAAAATTACTAAATATTATTAATATTAGTAAAAAGCTTTGAATTTATTTTTCTTATCGAGCATCAAAAATTTTGATTATATTTTTTAAAAAACGAATTAATCATTTTGTTTTAATTTGGTAATTTCTGTTTAGAAAAATATTTTGTTCAATTTTTTTTTACTTTTAAGGTTAAATTTTAATTGTTTTTAGGGCGGACTTTTGGAACTAAAAAACCTTTTTAGTGCTATTTAATGTGAATGTCCTCTTTTTAGACATGAGTCGGTATCTTCACTTCCGATCCCTTTTTTAATATATGTAACATTTTAAGGAAATTTAAGTTTGTAGGTGTAAGTTTTAATTAGAAATAACATTTCCTTCAATTTGCACTTTTTTAAAATTATTAATATTTTTTGCTAATTTTAGCAAATCGGTTTTCAAAAATTTGTAAAATGATTTCTGAAATTAGCAACAAAAATTTGTAAATATTCTGTAAAAATTCTGTAATTTGTAAAATGTAAATAGCAAAAAGATTTGCTAAATAATAATTTTTTACTAAAAATCAGTATAAAAATAGTAGAGTGCGATTGAAAACCGTTTACAAATTTTTCTACTAACTTTTTTCTGAGTGTAATTATTATTGACAGGAATTTCATGTGTTCGAATGACTTAATTGTGTGACCACGACTGTATATCCAAATACCGTTAAATTTTCTTAAAATTTAAAGCCGCATTTAATGGTCAATTAAAAATTAAAATTCAACCAGATATTTACGCTTTTGTGCGGGTTAATACCATTTAAGACTAATTCAAGAAGTTTCTTTGCATATTTTCGGCATATGAACCGATTCGAACCATGCATGCATGTGCGAAATATAATCCAACATGTAATTTGATTACAAATTTTCCCTCGACATATCATTAAATTGAACCAGAAAGTGATTCTGAGTTCATTGGTATACCATAAGGTCTAAAGGCTGAAACATAATCAGCTAAGTGACTTTAGCTATGTTTTAATATGTATAAAGCGAAATTTTAGAAATACAATTTTTTTTTAAATTTAAAAAATCACGACCTAATTCAGAATATGCCTTAAGTCTGACATTTTTGATAACTACAAACATCATACAAATTTAAAGAAAACGTTTAATGGTCACCTTGTAAAAACTCATTGAATGCGTTAGTATTGGCACATAGCCAATTTTACACCAACAAGTTGACATTTTATTCGTTATTATTGTGCTTTGGTCATATGTCAATTACCAATAATGAGTTCTTTCATAAAGATTATTACAACAAAACACAATGCTAATATTGTATTTTGACAACTGACATTAGATAAAATCAATTTCAATAATTTTTGTATTTTATGATATCATAAACACCAGATGAGACTTTTTGTGTTACAGTAAAATTAATTAAGAAAAATACTGTCGCTAATTGCCGTAAGAAATAACAAAAACATAATAGTTGACCTTTAACAACAACTAATGTATAATAAAACAAAATGATGTTGGTGGAATCGACTGGAAGCGAGATTTGATATAACACGGGTGCACATCAAAATCATGCACACAAATGTACACAGAAAAAACTAAAATCGAGTTTCAATTAAAGTACTTGTAAATATAATTAAAAATTTAATTGCATTTGGACCAGCCAAAGAATTTTTTATATCAATAATTTTTTTTGCAATATTTTCAATTAAAGTTTTAATTATATCAATTAAAACTTTAATTAAAGTTCTTACCAAAAATCTATTTAAATTTTAACCAAATTTTTATTTGATATTCCAGAAAAAACTAAAATCGAGTTTCAATTAAAGTACTTGTAAATATAATTAAAAATTTAATTGCATTTGGACCAGCCAAAGAATTTTTTATATCAATAATTTTTTTTTTTGCAATATTTTCAATTAAAGTTGTAATTATATCAATCAAAACTTTAATTAAAGTTCTTACCAAAAATCTATTTAAATTTTAATCAAATTTGTATTTGAAATTCCAGCATTAATGAATTTAAATAAAATTTTTAATTGAAATTTCAATTAAAATTTTTATCAAATTTTCAATATCTTTTTTATAAAATATACATATGTTTGTGTGTAATTCATAACGCATGAAAATTTCTAAATACTTTGTACCAAATAGTTCATAGGAGTACCATAGTACTTTTGAGGTTGCAATAGCACCAAAAAAAATGCTATGGTAGCAACTTCACCATAACTGGTGCATGTGTATCCGCAGTGTTGTCAAAAAAGTTTGTTCTCATTTTTTCAAAGTTAAAATACCCAAAAATCCCTAACAAATTGTTGAGTAATCAAATTTTTTTAATTAAAAATAAAGGATGGGCTCATAAAAAAAATTAAAATTTTAACAAATTCCAATTTTAAATTATTTTTTTTTAATTTTAAAATAGACCTCTAAAAACATGATTCCTTGATTTAATTTTTAAATCTGATTAAATTTTCAACGAATCGATTTGCAAAATTCTGTATATTGTTTGAATAATTTTCTACTTTTTTCAATTAATATTAAATTCAAAGATTCACTTTGTTTTTTGTTGATTCTTTTTATAGAATCAATCAAATTTTAATAAATTAAAGAAACCAAAAATGGTTCTCGAACAGAATCACAAAACAAATTATTCAATCGAGTTAAAATTAAATCATTGATATGAAGTAATTATAATTTATTCATAGATTTATAAAATTAATAATATGAATTAAAGTGAATTATCATGTTCTGCATTAAAACCGATACGTCATTAATTTAACAGAAATAACTTTCGATTATTGATCAGAAAAATATAAATAATATAACTTTTATTGTTGTCAATAGTGTTTACTGTAAACTAGAATATTTTTTGCACCAAGTTTTTTATCAATTAAAAATGTAATTGATATGATTAAGCTTTTAATTGAAAATGGACAAAAAATAAAAAAGAAAATATTTTTTTTTTGTTATGTCAGATGATTGTCAGATGAGAAACTTCTTCGACACATGAAAAAAACTAAACAAAAATCATAAGTTATAACATTTAACTACTCTACAACTTCTTGGTAATGGGTTGGACCTATTTCTGGTATTACTTGGTAAAAGCTATCCTTTACCCTCTGCTTTAATTTGATAGCTAAAGTAATACATAGCACGTTACGTTATTAAATATTGAGTTAGCGATATTGATATACATATATATATATATATATATATATATATATATATATATATATATATATATATATATATATATATATATATATATATATATATATATATATATATATATCACTACTTATTTCGAGGCTTTAAAATAATATGTTATTGTTTTGTTAAGCATACAAATAGTGAGTCTTTTGTATTCTATTATATAACTACATACAATAAGAAAGTACCATTTTATACAGAAACGTATACATATTATTCTTCACTGTCGGTATGGATCGAACCCGAACAAAAAAAATTATGGAATAGTTCTATGTTAGGTCTTAATGGTATTATTGATGAATTTTTTTATTAAATACTTTACTGAGAATATTATGTTGTTAAATAAAAAAAATTCAGTTCAGTTAATAAAAATAAATACATTTATTTTTTAACGAAATATTTATTTTAACTTTTTTATACATTTGTTTGAAATAATTTACTGTCATTTAATGATTTTTTTTTAGATTCATATATTTTTTATTTGTTTGAAATTAAATAAAAATTAACTTAAAAAACGAAACTTTGTGGTTTATTTGTTTCCCTTACAGTTCGTAAAAACTAAAATTTTGTTTGCTGTGTGTTTCAAAAAAACAATATGAAAAAAATTTCAATATTGTTTTTTAATTAAATTATTAGAACTTAATAAACACGCACACACACTTATGACCATTAACACAAAATGTGTTTATAGAATGTGTGAGTATACATTTTGTAGATCAAAAACAAACAAAAATAAAAAAACCGAAACAATTTCAAATACGGAATCGGTAGAAAAAAATTTTACATTTATTTTTAACTGAATAATCATTTAATCAACATAAACCATTTAATTAAAATTAAGTGGAACGGTTTTAAAATAGTATGTTCTGTTATTTTCATTTACAGAGATTAATTTTTAGAGCAAAACTAAATAAAAAAACTCGATTTAAGGTATTTAAAAAAACAGTTAACAAATATGCATTGCATGGCCAAAACTAACAACCATTTTATTATTCTTTTTAAGAATACATTTTTTACAGCACATTGTTAGCTGAATACATTGTGGTAAAAGTATGGGTTAAAATGATGGCTAAAAGGACAATGACATGCAATTTGATTGGAAAAATTCCAAGATATTTACATTGAATATTGTGGTTAACTATGTGTTTCTATTTATTATTATCCTTTGTTATCTACAAGTACTTATGTATGAGTAACGACGAAAATGATAATGTGAAGCGAAAAAAAAGCATTTTAAATTGAGTATAAAGAAAAGATAAATATTTAAGTAATTTAAAAGAAAATCCAAAAACATATTGTCAATTTCTACATTTAAAATTAGTTATATCAATTTCATAATAATAAAATCTTAACTAGTCTACTCTTCATTTTCAAGTGGCAAATGGTGTATTGTTCTAAAACATCAAATATCCAAATTCAAAAATATTTTACAGGTTATAAAAGTTATGAAACAAGACAACAACAACAAAAAAAAAAACTTGAACACTTGGCAAACTTAAGTGCCAACTTTATTACGATACTTAATATGAAAAAAATAAAAAGAAAACTTGAAACAAATTTTTAAAAAGTTAAATTGTGAAAAGTGTCATTAAATCTAGCAATTATAAGGGATGATTTTATGTTTTTTAAACCTCTTTTTGAAATCATTCTTGTGTTTTTTTCCTTTTTTTTTTTGCTGATAAAAACTGATTTTGTAATAGAGAAAATGTAAAAGCAAAAATAAATTTAATCATCATCTTTATCTTTAAAAGGTTTTTTTTTGTTTCTTTTAATGGACAAAACATTGATTTTTCTTTTGTTGATAATTTAAGAAAAATGATGTAGTTGTTAAATCAAATTACAAATGAACTCAAGCGTTTGCAAAATTTTAAGAGAAAAATCTTTAAATACTTTAGTTAATTTATTCAAGGAAACTGTAAAGAAATTTGTTATACAATTAGGCTGTTCAGAAGGTGTGTGTTGGGATAGGGCGATACAACATTTCACTCACCAAAAAAAGTTTGTAATGGCAACTAAAAATTTGCTAATTTGAGCCTAGCGGTATTTTTTTTTTTTTTGGTTATCTCAGCAACACATGTCTGCTGATGTGTAATACAATAAAATTTGTAGAAAAAATTAGCAGTCACTACTAAATATTAGTAAACTTTTTGTGAAGTGGAATT
Source organism: Eustalomyia histrio (assembly GCA_949748255.1). Classification (NCBI taxonomy): domain Eukaryota; kingdom Metazoa; phylum Arthropoda; class Insecta; order Diptera; family Anthomyiidae; genus Eustalomyia; species Eustalomyia histrio. The sequence continues at coordinate 84,127,438 of OX456525.1, read as the reverse complement.
TGAAATCGGTTTGCTAAAATCAACGAAAAAATTACAAATTTCCTTTTTTATTTTATTTATTTTTTAAAAAAAATATTTTAGACAAATTTAAAAAAAAAATCAAAGGCTTAAAAATATTAAAAACATATACGAATTTTTAATTTTGTTTTAATTTGCTAATTTCTGTTTTTAAGGTAAAATTTTAATTGTTTTAAAGGCTAAAACTTTTTTTCTATGTAACTATAGGCATGTTTTCTTTGTACACTTAAGCTAGCAAGTTATTTCATTTATATGAAGAATTAAGCGAGTACTAAGCGACTAGTTCTTAACTCGCTTAATTCTCCATATAAATGAAATAACTTGCTAGCTTAAGTGTACAAAGAAAACATGCCTTATATGTATGTAACATTTTAAAGCAATTTAAGTTTTAATTATTAGAAATAATATTTCCTTTAATATCTACTTTTTTAAAATTAGTAAATTTTTTTTTTCTGCAAATTTTAGCAAATCGGTTTTCAAAAATTTGTAAAAAACAAATTGTAAATATTCTATAAAAAGTATGTAAAATATTTGGTAAATAACACTGTAAAACAATTTCAAACTTTTTCCAAAATTACGGGGTTCCGACGAAGGCATTTTGATAGTTTACATCGGAATTGCATTTTAGAGGCGGTCAAAGATTCCCAGCTCTGCCCTGTTCCTGCAGCATATCGGTATATAAAACTATGTTTTCTTTACATCTGAGGTGTAGGGTATGTTCAGCAACTTTGTAGATAATGGCATGGCAAATATTTTTATAGAACATATTAACCTTCTAACTCCCCCTCATAAAGGCATTTTTTGGCTTTATTATAAAAAATTGTAAAAAATACCCCGAAAAAGGGGAAGGGTGGGGATGAAATGTTCTACAAACATTTGTCAGAGCGAACTAAAGCCCAAAACTTAACAGAAATACCAAAAACCAGACAAATTCAAGATTGCCCATCAAATTTCTAGTCACATTTTAGGATGACCAAAATCTTAAAAGTCAGATTTTGAGATAATAAAACTTTGACCGCCTCTAAAATCAAAACGCCGAAACACGTATATTTTTTTTGGTCTCTTTAACAAGAATCAATCATCGAAACCCCGTATTTTTTTTTTTTTTTTTTTGTGTTGAACTGTGTAATAGTTCTTTTTACTAAAAATCGGTACAAAAATGGAATTGAAAAACATTTACCAATTTTTCTACTAATGTTTTTTTCTGAGTGTTGTATATAAATATGTTTAGTGTGCTGACAAAGAGAAAACTCAATATAAAATCATCGTCAAAATGATATAAAATGTTAATTGAACTTACAAGGAAACACTGTTGGGGAGTTTCTCAAGAACTAGATAATGTTTACATATTTGTTAAGAAACACTGCGGCTTAATCGCATATTTAGGTCGTCAAAAAGCTTTCAACGTTGTTCGAAACTTTTTTTAGAGCATTATCACTTTTTAGTACCCCAGTGAAAAGGTCATCGAAATATCTTTTATTTTATACTAAATTTTTATACAGTTCCTTTGAAATGAAAATGCAAAAAAAATTAAAAATCAAAAAAGAAAAAAGGGATAAATTTTTAAGCCATATTTTACTTTTAAACGAGAGTCTGAATCGCTAAAATTGTACTCATGCTTATATAATGCATCCCTCTATGCTATATCCAAATTTCCCAACAACCGAAGGAAGCACATCGACGAGGCTTCCTTGCTAGAACACCTTGTGAATTACATTTATGTCTATTGACATTTTAAGACCAAAAATAATTTATTCTATCGATAATTACAGTACACACTTACTATGAAGGTATCTCCGGAGTTACAAAGCCATTGCCATATTAAGGACTTTTTCCGGAAAACTTCTTTAATTCTCTGGTTTTTTTTAAAGAATAATACTTTAAAAACATTTTAAATGTACTTAGAACAGGAAAAGTCAAAATATGTTTCCTTAAGAAAATTTTCTAAAAGTCTAGTGTTTCGTTTAAAACAACTCTTAGGTTTGACAGACTTTTTCTTATAAAAAATTATTTTATTAATATTCTGAGTACTTTTCCCACAAGAAAGTCGTTATTTTACAAGAAATGAATTAATAAACAAAAAAAAAATATTATTGATTTTATTAAGGAGAATTAAAAAAATATAAAATCTTTATGTAGATTATTTTTGACAATGAATTCATTAATGTAAATTATATTATTATATGTATAGGTCATTTTCGAAAATAAAACTGCCCCAAGTGAAAATGATCATATTTATCATTTTTATATACACTCTTATAAATTTACTCTGTGAGCGCAAACGAAAAAAAGTACACACATTATGCGTAAGTTGGTACACACATAATGGGTAATTTTACATTGAAAGTGCGTAAAAATTAAATGAAATTTCAAAAGCAATTCGAAAATTTACTAAAATTCCGCGTAAAAGACCTATTTGAAGAGTAAATATACGCATTAAATACCTAAAAATGCATTTCTATATGCGTAATTATAGGTTAGTTGGTAGCGTGCTAGCTTATTAGTGCGGGGGTCGTGGGTTCGATTCCCAACAGAGGCTCTGGTCTGTTTTCGCTACAACGAGCCTAAGGCCTTTGTTGCTAGTGCTCGGTTAGGGTTTTAAGAAATATTTTGTTTACATACGCATTGTTTAAATTAAACTGCAGAAAAATGTTTTTTTTTTTTTTTTGAAAAAATAAATTTATTTCATGTATGTATGTTTTAGTAATAATGAATTATTAATATAAAACATAATATATTCTGAATGGGTATGTGCTGTCATGATGGTCATCTTGAATTTAAATTCACAATATTCACAAATATTTTATTTATAAATTTTCAAATAATTAATTTTTGTTTTTTGCTTTTTTTATTTTTTTTAATATTTTCCAATTGCCAAATGTCAAAATATTTATTACCATTCAGATTTAGTATATTTACAAAATTTGTGCGTAAAATTTTAAGTTAACAAAATAATACTAATTTTAGACACAAAGTGTTTAATTTTAAGCACATTATATATAACAATACTTCTTGTGTATATTATTGTATATGAAAATGTGTACAAAACATTTTTAAGCATTTTTTGTTTATATTTACCGAATTTTCGTAATATTACATACAACTTTACCCATTTTATTGTAGTATTTTTTTTTATGAAAACAAGACAGTATGACGAATGTAAATGTCAAAGTCATGATTTATTTGATTTATAATTGATTCATTAATTGTTGTCAGAATTTTTACGTTTCCATAATTAGTATATTTTTTTCATAGTCAGAATTTTTATTACCACAGTATGGTAAAAGCCAATCATGTTATAAAATAGAACATGGCAATCATGAAATAATAAAATATTTTTCTGGTTATAACCTATTTATAAACCAATACATTGATTGTGAAAACCATACCCGAATGCACCAAGAATAATATAGTAGCAGTGATCATGCTGCAACCATGTTTTTTTCCTGCGTGATATTAGTGCTATATCAATACAAAAATTTGATAAGCAATTTGCTTTATTTTCATTAAAGAAAAAAAAAAAGAAATAATTAATTAATTTTCTGTCCTCTCACATATTCAAATTTCAGCAATATTTATGGGTGAAGACGCCGGCTACCTTCATTGTGAGTAAGACATTCAATGTACAGATTTAAAATAACAAAACAAAAGTTAAAGAAAATAATGTGAAAACCCCCAACGTCCTCATAATTAACAACTTTAATTTAAAAATAATGACTTATCTAAGCTAAAATTACATGGGTATGATTAATAGTTTATACAAATTCCACTTTACTTATGCATACTTAAAAATGAAAAACAAATCACTTGTAAATTTTTGAAAAAAATTTAAGTAAAACTTAAAAGAATAATATGAAAGTAAAATTTATATGTACATTTATGTGTACATGACTTTGTTTTTTTTGTACAACATTTTGACACAAAAAGATTCTCTCTTCTCCAAATAGTACAACACTAAGCAAACATTTCTTAGTAACTGGTCTGTTTTATTTGCCTTAATACAACACAACGTTATATTATGTAAACGTTTCTTAATGGGTTTAAATTTTAATTAAAAAAACTAACTTGTAGAAACCACTTTTATTTACACATTCTGTTTCTTTTTTCGCCCATCAAACCTTGAAATTTGTAATACAGCAGTGATGGAATGATGCCAAATATAAAAATCCTTTTAATTTCCGCTTAAGCACAATAGGATGCAATTCTTTTAAATAAATGCATTTATTAAAATTGTTCACAAAGTTAATATATTCACATGTAACCACAATTTAGTACATTAATTTTGTTTGATAACACTAATTTACAAAATAATAACGTTTTTCTGCTTAATTAATTCTTCTAACGCTTAGGCTAGATAATAAAAATTTAAGGTGAACTGGTTTAAATGTTATCCCCAATGTTAGGGGATATAAAAAATAATGCCATAAATTTGTACTTTTTTTTGTTTTTAATTAATTGAACATTTTTTCTGAATTAACTGTGTAAATCAATGGAAAGTCATTTCAAATTTACCTTGGTTTTTTTTATTATATTTGTTGTTGTCGAAAACATATAAAATTGTTTATTCTTTATATGGAGATGTATACGCCAATGATTGTCAGGTTCACTTTGTATATAGCAATTCTCATTAAAATTTACAGCACCTCAATTTTTTTTTTCTTTTTATGATAATCACTGTTTCTCGGATTTTAAGGAACGAAACGAAAACTTGGCAAGCCTGTGCAAAAACATGTGTATGTCACAAAGTACAAATTAATATTTTTGCAAAGTCTAATTGTTTTATCAGATTTCCCAATTGGTTTTTAAAAAAAGTGTTTTAAAATCCGAGAAATTTGCTCCAATATGTACAGAAGAGTGAAAAATTTGCTTTGAAATCAAGAAAATTTTCTTTGAATTCAGGGAAATTTGCTCAATTTTCTCCTATTTTCTCTCAGTTTTCGAACATTTGTAATCTGTACATTTTTTTAGCCGCTGATAACGATGAAATGTCCTTACTTATATTTACTTTATGATCAAACAATCAAACTACCTTTGACAAGTACATAATTTTTGTGTTGTTCCTGCATCGATCAATTACACTCTAATTAATTTCTGTTGAAATTTACCCAACTTATAGTAGGAAACTGTATTCCTACTATAAGTTGGGTAAATTTACTCTGTGTGCGTAAATGAAAAAAATACACACATTATGCGTAAGTTGATGAACACAAAATTGGTAAAATTACATAAAAGTGCGTAAAAATTCAATGAAATTTTAAAATTAAAGAAACACGATTTTTCTCTAAATGTACATCAAAATGCGGAAAAATCCTACAAAAATGCGCACATTTTCTACCATGATATTGAAAATTATAAAGCAAAAAAATTTTTGTTTTGTGTTAAAAAACAATAAATTTATTTTTTTAGTAATTCACAATAAAAACCATAATTTTATTGTTTGTTAACCCACAGCAAGAATAAAAACAATAAATTTATTGTTTAGAAATTCCAAATAATTGATAAATTTAAAAAACTAATGAATCTATTTTTTAGGTTTGAAAATTGTATCGTTTTTTTTTTTAATTTCAAAATGTCATATCTTTGTGCGTAAAATTTTTATTTAACAAAACAATACTAATTTTAGGCATAATGTGTTTAATTGTAAAGAAATAGTGTCTAAAAATACTGCGTGTCTGTATTATTGCATATGAAAGTGTGCACAAAAAAGTTTTACGCATTTGGTGTTTATATTTACCGAATTTTCGTAATACTACATAAAACTTTGCCAATTTTATAGTAGTAATTTTACAAACATATTTTAGAGTGTACATTAAGCTATTCGCTGTGCACCACTACTTCACGCAACTAGTGAATGAATCAAAGTTTATTGCAAGCAAGACACGGAAACACTTTTTATCTCTTACGTTAGAAGTGATTCTTATCATAATAAATACGAATCTCTCGCTAATTAGGATCATTGCACTATTTTCGAATCTGTTTCGAACCCTGAACATTATAACGTTACGAAGCGTTCCATTTTTATGTATGAAAAAGCACATTGGAACTTTAACTGAAAACTCTCTTTAATCCTTGGACAAACACATGGTTCTGTCCAGGCATATTTAATTTTTGAGCGTTAATTAAACATACTTCTAGTTTAGGTAGATACCTGCATTTCCCCGTAGCCGCCTAAGATATTGTTGGCTTTCTATCTGTAAAAAAAAAATCAAAAATATCGTTCCAACACGACGTGAACTGCAAAAGAAACAAGTCTCCCCTCGAACAGACCCCTATACAATTTGTATGAAATAAATTATTATTATACACATTTTGGGTTATTTTTCTGCAAATACAATGCAGATTGTTGTTTCCAGGTATTTTGTTGTCAACCTTGTTTTCGATTTGTATTCGATTTGACGATAGTCGTACGCGCGCATTTCGTTAACAAACCGACAAAGCTGCTCCCATTCGCGACATATGGAACTTCTGGCATAACAATCTTGCCAGTAATTTTGAACCATACGAAAATATAACCATCGATGAGCAGCTATTTCCATACCGTAGGCGCACAAAGTTCACGCAATACATCCCATGTAACCCAGTATGGTGGGCATGCGATGCGAAAACCAAATATCCGTTGCAAGTAAAACTGTACACTGGTAAAGAGGGAGAACAACGAGAGACAAACCAAGGCGAAAATGTACTCATGAGTTTAACTAATCGATACACCAACAGCGGCAGAACTATTATTGCTGATAACTTCTTTACAACATTGGACGCAGCTAAACGTCTTTCATCGATTGGACTAGCATACGTTGGCACCATTAGATCCAACAAAAGGAGTCTTCCCAAAGAAGTGAAAAAAGACAGCAAACGGCCAGTGCCTTCAATTGTGTTTGGTTTCTATGATAATCTTATATCACTGTGCAGCTACGTTCCAAAGAAGAAGAAATCAGTAGATCTGCTATCCACTGTGCACTACACCAAGAAAGTTGAAGGCGTAGCAAAAAAACCGGAAGATATATTATTTTACAATTCAACAAAGGCCGCCGTTGATACAATGGACCAAATGCTAACGCATTACTCCACAAACCTGCCAACCAGACGTTGACTATTAGCATTTTTTTGCAACATGATAAACGTCATGGAATTAGACGCTTGCATCATATGCAATGAAGATATAGAAGGAACCAGAAAAGGGAAGCGAAGATTGTTCTTGAACACGCTGAGTAAACAAATGGTGCTTGCTAATACTGAAAATATCATGAACAACAACCATATTTTGGGACAACATTCAACCCGTTTAGCCATTGAATCTTTCTTTGGAAGGCCCAACAAAGCGGCCCTAGTACACTAAATTCCAGAAAAGTTTGAAGAATTTGTGTCACTCAAGACGAAAAGCTGCGTAGGAAGACATGTTTTTACTGCACCAAATGCACTAATCCTGTGTGCCAACAACATTCTAAAATTGATTATACTTGTTTTTCATGCATTTCACAAATGAATAAAATTTTTTTACATTTAATCTAAAGACGAAAATAATATACGAGCATACTTAGAAAATCAAAGTTACGATACCCTTTTTGCCATAAAAATGCATGAAAACGTATAGGGGACTAGCCAGGCATATGTGTTTGTCCGAAGGTTTCAGAATATGTGTTTGACGGGGGGTTAAAGGAAAATGCTATCCAAATTTGAATAATGGATGACTAAACGTTTGTTGATTCGTTTGATACGGCTAACCTTTTGGCTGAAATATTCGCAAGAAACTCAAAATTTGTCGGAAAGTGATCTATGACTGAAATATATTTTCTAACACGGGCAGTTAAAAGGGTACTTGTGAATATCAATGTAAATATGTCAGCGGGGCCGGATGTTATACCAGCACTGTTGCGCACAGCGCTCTTCGACGCTGGCTTGTCCATTAGCTTATCTTCTTAGCTCGTCATATTGTCCGTGATCCTTCCCCTTAAGCGGGAAGGTTACTAATGTTCAGGTGATGCCTAAAAAGCGATTGCCCCCAAAATTACTGCCCAATCGCAATATGCTTTTCGCTCTCAAAAGTAATGGAGAGAGCATGGTTAATTATCGTCGTTTAATTTATAAAGAGTACAGTTTACCTCTTAGTGTATGACTTTTAGAAAGGTCGTTCTACGGCATTGCTTTCGGAGCATTGGTATGATTTTATTCACAGATTAAGTGAAAGCAAAGTAGTTGCTCTAGACATTTATTAGGTATTCGATTATATGCACGCACGATATACTTATTGCTTTTGGTGACGGTAATGACCTCTCTGCTTTTATTTCGGGCTTTCTCGATGGGGTCTCATCAAATTCTGAGGTGCCGTAAAGTTCTGTTCTTTTCCCCTTTATTTTTCTTATCTTTATCAACGACCTTCTTAGTCAAATTTACAGAACATTTGCCAATCAATGGGCACACTTAATCAATGGGCACACTTAATCGCACAAAACTCAATGTTTTTAACTATCCCATAGGTTGGTATTGATATTGAGGAATAAGTTACTTTTGATGTTCGGGACATGGAAATTCGGTACCACATATTTATATACCACAGAAACCGAGTTTCGCAATACCCGCTTATTTAGTAGATCACATTCCGTTGTTGTCGATGCACAGCCCATTACAGGAAATCAAAATTGCCATATGTGCAATAGACTCCCCGCATAAGTCTTTCCTGAGAATTACAATGTAGATAAATTCTCACCCACTTTCCTTCTCCACATAACTTTGTTTTCTGATATCAATAGGGGCATCCCCTGAGTGTTGATTCAACTAAAAAGAAAAACTGTTACTACCAAACCTAAGCGATTTCTCGACCCAAATAATTCTAGTCATGAATCAGTGTTCATTCCGATCAAAAAATTCTCGTTCCAAATTTGGCTCAGTTTCTCCCGGTTATTTTATAGCATTTTAAAGGCCGAAGAGTTTGAACAAAATCTCCGGCATCAAACGATTTATATATTTTTGACCACTGCACATAAACTATTGAACCGATTAAAACACTGAATATTGTTCCTTATTTAATAGTCTTTAAATTTAAAACGCCAACAAGTTGAACTGGTTAAAGCACTTAAGAAACAAAATGGTCGCACTTAGTTCACAGAGAAATTGTATTAATATGTAAACTAGTGTTATAAAAGGTTATTTTTTCAAATTAACACAAAATATGTTTACAACTATTAAAATATTTTTTTTTTTACTGCTGCTTAATAAAACTTTATTTTCTAGGAAAAGTTCATTCCTAGTATATTTCTCAAAAGTATTTTAAATCTTAATAAACTTTTAATTTTTAGGAAAATCAACATTTTATAAATGCTTGCTATGAAATTCGAAGAAATTGTTCAAGCAAAGAAGATAGTTTTTCTTTCTCATAACTAAAACATTATATTTAAACAATATAAAAATTCTTTAATTTAATAGATTCATTTTATTACTCGTAATATTTATTAAAGAATTCATAAATAAAATCAATTATAATTTTTTTGTTATTTGGGTATGGGATAGAGGGAGGGGAAAGAAAATATAAGCATGTGTACCATTTTGCACGTTTAAGTGAAAAATATGGGTTACAAAATTACAAATTTGTTTTCTCATTTTAGTTTCAAAGAAAAAATATACCAATGATATATGTTCATATACTTTTCAATTTGTACATGCCCATGTAGAAATCTATATGTATATATTAACATACATGACCATACATAAGTTTGCATTGGAAATACATGGTCATATACGTCCATACATGGTCCTATATATGACCATATATCTTCGGATTCGAATTTTGAGGGTATATGGCCGTATATGGTCATATATAATCATATATGCAATTATTCATATATGCTCATATATGACCATATAGGACCATATACCCTCAAATTTCGGATTCGAAGATATATGGTCATAAATGAGATTATGTATGGCCATATACAGGTTGGTTGAAAAGTTCCTGCGCTCACCAAGAGATGGCACTGGTAGCTCCAAACTTTTTTTTCTCAAGTTGGTATAACTGTCCTGAGAACACATGCAAAGTTGCAAGTCACTCTGTCAATTCTTTCTTTGTTTACAAGCCATTTGAAGTTCACGTGTCATTGATTTTTTTTAATATGGAAAAAATTGAATATCGTGCAGTCATTAGATTCTTTGTTTTGAAGGGTTTAAAAGCAAAGGAAATTTATGAACAATTGTTAGAAGTGTATAAGGAGTCCTCACCTTCAAAACGCACCGTTGAATTTTGGGCTGGTGAATTTAAACGTGGTCGTACCAGCCTTAAAGACGATCCACGCGAAGGACGACCAAAAACTGCAACCACAGCAGAAATCATTGAGCAGGTACATAATATGGTTAGTGAAGATCCAAGTTTGACTAAGTGTGAAATTGCTAATGCCATATTCATCTCAGACGAACGAGTAGTCCATATTTTACATGAAGAATTACGTATGAAAAAACTGTTTGGAAAGTTAGTGCCGCACATATTAACAATTCAACAAAAACTGGATCGAAAACAAATTACTCAGCGTAATTTGGAGCGTTTTAAGCCGAATAAAACCGACTTCTTGTGTCGTTTTATAACTATGGATGAGACTTGAATGTACCACCATGATCCTAAATTGAAACAAGAACGTTTACAGTGGACTGAAGCTGGTTGTTCAGCTCCAAAGCAGGTGAAGTCACAACGATCAAAGAAGGTTATGGCATCAGTTTTTTGGGATGAAAAAGGAATTTTGTTGATTGATTATCTTCAGAAAGGTAAAACAATCAACTCTGAATATTATTGCAGCCTTTTGGACCAGCTGGATGAAAAAATTCGTGAGAAAAGACCTGGTTTAAAGAAGAAAAAAATCATTTTTCATCAAGACAATGCACCTGCTCACAAAAGTGTTTTGACGATGGCTAAATTCAAAGAATTAAATTACGAATTGCTTGAACATCCACCGTATTCCCAATGACTACTATCTCTTCAGAAATCTCAATCAATTCCTTCGTGGAAAGCATTTTTCGTCGAATGAAGGGACCATAGCAGCCGTAGACGGTTATTTTGCAGAGCTTCCAGGAAAACCATTATAAGGATGGGATAAAATTATTGGAAGATCATTGGAACGAGTGTATTGAGCTTCTAGGAGATTATATTGAATAAAAAATTTATTTCGTAACAAAAACAGTACTCTTTCATTTCGGGCGCAGGAACTTTTCAACCAACCTGTATTAAACCATATATGTACGTATTTGACCATGTATGCCTATGTATGATTATATACGAGCCCATGTATGATTATCTATATTCATATATTTTTCGACTTGCACATGGGTGGGTGGGTATTTAATATTTATTGCCCATATATGATTATATTTGATTATATTTTTCACCGTAAAATTCAAATTTCATTATGTTTAATAATCTTTCCTAAAAAACTATTTGTTACAGAAACCCCTGCTTTACACTAAAAAAAACAACATGTAAAAGTTGCATAAAAGTATGTAATTGTTACAACAAAATAAGTTTTCGTAAAAAGATACTGTAAACGTTAGTAAAATGAGTTAGTAAAATGAGACCACTCATCATGGAAATGTTATAGAACGGAACGAGTGCAATTGAATCACTAAACAAGGGAAACGAAAAAGAAGGATCACGAAACACAAGGAGCGAAATCGAATTGAACCAGCCAAGCCAAAAAAAATGCCCCAGAACATTCATCGATTTGAAAATATTGTTTCCAATTTTACTGATTTTTCTATTTCATCCAGGATTCTCTATTAATTTCTACATTTGTCATAAGTTTATCAGTCATTTGCAAATATTTTTTATTGGCGAATTCTTAGTTGCAATTAAATTTATTTATTTTATTTCAATGAAGACCAAAATTTTATGTAACAAAAAGTTGTTCCGACTAATTTATGTTATTAAACATGGAAATGGCAGACAAATTTCATTTACGGTTTAACTAAACCAAGTTTAACTCATATCCCAAAAACTTGGCCTAAATCTTACCAACAAAATCATTCCAATAAAATAATTTTTTTTTACATACAATACTGTTTGTAGTTGAAAGTGTTCACTGCAGTTAAAAATAAAGGGACATAAATTTATTATTCAAAAAAAATATTGTATTTATTTTAAATGTTTTATACATTTGATCAAAATTATTTACTTTTACCGATTTTTTCAGTTTAATTTTTTTTATTTCTGTGAAATATTTAAAAAATAGCCTACAAAATGGAAATTTTTGATTTATTTGGTTTGTTGTTAAAAAAAATAAAAATATTGAAATATTCCCTTTATTATTCGTTATTTGTTTATGTACAAATTAATTTAATTCAAATTACAAGAAATTGAAGAACTTCACTCTAATAAATTTCTATTGAAATTTACCCAACTTTTAGTAGGAAACTGTACTCCTACTATAAATTGCGTAAATTTAAAAAATAAGTACACACATTATGCGTAAGTTGGTAGACACATAATAGGTAATTTTACATTGAAAGTGCGTAAAAATAAAATGAAATTTTAAAAGTAATTCGAAAATTTACTAAAATTGAGCGTAAAAAAACCTATTTGAAAAGTAAATATACGCATTAAATGCCTAAAAATGCATTTCTATATGCGTAATTATATAAAAAAAATGCTTATATTTACGAGCGCATAATTTAAACTAAACTGAAGGAAAATATTTTTTTTTTTTTTTTGAAAAAATAAATTTATTTCATGTATGTTTTAGTAATAATGAATTATAAATAAAAAACATAATATATTCTAAATGGGTATGTGCTGTCATGATGGTCATCTTGAATTACAATTCACAATATTCACAAATATTATATTTATAAATTTTTGAAGAATTAATTTTCGTTTTTAGCTTTTTTTATTTTTTTAATATTTTCCAATTTCCAAATGTCAAAATATTTATTACCATTCAGATTTAGTATATTTACAAAATTTGTGCGTAAAATTTTAACTTAACAAAATAATACTAATTTTAGGCACAAAGTGTTTAATTTTAAGCACATGATGTACAACAATACTTCTTGTGTATAATATTGTGTATTAAGCATTTTTTTGTTTATATTTACCGAATTTTCGTAATATTACATAAAACTTTACCCATTTTATTGTAGTAGGTTTACAGACCTTTTTTAGAATGTTGATACACATACATATATAAATACATTTATAAAAGGTGTGGGAATAGTATGTGTATCTACCTTTTGCAGATTAAAAAATTAAAATAAAAAATGCAAAAAACCGAAACAATTTCAAATAAATTAATAACCATTTATTTTCACCGAATCGGTAGGTAAAATTCATATATTTATTTTTAACTAAAAAATAATTTGTTTTTACTGATTTAGCAGGGGTTTAAACAACATTTTAAAACAAAGGACAAAAAAAAATGTAAGAATAATGTGTTATTAGTATGGTTACTAATAGTTATGTTATAAGTGATTACTCACAATACTACACTAATACTGAAAATACTTGTAAGTACTCTTTGAAAAACGAAATTATAGAATAAGTGCTTATAGTACTTATCATATAAGTACTTATAGTTTCATTGGCTTTTTACGGTGTGCCTCATAATACAGGCTTAATTTCAGCCTAATCCATTAATGCCTGAAGCTCCTTAGTAACTCTTTGCAAATTTTCCGTTATTATTACATTAGCTGAATACAATATTTTAGCAAAAGAAATCTTTTCTTCAGAATAAAACACTCCACAGACTTTACGGTAAGACATTATTTTTTAAGTACATATAAGTACTTATATAACCCATTACCATTTAGTCATTATTTTGTATTTTGAAGTAATGCAATCATCAATGATTTCATAAATAAAAACAAATGCCAAAAAAAAAAATTGTTTAAAACAAACAATAAATTTTTGGATTTACTCATAGTTAACTCAGTATGAAACCCAGCGTAAAACTGCATTTACATTACGCTTAAAATCTAGTTAAAAATAGATTTCGAAATCTAGTTCATGTATAATAGTTTACAGTGCCATATAATCGAAATCTAGTTTAAACTGGATTTCGAGCAGTAAATGCAGTTTATGTAAAATTTTAAACAAAAATATAAAAAGAAATTAATTAAAAAATTTATGAAAATTCTTTAAAATCGTTTTTTCATTAATATCTATGAAGCCGTGAAAACTTATATTTCGAAGATTATTTGAAAAACTTTATAAGATATAGAAAATAGTTAAACATTTTTGCTTCAGGAGTTGGGAAAGGAGTGATTTTTAAGATAGGTATAAGCTTAATATCCAAATCACTACTTTTTTAAACATGAATTCTTTTGGATTCTTTCAGAATAACTTCTAAAAAGAACACTAAGTAAAACTTAAAAAACACGCTTTTTTGTAGAGATTAAAAAAAATAATATTTTTGGAAAATTAACATCATTCGAGCTGCCAAGTGCAGTCTTGAAATACAATTAATTAAATTGCTTTAAAATCATAAGTGTAAACAGAGAATTATTTAATTTTATTTTGCGATAACTTTAATATATTCTCTAAGATTGGTGTTTATACATATATACTGAAGTTATCCAAAAATCAAAAAAAAAAATTGACTGTAATAAAACAACAAAAATGTTACTTTAACTCCCCATAACTACAATGTATTTGACAAGATTGGTGTGGATCTAGAATATATACATTGTATTTATCCGAAATCAATAATGTAACTTAAATCATTAAACCTGAAAAAGCAGCTGAAAGTTAATATAAAAAAAATTGGTAAAAAAAAAAACTTCTGAGTATTCCATTTACAAATAACTTCAATAAATTATTCAAAATTGGTGTGTATTTTAGAATATATAAATTGTAGTTAATCGAAATCATTAATACTCAGTATTATGTTACTTGTAAAAGACAAAACAAAGTACAAAAAAAAAAAAAACAAAGACTTACTCATTGTTGCAACGGAAATAACTTACTAGTTGTTTTTGTATCTTAGGTGACCTTTGGAGAAATTGTTGTATCAATAAATTTTATGCAAAAATGGATTTTCTTGTTGACTTCTACAGTAAATCTAACCACTACAGTAACTAACTATTAGCTGCTAACCACTGGAAATTATTGGATCCTTTGTTAAATTTCTGAAAAAAAGAAAAAAAAAAAACATTTTAAAATATTTATAAAATTTAACCTTAAGAGAGCTGTAATAAAGAAACACTTGCTTTTAAATTTATAATATTGTTGTAGTTGTTGTTGTTATTGCTGTTGCTGTTGGGTTTTAATATATTAAAATTAAATTCTTGTTTGTTGTTGTTGTTTTGTTATTTTAAGCTCCTCAAAGTGACACTGTTGCCGGCACTCAAAATATTTATGTATGTTGTGTGTATAAAGCAGGTCTGTCCCTCAAGCGATTACAAAGTGTCACAAATGATGTTAGACAAATGGATGTACGTACACTACTGCAATTTCTATATGCTTTTAAAAATAAAAAAAAAAAAAATTAAACAAAATAAAATGGAAAATGTTAGTCTCATACAAGTTTTTTTTTTTTTTTGTAGTTGTTATTATTAAATTTATATTGTGGTAAATGTGGGCAAAGTGAAAAACCCATTAAAACATCTATGTTAGTGGATATTGCCAAATATGGTTTTTGGAAGGCGTATAATTTATCTTAGTTTATGTTATAATATATTGTCTTAGAAGGCCAAAATTCAAATGCAAATTTTAATTAACCCTGACACTTAATTTATATGGTGTACACACTAAGCATTTAATAATGAATTCTGTGTAAGTGAATAAATTTATGTATTTTTTAAATCAAATATTCACAGCATAAAATTCAACAATAAATTTCAAAAAAAAAATCTAAAAATAATTATTGGGTGTAAACTTTTCCATTTTATTTAACAGACTGGTATATTTGATGGGTGCGTATGATTAATATTAGTATAAAATAAATAAATATTACATATACGTTAAAAATGTTTCATACTGGCGGAATGAAATTATTTTATAAAGGAGATTAAGCAGATATCTAAATTAAATACATATAAAATATATATGCAATATATATTTATTTTAAATCAGAGTTGCCAATTTTGGAAAATTATCCAAATGATAGACGGTTTTTAATACTTTTGAATAAAACTAATGGTTTTGCCAGTCTTTTGAATCGAATGGGAATAGTCTTGTTTGCTTTCCGGTCTTCTAAACTCTCAAAATGTATTAAAAATGTTCGATTATTCAACTATGTTTCGGCTCTAAACAGAGAACTGCAAAATCAAATTTTTTCTTGATTTAATCATACACAAAAATTCTTGTTCACTTTTAATAATTCAACAAAATTCACTGTAGAATAAAATCAGCATCATGTTACTGAACGCGTAATTGGAATCAGTGTGAATCATCTGTCGTTTATGTTTTATGCAAATGTAATCACTTAACAGTGTTCAGTAACATGATGCTGATTTTATTCTACAGTGAATTTTGTTGAATTATTAAAAGTGAACAAGAATTTTTGTGTATGATTAAATCAAGAAAAAAGTTGATTTTGCAGTTCTCTGGCTCTAAACCAACATAAATATTTACAGAAGATAACGATATTACACTTAAAATAGTTTGTAAGTTTAAAAAAAGAAATAGGAAATACCATTTAAAATAATATTTCATTAAAAAATCGGTCTACATAATTATTTTTCATTTCAATCCAATGTTTTTTGTTATTTATTTTTAAATGCTATTTGAACAGTAAAAAACAAATGATTATTCAGTTAAAAATATATGTTAAAATTTTTCCTACTAATTCCGTAAAATTAAATGATTATTCAATTACCCGAGTAAAAAAAAAAATTATCTGGTGCAATATTTAGTCTTATCAAATTTTATATTATTTAATATCTAAATGACCTAAATTGATCCGAAAAATGGCAGATCTTATTAGATCTAGCAATATATTTGGGGATTAAGTAAGATCACAATTGATTCGAAAAATGACAGATCAAATTAGATCCAGCAATATATTTGTTGATTTAGAATGATCTAAATTGATTTGAAAAATGGTATATTAAATTAGATCCAGCATCATATTTATTAAAATTCTAACAAACAATGCCTTCGCCAGGTTTTAAACTCGGTCTGTCAGAGTTGTAGTGATTTAAGCAGACTTTATTAGACTACATTTTTCGTATAATTGTGTTATATATATGTTAATGATATCATCGGGGCTTATATTATTATATATTCGGAAATTTGGGAAAAACTTCTACATATCATGGCGGAATTAATAAGACTAATGTGGTTCTGTACTTATCTGGCTGAGAAAAAATAATATAATTTTTAAAACAAAAAAAGAAATATTTTAATTATCACCACTTGGGAATTATCATCAGTTGGGAAGAAAGATCATACATGATTTTATGTAGTGTTATAAATTTCTAGGGGTTGTCCCGAAATTAGTTAAAATTTTAAAGTTTTGTGAAAAAATTGTAATTTAAAAAAAAAGAACAATATTAAAAAAATGTATCTCCCTGGCTGGGACTCGAAACCATTTATATGGAACCACATATAATTATATCTTATATCATATCAAAAATACTCTAGATATGCAACTATATATAACAATATCTCAAATTTGTTTGCAAATATAGTAAAATATATATAAATATATCTTAAAGCCTATCAAAAAATATTTCTTATATCGGACCATATATTGAATCATATACAATTATATCTCATATCATATTGCAAAATATTTTTGATAATGGACCAAACATTATTATATCTCAAATATTAGATAACATATATAATTATATATGGTTCTGTATAAGTCATATATAAGTGTATATATGGTTATGTATAAGTCATATATAAGTAAATATTCCACAAATGTGGAATTAAAGCTGAAAGAATTTTTGAAGGTCTGAAAGAATTATTGATATGAACAAATTTCACAAGTGAATTTGTATTTTTGTTTTCAAGTTTGTTGTAAATTTTTATTAAATTTCAGATAAATGAAAAAAAAAATAATAAATAGATTCATTTTGAATAAATGAATAAAAAATGTTAAAATAAATACTTCTTTATGTAATATTTCTCATCGAGCTAAAGATCTTTTATTTATAAAAAATTAATTATAAATATTTATTTATAAATGTATGTTCCTTTATTATACCCTCCACCATATATGGTGAGGGTATATATATTCGTGATCCTTATGCAATTTTAAGTCGATTTAGCGATGTCCGTCTGTCTGTCCGTCTGTCTGTCTGTTGAATTGGCGATCACGACGCGGAGACGCCAGCGGGGGTGCCTATTTTCACCTAGATTATTGTACATCCTCCCGAGCAGTTTGGTATTGAAAATGAGCAAAATCGGTCCAGCGGTTAAAAAGTTATGGGTGAAAATGTGAAGATACCTCTAAATTTTCCATACAAATTGGTGTATTTTAGTACAATTTCATAGTAGCGACTATATAATATTTTTTCTCATACTTTTTTCACCAATCGCTTAGAAATTAATAATGTTTTGTACACCTCAAATATTTTTCACCTCAAAAAATTTTTTTCACCACTAAAATTTTTTTTCACCACAAAAAATTTTTTTCACCTAAAAAATTTTTTTTACCTCAACATTTTTTTCACGTAAAAAAATTCGTTTCCGCATCCAAAAAAGTTTTCCACCTCAAACAATTTTTTTCACCTCCATAATTTGACTTCAAAAGTTTTTTACATTGTTTGCATCAAAAAAAATAGATAACATTGGTGGAGGGTATTCAAAGATTCGGCACAGCCGAATTTAAGCCTTTTTTACTTGTTTTTAACTGAAAGCTTTTTTTATTATACTGCAAACCACATAATATTCTAATGTAAGTATTGTGCTCAATAATTCGGTTATGATGTATATTTTCTTCTATTACTAATAGTACATCGGATGTTTTTTAGGGCGCTAATAATGTTTTGAAATTTATTAGGGAAACCGAGTTAATTATTGAGGCATGATTCTTTTGGTGTTTGGTTTATAAAATGTTTGATGATAGTGGAATTTATTTATTACCACCATAAATATTTCATAATCATAAAAAAAATGTATTTTGTATTAAAACAATTATGATTGTCAGACTCAAATATTTTTGCAGTAAGTTAGTCATACAATTGTTTTTAAATTATTAACCAGCTTAAATACAAAGATATTTTTCAATCCTTTTTCAATTTATATACAATAACATATAAATACGGATTTTCCGTTATAGTTATTATTTTTATTTATTACAAGCGGATCTCGGCGTGCTTCGCTAGTCATGAATATTAGTATTAAATCAAATTCATTGGTTTTTTTTTTATTTAACCTTAAAATGATCACTCACTGACAGCTGTCAATATGTATGCGTGTATGTCCTACAAGGTGTATTTACCGCGTGTATGAAGTCAGCACACAGTATACATACCGCACACGCTCATGGGCGCCTAAGTATTTGTTGTTTTTTATATGGACAAAATCATATGTTGACATGAAAAGTCATAACTCACGAACGCGTCGACCGATCGACTTGCAACAATTTCATATATATATTTGTTTAAAAAATTGTTTTTATTTTTTATAGTTAATTTTCTGATAGTAAAAATAATCAAAATAAATGAAAAGTCGTTAAATTTTACAGACTTTGTGGTTAATTTGTATTTGTACAAAAAAAAAACAAAATAAAAGAAAAATCCTTTCCTTTTTATCAATTTTTTTTCTAGTTAATTAAGTGACAGTTAAATGTTTTAAATAAAGGAAATATCATTTGTTTTTACCAAGGATCTTAAATAACTATAATCAAAATTTTAGGAATCGAAAATATTGCCTTTTTTAAGAAATTTTAAAAAGCTGCACAGTACGAGTAACTGTTATAGGTAACATAAAAACAAAATCCTAAGTCGTAACTGTTAACATTCAATTTATATTTTTGTTATTGTTTTGTAACACTTATATTTAAGAAGTTTTTTTTTTCTTGGCAAAAAAAAATTATGTACACTCTAATTAATTTCAGTTGAAATTTACCCAACTTATAGTAGGAAACTATATACTATAACTATAAGTTGGGTAAATTTACTCTGTGTGCGTAATTGAAAAAAAATACACACATTATGCGTAAGTTGATACACACAAAATAGGTAAAATTACATTAAAAGTGTAAAAATTCAATGAAATTTTAAAATTAAAGAGTAAATTCACCAAATTTGTGCGTAAAGAAACACGATTTTCCTGTAAATGTACATAAAAATGTGGAAAAATCCTACAAAAATGCGCACATTTTCTACCATGATTTTGAAACAATAAATTTATTTATGATATTGAATAATAAATTTATTATTTAGTAATTCACAATAAAAACTATAAGTTTATTGTTTGTTAACTCACAACAAAAATAAAAACAATAAATTTATTGTTTAGAAATTCCAAATAGTTGGTAAATTTAAATACTAATAATCTATATTTAAGGTTTGAAAATTTTATCGATTTTTTTTTCAATTTCAAAATGTCATGTTTTTTTAATTACTATAAAAGTTAATATATTAACAATCTTTGTGCGTAAAATTTTTATTTAACAAAACAATAGTAATTTTAGACAAATAGTGTCTAAAAATACTGCGTGTGTGTATTATTGTATATGAAAGCGTGCACAAAAAAAGTTTTACGCATTTGGTATTTATATTTACCGAATTTTCGTAATATTACATAAAACTTTGCTCATTTTATAGTAGTCATTTTACAAACATTTTTTAGAGTGTATAATAAAAAAAAATATTTTTTTTAAGAAAATCTTTTGGATTGTTAAGAGTTTTTCCTATAGAAAAAGTTAATAGCAATAATAATCTAAGAAATAACCATAGATTATTAGCACTTTATACAGAAAAGCTTTATAAAAGACTTGGAAAAGTATCAAAAATTTAAAAAATTGCAGCGGGTTGAATTCGGTCATGAAATAAATTTACTTTGATCACTTCAAAATGTTCATTACGTCTAGTGTAACACGTATTTTTATTGAGACAGCCATCTGCAGCCATTTATCGAGACAACCATCGACACATCTTTTACCACTCGACACCAGTCAATGTTTGTTGAAAATTCAATTCAATTCAAAAATTATAT
Source organism: Eustalomyia histrio (assembly GCA_949748255.1). Lineage (NCBI taxonomy): Eukaryota > Metazoa > Arthropoda > Insecta > Diptera > Anthomyiidae > Eustalomyia > Eustalomyia histrio. The sequence continues at coordinate 84,106,338 of OX456525.1, read as the reverse complement.
TAGCCTGAGGACAGAAAGAATGAGTATTGTACAGGTTGGTTGAAAAGTTCCTGCGCTCGAAATGAAAGAATACTGTTTTTGTAACGAAATATATTTTTTTATTCAATATAATCTCCTAGAAGCTCAATACACTTGTTTCAATGATCTTCCAATAATTTTATCCCATCCTTATAATGGTTTTCCGGAAGCTCTTCAAAATAACCTTCCACGGCTGCTATGGCCTCTTCATTCGACGAAAAATGCTTTCCCCGAAGGAATTGTTTGAGATTTCTGAAGAGATAATAGTCACTGGGAGCCAAATCTGGTGAATACGGTGGTTGCTCAAGCAATTCGTACTTTAATTCTTTGAATTTAGCTATCGTCAAAACACTTTTGTGAGCAGGTGCATTGTCTTGATGAAAAATGATTTTTTTCTTCTTTAAACCAGGTCTTTTCTCACGAATTTTTTCATCCAGCTTATCCAAAAGGCTGCAATAATATTCAGAGTTTATTGTTTTACCTTTCTGAAGATAATTAATCAACAAAATTCCTTTTGCATTCCAAAAAACTGATGCCATAACCTTCTTTGCTGATCGTTGTGACTTCACCTGCTTTGGAGCTGAACAACCAGCTTCAGTCCACTGTAAACGTTCTTGTTTCAATTTATGATCATGGTGGTAGATTCAAGTCTCATCCATAGTTATAAAACGACACAAGAAGTCGGTTTTATTCGGCTTAAAAGGCTCTAAATTACGCTGAGAAATTTGTTTTCGATCCAGTTTTTGTTGAATTGTTAATGTGTGCGGCACTAACTTTCCAAACAGTTTTTTCATACGTAATTCTTCATGTAAAATATGGAGTACTCGTTCGTCTGAGATGCCTATGGCATTAGGAATTTTACGCTTAGTCAAACTTGGATCTTCACTAACCATATTATGTATCTGCTCAATGATTTCTGCTGTGGTTGCAGTTTTTGGTCGTCCTTCGCGTGGATCGTCTTCAAGGCCCAAAATTCAACGGTGCGTTTTGATGGTGAGGACTCCTTATACACTTCTGACAATTTTTCATAAATTTCCTTTGCTTTTAAACCATTTAAAACAAAGAATCTAATGACTGCACGGTATTCAATTTTTTCCATATTAAAAAAATCAATGACACTTCAACTTCAAATGGCTTGTAAACAAAGATAGAATTGACAGAATGACTTGCAACTTTCTCAGGACAGTTATACCAACTTAAGAAAAAAAAAGTTTGGAGCTAGCAGTGCCATCTCTTGGTGAGCGCAGGAACTTTTCAACCAACCTGTAAACACAAATAATTGCTAAATTAACCTTACCTTGCTATGAGTCAACAACTTTTTAAAATTAATTTTATTTTTCTGTTTTATTATTTTTGGTTTTTAATATTTTTAGTTTGTTTTTCTAATTTGCAAATGACAAGAATGACAATATTTTTATCACTACTACAAATTAGTACATTCACAAACTTTGTGTGTAAAACTTGAATTTATCGACAAATGTAGGCACAAAATGTATAATTATAAACACATAATGCATATTATTACATTAAATGTGTATGTACAAAACAATTTCACGCATTTTGTGTTATATTTACTCAATGTGCGTTATATTACAGTAAAATGTACCAATTTTATAGTAGTAACAATACATAAATTTTTTAGAGTGTAGTAACAAATATTTTTTTTATATTATTTAAAAACGTTGTAGAACACTGTGCTAGTCGCATATTTTAACAAGTTGGGTGCCCTACTGGTAAAGCTAATTTGAGTACGCTAAGTTCAATGGTGTAAGCCGTTTGATATTTTTTATTTTCTTGGGATCATTTTGAATTTAAATCAATCCAACTCTGTAAAATAAAATTTTTTGCAATTTTTTCCGCGGAAAAATTTTTTTTCGCTATATTTTTTTCAAATTTTTTATGCAAATATAAAAAATTTTTTTTAATAGAATTTGCATAAGAAATGTTTTTGCAAAATTTTTTTTATAAAATTAAAAATTTATAAAAAACAAAAGTTTTTTTATAAAAAAATATAAAATGAAAAAAAATTAATTACCAAAAAAAATTTTTTAAATCTAATTTTTTTTTATAAAATAAAAAAATTACAAAAAATATCGTTTTATGGTACTTTAGTTTTGAAATTTTAAATCGCGAATACGAGCGCTAACCTTGAAAAACTGCTATCACCATTGAATACAGCGCAATCAAATTATCTTTACCAGTAGGGTCGAGCACAGTGTAATTATTAAATTTTAAGTAAAACTTATAAACTCTAAAAAAGTTATCTTTAGTAATGTTTTTCAAAATTATTAAACACATTAAAAATAAATAAAACACAAAAAATATTAAGAAGCATATTTGTATATAAAATTTATTTTATAATTTAATTTTTTATTTTCATATTGCATAACCATGAATTAATAAAAGAATATTTAGATATTAAATTTGTCTTTTTTATTGTTTCATTCAGTTAAATTTATTAATAAAAAAATCATACAATATTTATATTATAACAAATGAAAATATTTCTTAAATGATAACTGTTATGACCTAACTGTTTTTTTTTATTTCTCATCAATAAGTAATAGACAAAGAAGAATAGAATATTTATTGGAATTTAATAATTATGTATACAAAATATTTTTTTCCTGTTACCAAACAAGGAATAAAATTTTAATTGGAATCTAATAGTTATGGCTGAGAAAAAAAAAGTTGAACAGTAATAGTTACGTTTTAAGAAATAACTCAAAAAACTTATAACACTTATGTCCTTGGTTTTTACGGATTTGTGCTTACCCAGCAAAAACAGAAATTACCAAGTAATTAAGGTAGTAAGTAGTGGGGTTTCACTAGTTACCATACCATTTACTTGCCTAATTACTTTTGTTCGTGTTGTCCCAAAATTCAGAAAAACGAATTCGGTACTTATTTCAGTAACTACCAGTAATTTATTATTTTGCATGTACATACACTCAGAATATTATGTAGTTAACTGTTTGTAGTTTAATAAAACATTTTTTCGTTCCATTCAAAAATAAAAGATTATACATTTATTTTTCAAAGAAATATCTATATTAACTTTTTTTTATAAATTTATTCGAAATAATTTACTATCATTTACCATTTTTTTCAGTTTCATTTATTTTTTTTCATTTGTTTGAAATTTAAAAAAAAATTACCCACAAAACGGAAACTTGTGGTTTATTTGTGTCCATAACAGTTATTACAAATTTAAATTTTGTTCGCTGTCTGTTTCAAAAAAAAAATATTCAAAAAATTTTAATTTGTTTTTTATTTAAATTTGTTGTATATATACAAAATTTTTCAATACAAATTACAAGAACTTCTTAAACACACATACATCCACAAATACATTCACACAAAAAGTGTCTATAGCTATGCATACATGCATTTTGTATTAACAAAAAACAAAAAATACAAAAAGGAAAACAATTTCAAATAAATGAAAAAAAAACATTTATTTTTTAAGGAATTAGTGGGTAAAATTTTGACATTTATTTTTACTGATTATATCATTTGCTTTTTACGGATGTGTCAGTTAATTAATCAACATTCAAAAATAAATAACAAAAGGCATTTAATTTAAATGAAAATTAAGTAGACCGGTTTTTAAATGAAATATCATTTCTGGTAAATGACATTTTCTGTTATTTTAACTTACAGACTATTTTAAGTGTATAAGTACATCTACTATCCATTATCAGTAGGTCATTATTTTGTATTTTAAAGTAATGTACAAGTTAATGCCCTATCATTACATGGTAATCTACACAATAAAGACCTGTTATTACCATGTTTTTGCTGGGTAGTTTATTTTCTAAAATTTTATAAAAAAAAATAAATACGTTTGATTTAAATGAAAAATTAGTAGAATGATATTTCATTGATTTTAAATTACATTTTCTGTTAATTTAAACTACAAACTACTGCAGAAATGTATTTCAACTGAATCATTGTCTATGTGTAGGAATCTAAAACATTCCCTACAAAAATGTTAAACAATTTTACCAAAAGAATCCTTAAACAAAAATAATTTAATTTACTTCTAAATACAATATATTTCGTTATTTAAAATAACCGGTAACCAAGTATCGGATTTTAAAGTTTTTTTGTATTTATATATTCCTGAGGGTCAGTTCTCGTTCTGTGATAATGTGAAGTGAAAAAAAACTTTTCATTTTCGTTTTCATAAGCACTTTTCACTCGAACTTTTCACTAATACATACATAAATTGCGCTTCTCGTATGTATTATGAAAAACATGTTTCATTCGCACTGTACCCATGAAAATTTTGTAACTGTGTTATTCAAAATTTAAAGCAAATGTCAAAACAGAGAAAAACGTTAACAAAAGTGAATTAAGTTCGAAAAATTTATTTTAAATAATTATATAAAAATATCTGGATTAATTGTATTATTGGATATTACTCAAAGAATTCCGGATGAACAGAGGAAGACAATGATGTTACAAGCATTTCATTGCAGTAAATAATTTAATAATTTATAGGAATTTTTTAAGAGTGCTGAGACGCATACTTCGTGCTGACCACAATCCATTCGAGATGACAACCGACAAGCACTTCGTGGATTTATATCGGCTTACTTTAAGTGAACTATATTTGGTGCGCGTATGAAGTCTAATATTACTTAAAGAAAAAAAAAATTCATAAAGAATATAAATAAACTATAAATAAATATGCCATACTTTTGCCATTTTTCACTGTCCTTTTGGATCCCACTAAAACTGTTAAGGCTCGCCGCTAATTCTTTACACTTTTCGTCTCTAAATTTGGCACCATCTGCAGTTACAAATCTGTAAATATGGGATTAATAAAAGTGTGATTATGGTTATTAAGCTACTTACTTATCGTTTGCAATGTCCACATGCTTTTCTTAATAATTAATTAAATACTCCTTTTGGCTTTCGCTGGCACGCTTTCCTTTTACAATCTTCTCCATGTTTATTTCACTTATAAAAAGTCTGTGTAAACAATTTTTTCATATGAAGATATTTTGACAGTTGTTTGCACTGTTACACAAAACAAGAATCACCAGTGCTGTGCAATCGTGAAAATATCTTGTTTCGTTCCACTTTTTTTTTCATATGAAAACGTTTTGATATTTCTTTACATTTTTTCACAGAACTCGAATCAAAAGTACTATGAAAACGTGAAAAAACTTTTCATTTCACCGTTCACAGAACGAGAATTGACCCTCTGGTTATAATAAACTTTTCACCATGCCCCCGTATTAAAGTCTTATTATAATAATAAAATTATTTTTAAAATTTGTTTCATAGCTGATTCTTAACTTACCTGATGTTAAAACTGCTACAGCTACAATTCTCAAATCTCAAGAATAGTTGGGAATTTAAGATTCACTAGATCAAGTATTTTTACTGTATTTTAATTTTTACAACTACGTTTTTTTATATATATGTTTTTTGTATGAATTTTTTGGTGTTTTCTTAGTTTGCTTGTTGGTTTTGTTGTTGTTGTTGTTAGTTTTTCGTAAGCATAAGAAGTTATAACGATGACAGCACTCAAAAATACAAAGTTGCCCCCTTACCAATAAAAACAAGCGTTGACAACAAATAACAAAAAAAAAACCGAACGTCACACAATTATTGTAGTTAAAACACGTGTAAAAAAATAGTTTGTAGCAAAATAATCAAAAGGATATTTTTATTTTGTTTTTTTTTTTTTTGTATATGTATTATTTGTATATTGTAGACAGTTAAGAGTTGTTTTGGAAATTGTATTTCAAAAAAAAAAGTTCTTTAGAAAAAATAAAATTGTACTTTTAGTATTTTATTTGTTTAAATTTATAAGGAATTATTTATAATGTTATTATTTTAAACTCGTTTGTTTTTTGTTAGTTAATTTATTAAATTTTAGTTTTAAAGGAATGTTTGTATAAGAATGTTTAAATATTTTTTATATTGGAATTATTGCTGATTTTCTTGTTGTTCTTAGTGTTTTTTTTATAAAATTTGTATTGTATTTTATTTTTTATTAAAGTGTCTTGTTTTATTTTTTTTTAATAAAAATGGAACTATTGATTATGTTTATAGTAATATATTTGTTTATTTTTTTTTTAATAAATATTTTAATATGTAATAAAATTATTACATGTATTGTTTAATAGATATGGGTTTATTATTATTCACCAAGGAGAGGATGAGGGAATTTATTGTTTTTGTTTTTAATTGTATTAAAAAAATTTAACCACAATTATAAGTAAGAGAAACTTATTTTTGTATACTCCAACTTTTATATTAAGTGTTTTGTTTGTTGTTGTTGTTATTATTTTTTTTTTTTTTTGGTTTTCTTAGACTGAGTGTATGAATTGTGTTTTATTTTTATATCGATTTTTTAGGTTTAAATAACAAAATTTATTCTACTGTATTGTAAAAACTGCTCGTACTTCAAATATTTTTGTGTTGTTATTAGAATTTAAAAGTTTTACTTGGATTGAATTTAATGATATTTTATTTTATATATTTATTTATATTGATTATTAATATTTCAAATAACAAATTTATTTGAAAGTTAATTTGTTTATATTATAATTATATTTTAAATATATTTAAAATTTATCGGCTACTGATGATTTTTTGTATTTAATAATATTAGTTTTAAATGAATTAATTTTTTGTTTTTTTTTTTTTATTTGTTAGTAATATTCGATTATATATTTTAATTTCAAATATATTTTAATGCACGTAGTTTTGTAATTGTAAATTATCTTTATTTTAACAACTTTTCTTTTTGGTAACAATTAACAACGGTGTATATGATTTAACGATTTTTTTTTTAATTTTTTGGTTTAATTTAACGTATAATTTTAAAAATTTTTGTTTTAATAATAATGATTTTAAATTTAACTTTTTTAACAAACTTATTAAGAGATAATTATTTTATAATTTAAATTTTATAATTATTTTTGATGTTGTATTTTTAAAAATGATATATTAACACTTAATTTTAATTATATTAAAATTTTATAACAGCTGTTGTTACAAATCGGTGGGATAACAAATTTTTTTTAAGGCTTAAAAGTGTATTATGATTATTAAAGTTTTTTGTTTTTCCTTTGGTTTAAATATTTAATTTTAAATAACAAAAAAATTTAAACTTTGGATTAAATTACATATGTACTATTTTATTTATTTTAATTATATTAAAAAAATGTTAATCAGCAAATTTCGTTTTTCGGGTTTTGGGTTTTTGAGCGTAATAAATGACGTTACGGTCAGCACTTAAGGGTTTCGAATTACGTCCAGCACAAATATTTAAAGCTACTAATTTAGATAACAAAATAATCGTTTAATTTTTTTTTTTTTTTTTTTTAACTTAAGTAAATTTCCATTAAGTTATTTATTTTTGTAATAATAATAATAATATTAATTTTATCGGTGTATTTTGTCGGCGTATTTAAATTTATCCTTTCAGTTGTTGTTGTAGTTGTTTTTAAAATCGCTTATACTCCAGCTTTGTGTACCTTTTAAAATTAGAAAATATATATGATTAAGAATTTATTTTTGTGTAATCGCATTATTTATAGTCGGTTTCCCAATGTTAAATTATGTTCATCATTAATATGAAAACGGGTTGCTTATATACAGCAAATAAATTTATACTACATAATATTAACTGTATTTTCACCCTTACCTATAAACGTTAGGGTTTTAAAGCTTAAGTTTTTAAACCGATTAAAGTTAAACAAAAAAAAAATTTAAACTTTAATTTTTATAATATTTGAGTTATAATTGTACGTTATAATAACGCCTAGTTGTTATGTTAAGAGTAGAAGTGAAAATGTATAAATGTTGTTTTGCTATTTTCACTTCAATGATCGGTGACGCATGAGTGTTATTTGAACTTAGGAAATAATAACACTCATACGCCCCGTAATAAAAACACAAGCAGTAGTGTAGTACACAGTGAGTACTTGAATAAATAATGTAGGTATAATCTGCCCACGATTTGCCCAGACTTTTGGAATCAGATCACAAATATGGCCTAAGAATTTTACAGTAAGCTATACACCCCTGTTCTAAATTTAAAGACTTTTAATTTACACTCACAAAAAAAAAGACATGAACAAAAAATTAATCCAAAATTTCCTTTAAAATAGTTTAAAATTTTTCCTAAATTTAAGTCAAACTTTATTAAAGCTTAAAAAAATTTACTTAAAAAGAATACAAATTCTTATATTTGAGTAAAAACGAAATAGTTTATATCTTTCCCAAGTAATATTTATTGATTTCAGATAAAAAAAACAAGTAGATTAAATAAAAATGTATCAATTTTTAAGAAAAACGTCTTAGTTTTAAGATATTTGCATACTAAAAAAAAGAAATAAAATTAGAACTTCGTTCAAAAAATATGGCTAACTTAGGCCGAGTTTTTAGGATGTAGATTATCTTTAAACTCAGTTTATCGCAGTTTGTAACTTGAATACTGATTTTGAAATTCGTCTTAAATTATTTTATTTCAATGAAGAACAAAATTGTATGTAACGACAAATTTATGTTAATAACTATGGAAATGGCAGACGAAATTCGTTTTCGGTTTAACTAAACCAAGTTTAATTCACATCCCAAAAATTCGGCCTTAAAATGAGAAACAACTTAAACTTAATGTGTAATCATTTTTTTCGCGAGTAGTAAAATTAACTAATCGCCATTTCTAAATTCAGTTTTTAAGTCTACCACTTTCTTATTTTAAAGCATTGTTTTCTAAAAATTATTTCAGGCAATTAAAAACAAAAAATAATAAGTTTTTTCCTATGTAATAACAAAAATTTATTTGTTTTTAGAAACTGATGAATTCTTTCTAGGGAAAATTGTCATGGAACTTGGTTCAAATAAATTTTAAAAAGTTTAATAAAATATTATTTATAATACATATATTTAAAAGCAAAAGTTTTGTAGTTTTTGGGAAATTACATATAAAAAAAAGAATTAATTTTTCTTAAATCGAGAACAAATTTATTGGGAAAACGTTAAACTTATTTTCAATATTTTTTTTCAAAAAAAAAAAATAAAATATAAACTGACAAGGAAAAGAAGGCTTAAATTCGGCTGTGTGAAATCTTTAAATACTCTCCACCAATATCCTTTAAAAGTTTACTCTACTAATTTTGATACACTCACCAAAAAAAGTCTGTAATGGCAACTGAAAATTTTGCTGTTATTACGAGAAATTGCGCCCAGTGGTACTTTTTGCTAATCTTAGCAACCATGTCCGCTGAGGTGTAGTACAATGAAATTAGTAAAAAAAATTAGCTGCCGCTACTGAATTTTGGTAAACTTTTTGTAAAGTGGAATTTAAAATCTGTTTGCTAAAATCAGCAAAAAAAAAATAAACTAAATATTATTAAGTTCAAAAAAATGAATCAAAGGCTTAAAAATTGTAAATACATAAACGAATTTATCATTTTGTTTTAGTTTGGTAATTTCTGTTTTAAAATATATTTTAGTCAATTTCTTTATTTTTTATTTTTAAGGCCAAATTTTAATTGTTTTTAGGGCTGATTTTTAAAACCAAAAAAACTTTTTAGTGCTATTTGAAGTGGATGTTCTTTTTTTAGACATGTGTCGGTATCTTCACTTCCGATCCCTTTTTTAATATATGTAACATTTTAAGGAAATTTAAGATTGTAGGTGTAAGTTTTAATTAGAAATAACATTTCCTTCAATATCCACTTTTTTAAAATTAGTAATATTTTTTGCTAATTTTAGCAAATCGGTTTTCAAAAATTTGTAAAATGTAAAATTACACTCACAATATTATTTCGTTAAAAATAATCTAAAATACATATTAAATTAATCGATAATACAATCAAAAAGAGGACTACTGATTTTTCATTATATTCAGCCCATTTTGTTGTTCATTTTCAATCATTGTTTAATAATCGACAAAAGTAGTAAAAACAATAGAAAGTTGTTTAAAATAACCATAAATTTTTAACTGAAAAAAAGTAGAAAAAAACGATTTTTGGGTTTGTTTTTTAAATTGAAAATTTTTTTTATTTGAATGAAATTTTACAAAACACAACACACACAGACGTATATATTTTTTTATTTTCTTGTGTGTATCTATATTTGAATAATTTCTTGTAATTTTTATTGAAATAATTTTGTATATATACAAACTATTATGGTAAAAAAACAAATTAGAATTATATCAATTTGAATTTTTAAAAACAGAAAACATAAAATTTTACATTTAACAGAAAATATCAACTCCTACTGAATGTCTGTAAATTTTTATAGTTTGTTTTTTGAATGACTGATTAAAATAGTTAAAAAATATATTTCTATGAATTTCAATTGATTCTTCTTTTAAAAACAAACTTTACGTATTACTTTTTAAATAAACTACAGTCGGTAACGGAAAATATATTGTGAGTGTACCAACAAAAATTTGTAAAAATTTTGTAAAAAATCTGTAATTTGTAAAATGTAAATAGCAAAAAGATTTGCTAAATAATAATAATTTATACTAAAAATCAGTACAAAAATAGTAGAGTGCGATTGAAAACCGTTTACAAATTGTTCTACTAACTTTTTTTTCTGAGTGTAAGTTTACTTCAGAATATTATTCTGTTACCTTTATATTTTCTGGATAGCACAATATTTTTGCAGCTTGAACTAATTCGTAAGAACGATAAAGGTCGCGGTTCATATGTTTTGTATACTGCTGCATAAACCTATTTACAGAAAAATCCAAGATCATTGCCAATGCTTCGTCAGGCGATAGAGATTTTGGCGTTTTTTCTTCCAACCTAATTTGTTTTTATTTGAGAACCCCTTTCGGGAGAAGCAATAGCTAACTCTTTCACTATTTTCGCTGAATTACGCTTTAAAGAAGACCATACATTAAAAACATCTCTGCGGGTAATTAAAACCGAGTTCATATTGTATTTTTGAAAATAAATTTGATGGGGCAGCTAAGGGCAGGAATTTTATTTAAAGTCTATAACAGCAAGGTTGAAAGACTACAGAAACGTTTATAGATGTGGCGAAAGATTTCGTCTGACAAAGTTCGTTTATTTGTAAATAATTGTAAAAAAAAATCACTTAGCTTAACACTTAATAAAAAACTTACCATTTATTAGAAAATGATGTATTTTTATGTGTTAGTTTTAAAAGTTACAACAATTGAATAAAACAAAAAAAAATTAAATATCGCTTTTACAACGCGTTTTATTTACTTTTGAATTTGCAATTTTAAGCTAGTCTGGGCCTTCGATTGCAAACAGTGTGGTCAATTTAAATTTTTAATTAACTTAATTTTTTTTATTTTTGTCGTTCTAAATTTTGAAATCGAACACTGTGCGCTGGACCGATTTTGCTCATTTTTAATAGAAAACTGCTGGGGAGGATGTCCAATAATCTGGGTAAAAATAAAGACCCCCGCGTGCGTCTGCGTTCCGTATTAGTCATTTAAACAAACAGACAGACAGACGGAAATCACAAAAGGATCACGAATATATATACTTTATGGGGTCTTAGACCTATATTTCGACATGTTACAAACGGAATGGCAAACTGATATATACCCTCACCATATATGGTGGAGGGTATAATAATGTAAATACTGTAAAACATGGAGGTGAAGAAGTTATGGTATGAGGTTGGAAATTTTATATATATTGAAAATACCATGAATCTGTATGTTTATGCGTCAAAAATGGGGGCTTAGCTGACGCTTAGTACTTTTAACAAGACAACGACCCGAAGCACGCAAAACACAATTGTAAAAATGTGGCTTCTCTTCCTCTGTCTACAAAGTCCTGACCTCAAACCCATTGAGCACAAAGTTTTAGATAGAAATGTGCCAAAACACAAAATATCAAGCAAACCCCGAATGGTTATTATTTTTACTTTTGCGGTAAAAATTTCAGATGTTACACTAATACCTAGTACTTTTATAATAACTGGTACACTGTTAGTCGCCCCCACTGTAAGAAATCCACTGAACATACTCTCGTTACGTTGACAGCTTTTTGACAACTATCATTTAAACTTAATTTTTGTGTAAAAAGTTTTTGTCGTGCGTTACTTTAAATTATGGAATTGGGAGATATTAAAAACCGTATTGTCGTAATTGGCCTAAAAAAATGTGGAATGGAAACTGGAGACATTTATCGAACATTGCAGCCGCTCGGGGTTAGTCGTAGTGTTGTTTATCGTGCTGTGAAACTGTTTGGGGATACTGGTGGAGTGGCAGACCATCCGAGATCTGACCGTCCGCGCTCTGTTCGAACTCCCAGAGCCGTTAAAGCTGTACATAATCGAATTTATCGAAATCCACTCCGAAAGCAGCAAATAATGTCGCGGGAGATGAATATATCGAAGGTATCCATTTCTCGCATCATTAAATATGACTTGGGACTTCGGGCTTACAAAAGACACACGGGGCTTCTACTTACGGCGGCGTTAAAGCAGAAACGGAAGCAAAAATCAAAAGCATTGATTCGCCAGTACGCCAAAAACCGCCACAGAAAAATTATGTTTACTGACGAAAAAATTTTTACTGTGGAGGAGTCGTTCAATAAACAAAATGATAGAGTCTATGCTCAGTCATCTCTGCAAGCAAATGAATTGGTTCCTAGAGTTCAGAGAAGTCACCATCCTGCTTATGTGATGGTATGGTGGGGAGTCGCCTATGATGGGGTCACCAAGCCTCATTTCTGCGAAAAATGTGTTAAAACTTCGGCAAAGGTGTACCAATCTGACGTTTTAGAAAAGGTTGTGAAGCCATTAAATAGCACATTGTTCAAAAACGAGCCGTGGACCTTTCAACAGGACTCTGCCCCAGCCCATAAGGCAAAAACCACTCAAGACTGGTTAAAAACAATTTACCAAACTTTATTTCTACGAATGATTGGCCATCGGGTAGTCCAGACCTGAATCCTTTAGACTATAAATTGTGGTCCGTTTTAGAAGGCATGGTCTGCACTACTCACCACAAAAATTTGAAATCGCTTAAGCGTGCACTTATCCGCGCAGTGGACAATTTCCCCATGGAGGTCGTGCGTACTGCAATAGACGATTGGCCGGTCAGACTTCGGTCGTGTTGGAAGGCAAATGGCGGCCATTTTAAATAATTTTTTTTGTTATATTCTTCAATATTTAAAAAACCAAAATAAAAAGAAAAAATTAGAAACCTCTTGTTGTTTGTTTTTTATCAACAAAAAACCGTGTGTCAGAATAATTGAAAGTACTAGGTATATTGCATTGTTCTGCGGTTATGAAATTAAGTTTCATATTTTTTAATTACATATTTGATTTAAAAGTATTATAAAAAAAATTAAAAGAAAACCCAAAAGATGTTGTTGTGTTTGAAGTTTTTACATTCCACTGTACATATTTATACATACAATATACAATTGACTGTACAACAATGGCTTTTTTCTGCGTGTATTTTTGGGAATAACTTGACAGTGGTATGCTAAATTATAAACATTACGTGTATCAAATTTCATCATTTGACAAATAAATTAATTTAGTGCATTTTTAATTTGGAGCGCCCCGGTAGGCTAGTTGGTAGCGTGCTAGCTTATCAGTGCGGGGGTAGTGGGTTCGATTCCCACCAGAGGCACTGGTTTGTTTTTTTGTTACAACGAGCCGATAGCCTTTGTTGCTAGTGCTCGGTTAGGGATTTAGAATATAATTTATATGATTTATTTAGAAGTTTGTAGATAGTAGCTTTAATTATTCACATAAGGCCCTAATAGCTTGGTTATGTAAATGAAGATTTAAAAAAAAAAATCAAAAGTTTCCGATGTACTGCCGTAAAAAACAATTTCATCTACTAGCTCTAAATTCATCAAAATCGTAGCATTTAGGTAGGGGTGCATTCCTTGTCTCTAAATATGAAAAAAAGGAAATAATATTTTCTTAATAACACTTATAATTTTATTCTTTAAAAGCTCTGTTGGTGGACCATTTTTTTATACATTACTACATACAGTTTCTTTGTAAATAATTAATTTAAGTGCTTCTTAAAACTTTTCCACTAGTATACATACATATAGAATTTTTTTGTTTTGTTTCTAATTTATTATTTATGATTTCATTACATGTTTAACAGGGGAATTCTATCAAACAAATCAATTTCATATATTGAGTGTGTTGTTAATAACTGAAAATATTCATGAATTGTAATTTAACCTTCAGATTGTAATTTACTGGGTATTGAGATAACACCTTATTTGTTGTTGCTGTTGTTGTTTTTACTGTGGATAGTATACAGTCCTGCTTTTATTTTAAGCCAATTGGAAAAAATATGGTAAAAATAAATATTCAACATATGGCGCGCAAAATCAAAAAATCATTAAACTCCGGCAATAAACAAAAACAGTAGATAAAAATGAATAAAAATATTTCAAGTTTAAAGTAAACACGAAAAGTATTTGAAGTTGTGAGTTTTTTTTTAATCTTTGATTTGATTTGTTTTTTTTTTGTGTGTTTATTTATTGTGCTAGGTTTTATTTTGGTTATAAGGATTCAGCGTCGTAGTTTAACTTTAACGAATAATTTTTGTTGTATTTTTTTCTTTCTTCAAAAAGAAATGCAACCAAAACATTGTGAAAACGACCTTAAATAATGCAAAATTTAATTGTATTAAAATTTAATGCGTTGTTAGTTTAAATAATTTCTTCCATCATCACAGGATGTCCTTTTACACAAAAGAAGAAAAAAAAAACAGTACACCACAATACAAACAAAATTATATCATATAAATTTTAATGGATAGTGCGAGAGGAGAAAAGGGTGTTTGGTATTTTATTTCGTTTTTTGGGGAATTTTTTTATTTTATTTTTGTGATAAGAAACTCAAATTTAAGTTATATAATACACACTGGTATGTTTTTGTGTATACGAGTTTATGAGTTTTGAAATTCATTCTTTTTTTTTTTTTTGGTTTTTGTTGCCCCAAAACTATAATAGGGACTTAGTTTCACTTTACTCGCGTACACTTAAATATTTCATTTTTTTTTTTTTGAAATAAACAACTTTATTATTAATTCCTTTTTTCTTTCATATGCTTACAAAAATTTTGTTGTCTGATTTTTATTTATTTTTTTTTTTTTTTTGACTAGGGAATGTTTTCGCTTGAATATGCTTACATACACTGAAAGTGCTAAAGAGTCAGTGGAAAACATTTGGTTGGTTCGTTGTTGGTTAAACAAAAAACTTTATGGTATGCAGAAGGGAGTGGTAGAATGTTAACGTTTATACATATATATTTATATATACATGTTATACAGTATCGGGTTGTTGTATTAAGAACGCATTTAATAAATGTTATGTAGTTTTTAACGATAATGGAAATAGAATTTCGCAAAACATGAGCTTTTATAGAATTGTGAGTTTTATGTTCAGCGTATGAGTTATAAATATTTATTTATTAATCATACGTGACATTGTCCAAAAACACAGAAATCAGAAAAACATAATTCGTGGAAAAATTTAAACGTACAAAGGAACTTCCAAAATAATTCATATTGTTACGGAAATTCGATTCATTTGATCCATTCACTCGTAGAAACATAAATCCCCATATATTAGCCCTGAAATATACAAAAGTTAAATAGCAACCCTTCGCCATAACTAATGTTTCTTCTGTCAAACTTTAAAAGAACATTCTCAAAGTTGCCAGTATGCAGCTTCCGGATGGTGCTGCCACATTCTAGTTATTTTAACCCGCAAGGTGGCATGGCATGTTTTGTTGATAATAAAACGCTAAAGAGAAAGCATTGGCGATTAATTGAATTGTGCATTCTTTGGAAGTGTACACTTAATACAGTTTAAATAAAGTCTCTTGTGTAATCGTTTTAAGTTTGTATTTAAATAAAGAGTAGCTATAAAAGAACTTCAACGATGTTTATTATTTGCAATAAGAAAAAAACTAAATTTATTTAAAGGAAATAAATCAACGATTTTAAAAGGTTTATTCGAAACAATATGTTCATATTTCAAATGTAGTGATTTGCATATACACCCCATGCATATTTTAAAAATTCACTCTTTTCATTGCTTTTAAAATATAAGTTATTGTATACACTCATTTACTATTATTTAGTAAACTTTTTGCTATTTACATTTTACAAATTAAATATTTTCAAATTGTTGTTGCTTACTTCGGAAATTGTTTTAAAAATTTTTGAAAACCGATTTACTAAAATTAGTAAATCACAAAATTACTATTTGCGCCCCGGTAGGTTAGTTGGTAGCGTACTAGCTTATGAGTGCGGGGGTCGTGGGTTCGATTCTCACCAGAGGCTCTGGTCTATCTTCGCTACAACGAGCCGATAGCCTTTGTTTCTAGTGCTCGGTTAGAGATTTAGGATATAATTTGTAATTATATGATTAAGAAAAAAAAAATAAATAATTAAGAAAAAGTGGATATTAAAAGAAATTTTATTACTAATAATTAGAATTTATACTTACAAACTTAAATTGCTTTAAAATGCTACATAGGCTGAAAAAAGGGATCGGCAGTGAAAATAATTTTCACAACCGACTTATGTCCAAAAATAGGACCTGCCCTCCTTTAAAATAGCACTAAAAACTTTTTTACTTCTAAAAATCAGTTCAATTAAAATTTGACCTTAAAAACCAAAACATTTACGAAAAATATTTTTCAAAACAAAAATTAGAAAATTAAAACAAAATGATAATTTGTTTATGTTTTAAATATTTTTTAAGCCTTTGATTTTTTTTTTAAGATTTAAAAAAATATTGTTCAATTAAAAAAAATATAAATTTGTATTTTTGAATTCGTAAGACATTTTCAAAAGCAATTAGCAGCTTTAAAGTGTAACAAGTGTATCTAAAAATAATTAAGTTAATTTGTTCATTTTAATAATATTTTTTTATAAATTAAAATTTTGCAATATTTTACGATTCATTGAGTTTACAGCAATTTACTAAAATTTAGTAGCCCTTACTAATTTTTTATACTAATTTGATTGCACTAATATTAATAACATTTAGTAAATATGTTTTGCTGATTTTAGCAAACCGATTTTAAATTTTACTTTTCAAAAAGTTTACTAAAATTTAGTAGCGGCTACTAAATTTTCTATTAATGTCATTGTATTACATGTCAGCAGACATGTGTTGCTAAGATCAGCAGAAAATACTGCTGGGCTCAAATTAGCAAAAATTCCCGTAATAACAGCAAAGCTCTTATAATTTTTTTTATATTTTTGTTTAAAATTTCATGCAAGTTAAAATTTATGTAGTTTAAATAAAAAGTTTTCAAAAATCAAGTCAAACAGATTTGTTTGAAGCTTTAATTGAAACTATATAAGCTTAGTTATGAAGACTTAGTCTGTGCATTTTTGCATTGTGTATTTTATTCAACACAACACCATATCCAGTTTTAATTAAAAATTTTCCAAAATAATTTTTAAATTGTGTAAAAATCATTTAAATTGCCTAAAAAGATTTTAAAATTATCCAAAACTTATTTCAAATTGTTCAAATATATTTTAAAATTGTCTATAAATGATTCAAAACCACATTTTCAAACTATACAACAATGTTTTAAACTTTTTAACACAGTTTTGGATAATATAAATATTGGTTAGACAATTTTGAAACGTTTTAATTAATTTAGCCTTGATAACTAATTTATTTTTTGAGCTTAAGGTTCGTCTTTTACAAAAAAAAATATATGTTATTTATTTTTCAATATCTTTAGGAAATAATAATAATTAGGACAAATTATAAACAAAGTAAAAGTTTTGAACAATTTTTTTTTTTGTTTATAATTTGCCAGAATTATTTATTACTTCCTAAAAATGCTACTCAATGAAAGGTTAAATAAAAGATAAAAATTATTTGAACCTTTTGGAAAATTTTAATACTTTTTGGATAACCCATCAAAACCACACATTACCAAATAATGGGTAAAGTAATGTATAGCCATAGGGGCCAATGGATTACTTTACACCTTACTTCATTGATGAATTTTACAGGCGATGAGCCTCAAAGTAATGTATATACCCATTATTTTAGAGGTGATAATGTAAGGGGTTACTTATATGGTTACGAGAATGGAATAAGTAATGTGTCTAAAAATAGATTTTTAATAAAGAGGAATTTTTGTTAAAAAAAAATATTTTATTTAAAATATTTGTAATTAAAAATAATGTGGTCAAGATGGGAATCGAACCTGGGAAATCTGGTTGCCAGCCAAGAACTCTACCGACTGAGCTTTCAACGCATATAGTATTCGATTGCTTTAAACTTAAATGAATTGTTGTGCTTCGTTTTTTCGCTGGTGTTGTCAAAACAAACATACATTACCCTTTTGCTTACAAAAAAACACAAAGTAATGTATCTAAAAATAGATTTTCAAAAATATTTCAATTATTACTTTATATTTATAAATCATATATTACGTAATCAATAATGAGTAACTTATTACTTTATGCTTGCAAATAATAAAAAAGGTAACGAGCTATCATTACAAGGTAACGGATGAGAATATCGCACACATTACCAAAGTTTTGCTGGGCAAGTTTATTAAGAATATCACTTTTTTGTTGTTTTGAAAGTTTTATATAAATAAAAACACAAACTAATTTTTTTGGGAGAAAAGTTGCGATAACTGAGTTTTTTTTTTGAAAAGTTTCGTTAACTGAGTAAACAATGCAAACAATCGAGGAGTTGCGTTAAGCGAGGAGTTGCGTTTATCGAGAGTTTCGTTATTTCAAAATTTTCCAAAAATTTTCATTAAAATCTTATTAAAATAGATTTATATGTTGTTTACAGATAGGCAGCCTAGTACTCCAAATTTTCGACTTCAAATCCCGTAAAAGCCAAACATTTAAAAAAATATTTTGTTTTTAATTAAAATAAAATATTCAAATATATTAAAGAAAAATAAAATTATTAGTGGTGCAGTAAGCACCTGAATGCCCAGGTTCGATACCGAAAATTCTAAAAATAGAATTTTTCGTAAATTGAAATTTTGTGAAACGTAACAATAATATTAGCTTTCACAACTAAAAATTCGTTGGTCACAATTGATACTGTTTTGTGGGTGTTGAAATTAAGTGCCTTCACTTGAGAGGAAATTAGTTTGAAAATTGCTCTCTTATTATTTGCATGCATGTGAAGACACCGGGTTAAGCAAGAGTAAAATTTTCATGAAAATATTGTATATCTGGGTATTGTTTAATTGAGCCTACTTTTAAATAAGTTAGCCGGCCTTACTAGTAAAAAATTTTTATTATTTCCAATTGATCATGTTCCTTAAAATATTTGTCCCTAGTAATTAATATAACGGTAATATACTGTACATTTGTACATATTTTAAATATGTATGTATACATCACACAAAAAAAGGAGGCTTGTGCGGGTGTGTATACTATCATAATTTTACTCTTTGTGTCATAGAGTGAAAGGAAGTGAATCAGCTGTTCGTTTTTTTTTGGTATTTTGTGACTAACAAAAGATACAAGTTCCGTTTGCTTTACTTAACTTATCTCCCAATTTAAATGAGAAACAAACAGAACTAAGGACCAGTGTTGCCATATGAGTAATGTGAAAAGATGCTAGATCTTCTAAAAAAAGTGCTAGAATTTATTTTTTATACCGAGGATGGAAAAAGTGTCTCCTTTGGCGGGCCGGTCAAAGCCCTTTTGCCTAAAAATTTAAAATATGCGCTCCCTAAAATATAAATACGTGCTCCCTTGTGTGTGTGTGCTAATTCTCTTATAAGGTACTTTTTGAATAATTTTCATTTTGGAGAGTTCGACAATCACGGGCTTCAGACCGATCAACATTGATTCTACGCTAAAACGTAGCTGGCTTTGCCCGATGATAGTTTTTAAAAATAACACGTTTTACAAAAAAGAAATACTTTTTTTAATTAATACCACTTATGCATCGTTCTATTATATATAAGAGTTTTGAAAAATTAATTAATTTCACTTTCCATTTTCATAAAACTTGTTCTGACTTTTATGAAATGTTTGATCAAAATATTGTATTGTATTTTTTAATTCAAAATGGCAATATATTTTGCATGCATTATCTAAATGTTTTAAATTTTATGTTTTCTAATTTTTTTTTTTTTTTAAACTATCGTTGATTCTGAAAATATACTTAGATTTTTTAAAATTTGTGTTTGAAAACCTCGAGATTCTAAAGAGGTTTTCCTTTTGAAAAAATCTGATGGAAGGTTTCTTCAGAAAGTAAAAAAAAATCTGTAAGAAACAAAGCGGTCAAATCACATAGTTATAGGGTAAAAATGGCTTTTACAATTTATTTTAAAACTATTTATTAGTTTTAGTATCCCATTAAAATGCAGATTTGACAAAAAAAAAAAAAGTTACCATGAAAACCTTTATAAGTATATTTATTCGACCCTTAATCCTATTCTGAGAATGTATCTTCTTTTTAACGCTTCTCGGTTTTCAGATATTTTTCATGATGTTCTGCATAATTTAAAAAAGAAGTGCTAAATTTTTTTAAATTTTTTAAAAAAGTGCCAAACTAGCATCAACACTTTTTTTTATAAATTTTAAGTGCTAACTCATTTAGCAACCATAGTGCTAATACGGCAAGCCTGCTAAGGACCTATCATCATGTACATATAAACTATATAATGTAGGCATGTATGTATGTTTTTGTACATAAATATATATATATATATATATATACATAGTACTAAAAACATATTCTTGAATTCTGTAATTTGTTTTTATTAAATTTTTCTCTCTGACTCTTTTAGCTCTCTTGGATTTTACATTAATAATGTTAATAACACCGTAAGGGTTTTGTTTATATTATTTTTCAAATGTCATTTTTAACGCTTCTATATTTTTCTACAACAATCGTAGTTACGAATATAAATATGTAAATATGTTACACTATCGGACAAAATAAAATGTTATTTTTAGCAAAACTTAAACTGTTCAAATTTGATTAAATTTATTTGAAAATACTAAACAGGGGTACCATTTATTAATCACAGAGATCCACAGATAAAAATTAAAAAAATAATTTTTGGCATACCACTCTTTTTATCCAGTGGGCGTGACATTTAAGAAAAAAAACTACCAATAATGATTGTTTTCTAAATTCTTCTACATATTAGGAAATATCGATCAGGTCTTTAAGTAATGGATACATGAAAAACTGCTAATGAAATTTCCCTTTGAATGGAATAGAAATCTTGATCTCTGTGTTGTAAGATTCAAAACCATGGGACCTTAAACTTAGCAATAAGATCGTATTAGTTTACCATAAAATATCACAAAACTGGTTTACTTCTAATATTACATTTTTCATAGTTTTGTAAATTTAAAAAGTCTAAGAATTAATCCATGATACAAATTTTAGTTTTATCATATCCATGTCGATTAATATTAACAATTTAGTCAGTATATACAAGTGTATGAAATTTAAATGCTTCATTTAATTGTCATTAATTTTAAGTCCTACGAATCAACTTAAATATTATTTATATTATTTGGAAGACAAATTTATAAGCTTGGTCTCGTGTATAATAATTTTTAATCTGATTAATATTTTCCTATTATGTAGACGAATTCAATTTTGGCAGTCTTAAATATCACGCCCAATATAAAAATTAAAACAAACATTACACGTTTAATCTATGGGCTTCTATAATTAATTAACGGTGCCATTTATGTGTTTTCAGATCAATTTGACAAAACTTTATCAGTTTTTTATTAATTATTCTACGATTTTTACTTTTTACATTTTTATACATTATTTTGTCCAACAGTGTACGTGTGGAAATATAGACAGAGTTCTACGAGAACTAGTACGTTTTGGTACTCTAGTTTAGTCTGGTTTAAAGACCAAATCTTCAGTTTAATTAGTTTTCTTATTTGAAATTAAATTAAAACATTCTCATTTTTAAAAATTAAATTTGTTTGTTCTCTAAAACAAATTTTTAATATTATTATAATAACAAAAAAATAACTAGTTCTTTTAGACCTCTGTTAACTTATCACAAAATAATTCAAGTTTAGTGGAATTATATGAATTTCTCTTTTTAGAAGCAGAAAACATAAAATTTTACATTTAACAGAATATATCAAATGTCAAATGTCTGTAAAATTGTATAGTTTGTTTTTTGAATGAATGATTGAAATAGTTAAAAAAATATTTCTATGAATTTCAATTGATTCTTCATTTAAAAACAAACTTTATATTATATATTGCGAGTGTACATTTACATTTGAAGACAAAATTTCAATTGGTACCCCAGTTTTATAAGTTTTTATACATTTAATTTGCAAACTAAGAATATATCAATAATAACGAAAATAAATTTAAACAAGAATTTTCAAAACCTCGATGATTTTTTTTTAATTTTTTAATAAATACCAAAATTAACTGTTTTCTGCAAAAATATCTTTTTGGTAGTTGTTTGTTTATTATAATTTGAGCAATTAATATAAACAAAAAAGAATTCCTAAAAATCGAAAAATATGCCTTTAAAATTTAAAAAATATGCATTTATTTTTGATTTATTTCAATATTATCAATACAATTTTTATAATTTGTTGTTTAAAAATAGGTTTAAAAATTTAAAATTTGCTGCTAATCATTATCAAAAATTTAATAGTTGAATTTAGATGTTGAAATAAATCAAAATAAAAACCCATATAAATATGTAGTTAAAAAATATTCATAATTTTGAACTATTTATTTAAGATATAAATTTTTTAAAACCTGTTTTCCAATAAAATATCAAAAACAAGTAAAATACACATCTTTCGTTATTTATTTGGTTTATTTATTTTTTAAATGATTGTCAAACAAAATTTGAAAAATATATTTATTTGTATTTTAACTAATTCATCATTTAAAACAAATGTATGGACAACTTTTTAAATAAACTACAGTGAGTTACTGTGAAAATATTTTAAGTGTATGTATATTTTTTTTTTTTTTTAATTCTAAAGAACATAAATAGACTAAGAAAATTATATAATATTCCCAAAATGTTATGTTTGCAAAATGGGTTTAAATTCTCAAGTTTTAGTAAAATTGTAAAATTTATCCTTGCGTTTAATTTAGAACACAAAACGGCTGCAGTATTAAACATGTAGTAAAATTTTTTATACATATTAAAAATTACAAAAATGAAATGATTCTTTCAAATGCTATTATTAATATTATTTTGATCAAAGTAGGGGTATGTTCAACAACATAACTGTTACTTAAGATATATACTCAATTTCAACAAGATAACTCTTAGATACATACATAAGTAGTAGATATTAACCAGTAGAGAAGTGCAAGAGGATGTCACAGCATATATTTTATTTGTATTTTATAAAAACAAAAACAACGCAATAACACACAATACGTAGTCGCACATCAGCACAAAAGAAGCACAGCAAAACCCAATATACCATATAGCAATCAAACTGCAATACAACTTGAGAATAAGCTTATATTAATAGTGTGTTTTAAGCTTTTCTTAATTTCGCTTATTATAATATTTATAAAATGTGAATTCACAAGCAGTATTTAACAATGCTAGAGAAAATATTATTATACATAACTTTTTCTCAAGTATGCTTATGAACAACATACAACAAGAACGCAATATGACGATTGAAATAGAAATATTTTTCAATACATTCTAGTCTTGTTCTACGCTTATAATGCATAAAACAAGTGTCATTACTTTTTCTTTAAATTTGTCAAACGTGTTTTGCGTGTACATTTAGTTATAAATTTTATATAGTGAACGTGAAATTGCATATTAAATGTAATTATTTTTATTTATGGTTAAAATTAATTATTATTATTTATATTTAAAATGAATTATTATTTTTTATATTTAAAATGAGTTATTATTATTTATTTTTAAAATTAAAATAAAAAATAAATTAAATTAAAGAAAATAATTATGATTTCTTTTTTTCAACTATTAATAATATATTATTTATTGTAAGCTTATTCTACAATTGCAAGAATAAGCTTATAGTAATCATAAACACATAATATTTTCACGAATGTTCCATTTTGATTTTTCTACAATTGTTACGACAGCCTTTTTAATATGTTCTCAAGTCTTTTTCAAGCTTAAGGCTTGTGTTTGTAAGCTTATAATAATATTTTTCCCAAGTCATTTGGTATGTTGGGAATATGTACGAGTACATACAAACAAACAAACAAAATAAATATGACGTTTCTTCTCATTGTAGCTCACCTACTAACCCAGACCCGATGTGCTTTAAACTACAAAGTCAAAGTAAAACACTTTAATACTCGTGCTGCGATTGTATTCGTTCGTATAAATTCACGAACTTTGTGTTATATATAACGTATTTAAATTAATATATTTATGTGTATGAGAGTTTATAAAGTATACATAAAACATACTTACTTTTACACATTATCAAATGCGAGTATGTAGTACATATTACAATGGAATACATGCTAAAGCATGCTCATACGCATTGTTTTGTATTATTTACATAACATTTAACTAATACAGTGAAAGCTGTTACACACCGTACAGACTTATTACTGAAGCGGAATTCTTTTCATCCGCTTTTAACAGATGTCATGTCCTCTCAGTTATTAAAAAGAGTTGATTCGTTAATAACAGATTAAAAAAAATTGAACTTTTAGAAATGAATGTGGTTCTTTCGATTCTACATATTTCTGACATGCCGATTTGCATGAGGTACTTTATTTGTCAATGTATGGTACAATTTTAATGCCAAACGGCTTTGAAATTTTGCGTATTTCCATGCAATTGTTTTAAGTTTATAATTTTTCTTTTTTTAATGTAATCAATTTGATTTTTTAATTGTTGATTTGTTATATCAAAATTTATACTAGCAATATTTGTAGTACAATTATTATTCATTCTTAAAACTTAAAATTAAACTAATAATCACAAAATGAAAGTTAGAAATGGCGGCCATGAATTTTTAAAAGTAATTTTTTGGCTCCACGAATCTGAAATCAAAATTTTGAAATACAATATTGCAGATCTAATTTGCCGGCGAATTTGTTGCTTGAAAATTGTTAATGTCTAATATCTTTGGATCCTCAAATTTCGGATCCAAAGATATTAGGTCATATAAAACATAATGTATGATCATATATTGAACCATGTATGTCATTGTATGGTCTTATATAATCCCAGGTATGAACATGTACATATGTTCATATATATTTCGATTTCTAAATGCCCAGGTGAAAATAAAAAAATTACCCCTAAAGAATTCATCCAATGTGGTGACGAAATATTAGGATAAACAAATATTTATAATTAATTTTTATAAATAAAAAAAGATCTTAAACTCAATTTAAACTAATATACAATATTAAAGATATGATTATAAATAATTATATTTAATTTAATATATATAGGGTCCGCCAAATAACTTTTTTTTTTGAAAATGCTATAAAAAAAACTACTGAATATTTTCTCAAATTTCTTTTTTTTATTTTAATGTTAATAATGGAAAATAATTTCATTCAAATGGCTGCCTCGGCTGGCCGTTAAAGTCAATGGCGGTCGTTATCGGGCCATGTTTAACGAATTTTTGTTCACAAAAATTGAAGAGGAGGATATTGGCAACAATTTGGCTTTAACAGGACGGCGCTACGTGCCACACAGCCGAAGCTACACACGATGTTTTGCGCCCTGTTTTTGAAGATCGCATTATCAGCCGCAGAGCTGATGTCGTTTGGCCCCCTCGGAGCTGCGATTTGACACCATTGGACTATTATTTGTGGGGTGCCGTCAAAGATATGTGTTACGCCGACAAGCCAGAGACAATTGACGCTTTAAAGGACAATATTCGTGAAGCCATTGGTGAAATACAGCTGCACACAATCGATAATGTGCTTAAAAATTGGACCGATCGTGTAGGCTACTGCATGGCCAGCCGAGGCAGCCATTTGAATGAAATTTTTCCATTATTAACCGGAAGGATTCTACTTTCAAATAAAAAAAGAAATTTGAGAAAATATTCAGTAGTTTTTTTTATAGCATTTTCAAAAAAAAAAGTTATTTGGCGGACCCTATATTTTTATATACAATCAGATAATTACAAAAAAAATTTAGTCTCATAAACTAAATCAACTGCACCACATTCTTGTGTCTGCTGGGAGAACTTTTTGCATCGTGAAGTTCATGTTTATTTTACTTTATACACGGCGACTTAATAGATTGATGGAACTGTTGAAAGAATTTTGAATGGAAATTTTTTAGAGCATTAAAATTTCAAAGCTGGTGGACAAATTTACTCATAAAATACCTTATTAGGCAGAGAAATAACATGAATTCAACGCCTTGCTATCTTCTTTTGGTTAATATATATTTAATTGCCTGTGACTCACACTACTGAAAGCAGAACATGGGTACGACTTACATGTTTTTTGAGAAACCTTTATCGATGCGAGAAATACAGGAAGATATTCTTGCTGTATTTTTCGCATCTGGATCTTATTTGATCTGCCATGTTTCGAATCAATTTGGATTTTACTTCTATATATGAACTTTTAATTCCCATATATAATTTTATATTGTACATACAAGCTATACATATATCTTCATATATGCTCATACATGGTACCACATACACTCAGAAAAAAAAGTTAGTAGAAAAATTTGTAAACGGTTTTCAATCCCACTTTACTATTTTTGTACTGATTTTTAGTAAAAAAAATTATTATTTAGCAAATATTTTTGCTATTTATATTTTACAAATTACGGAATTTTCACAGAATATTTACAAATTTTTGTTGCTAATTTCAGAAATCATTTTACATATTTTTGAAAACCGATTTGCTAAAATTAGCAAAAAAAATACTAATTTTAAAAAGTGGATATTGAAGGAAATGTTATTTATAATTAAAACTTACACCTACAAACTTAAATTGTCCTAAAATGTTACCTAGGTTTAAAAATATTATCGGAAGTGAAGATACCGACTCATGTCTAAAAAGAGGACATCCACTTAAACTAGCACTAAAAAGTTTTTTTTGTTCTTAAAATCAGTTAAATCAATTAAAATTTAACCTTAAAAGTAAAAAAAAAATTTACTAAAATATTTTTCAAAACAGAAATTACCAAATATAAACAAAATGATGAATTCATATTGTATAAAATATTTTTTAAAAAATATAATCAAAATTTTTGATGCTCGATAAAAAAATAAATTTAAAACTTTGTACTAGTATTAATAATATTTAGTAATTTTTTTTTTGCTGATTTTAGCAAACAGATTTTAAATTCCACTTTACAAAAAGCCTACTAAAATTTAGTAGCGGCTACTAATTTTTCTACTAATTTCATTGTACTACGCGTCAGCAGACATGTGTTCCTAAGATTAGCAAAAAAATACCGCTGGGCTCAAATTAGCAGAATTACCCGTAATAACAGCAAAATTTTCATTTACCATTACAGACTTTTTTTGGTGAGTGTATGCCCTTACATAAAATCATATATCTTCATATATTTCTATATATGTTCATATATTATCATATATTATCATTTTTACATGGGTTGTATATTTTATATGCTAAATTGTTTAAATAAAATATATAATTTTTATAAATAAAATATTTCATTTCATATTGTAAGAAAGATCAGTAAAAATACGTTTTATTGAGCCTTCGAACCCCAATTGACCCCTCTATAACAATATTGGACTTTGCCTTTTAAAATTTGTCAAAATTTTCCCCTTGAGTATTTGAAAATTGAATATTAATTAAGCGGTTTCTTAAAAATTCGAAAATGAAATGAGTGCTATTAACGCAAATTTAATCCGCTCAATTTTGTTATAAGATATGGGTACCACAGAAATGTGCAATGCCGCCCCTTGCTTATAATTATGTATTTATAAAATGCGCTTAATATTATTGAATGGTTGTAGCAAAGAAAATAAGACTTAAAGTCTTCAGAGTGGATAAAAATGATTGTTTATTCAATGAAACGAAACTTAAGCCTAACATTTAATATATATATATATATTTTTTTTCAAATTAACTTATTCCTTATTAATTCAAGAGCATCAAATGTGTAATATCAGCAAAACATGAGTTGTATACAAATAAAACATAAAAACAGAGAATTCAAATGAAATATTTTTGTTACTATTTACATAAAAATTTTGAATTTATAGTTTATTGCGGACTCTTTACGTTAAATACATTTAAATAAACAAAATTATTGTAAACAACAATTTAATCGAAAAAGAGGATAGGGTTTCGTATGGACATTAAAGTTATTACTTATTATAAATAATGAATAATTTATTAGAAATAATTTTAAGTATATATACATATATTTTTCTTCTTTAGTTACCAATTTGTTTTTGTTTTAATATAATTTTTCTAATATAAAAATTATTTTGTTATAATTTTTTTTTTTTTTTTCATTTCGCCTAATTATGACTTATTCACCCTTATTCTAGTTGTCGTTATCAATGTCGTCGTCGTTTTTGAGTCAACATCACTTTGCTTCGACGTCGACATCACTTCGACACCAAATTGGTATTCTAAAACAGTGTTGTAACGACGTTGACAGTTTAACACATCTTTAAAAATTGAGTCGGCAGATTTATTTTATTTATTATTTTTGCAAAAAATGTTTTTTGTGTGTAATTTAAATTCTGATATCAGTGATGAAAAAAATAAAGAAAATCTGGTATTGGAAAGAAGACTTCTCATACAGAAATCCAATATCTTTAATCTGCCGGATAACAAGTGAGTAGCAAAATCAAAGTATGTTACTTTAAAGAATGTTAATCTTGTTTGAAAGTTACTTTCGGCTGAATAAAACAGCCTTCAAAGATGTGCTGGAACCTAATTTGAAACCCGGAATCAAGTCCACATTTATTTCCAAAACAATAAAGTTGGCAGCTACATTAAGATTTTTAGCCCAGGGGTCTTACCAGCTCAGTGTTGGAAACGACTTTAACTTAGGGTTCAGCTGTTTCTGAAACTGTAGAAGATTTGCCACAGCTTCCTCCAGCGGGCTCAATATAAATTGCTTGAATCTTCCGCCACCTGTAGCATTACACTCGGCTTTGTTGGCTACCATTTTCTTTTTAACTTTAAATGTTAAGTCTCGCCAAACCTATAAATAAATTTTGTTATAATTTTATAATGCACTTTATATGATCATGCTTTCTTTACCTTCTGCCATCCATCTCACATTATTCTCGGTGGGCCAAGTGCATTTAATAAATTTGATATTTCTTCCCATTTTTTCCGTTTTTTTTTTCAGTCATTACTTTTCCTCAAGTCGTTACTAAAAATTGTGTCGACAAAATCATAGTCGTTTCAAGACAATATCGTCGTCACATTTTCTTACAGAATACCAAATACTTGTCGACAGTTATCAATTATTTTCGATAACGACAACGGGAATAACAATATAAAAAAAAATCCCAAGACAACATTGTTTTGTGTCAATGACGACAACTAGAATAAGGGTGATTATGTAAATAGTACTTTACCCGTTAAATCAACTGCAATCGGAAAGTTTTCCCCGTAGTTTACGCCATGTACATTTCTAGAGGGTTTATGTATTTTTATTTTCTTTTTCAATTTTTGTTTATTTTAATTCAGGAATTAAACAATGATCGGTATCGTTTTGCTATGGTGTTTATATAGTATTTTTCGGTAAAACCCCTAGGAGTAATTGCGGCAAAAATCTAATTAATAGTACATTTTTAGGGCTAAAAACCGTGGGTGACTGGCCAGATTGCATTCGAAAAATGTGTGGGATTGAAAAAAAATTGTTTGCACATATGGATGTTCTAATTTAACACCAAGGGCCGTATTGAGGTTTTTCATAAATCATAATTTATATTTGTATACCCGAGTAAAAAAAATTGATCTGGCGCAATACTTAATCTTATCCAAATTGATATTTATTTATATCTACAGATCATATTAGATCCAGCAATATATCTTTGGGGTTTAAGTTAGATCTTAATTGATACGAAAATTGGCAGATTAAATTTGATCCAGCAATATAGTTTGGGATTAAGTAAGATCCAAATTTATCGAAATTTCAATAAATATAATATTTAAAACAACAAAAATATATAACTTTTCACCACTTATAGGACTTTTGGAAACAAAGATCATGTACAATTTTATATGTACCAAGATTATTATAAACTAATTATATCTTATATCATATCAAAAATTTCTAGGTCTTGTTGTCGCGAAATGGTTCACCCATTTTAATATAAAAAAATTAAAGAATACTAAAAAAAAATGTTATCTCCCTTGAAAACAATATCTCAAATTTGTTTGCAAATATTATACCATATATAATTATATTTTATACCATATCAAAAAATATATCTCATAATTTTGGTTCTGAATAATTCATATTTAAGTAAATATGGCGTTTAAGCCATATGAAATTATACAATATATAATTTTATATGATATAATATATACCATATCTTATCATATCCAATTTTATAAAGAACAATATGTAACTAGATGTGGTTATATATGGCACAATATAAGGTAATTTAAAAAAAATGTAATATATAATTATATATATTAATGCATACTGATATATGTAAATATAAAGGGTGTCCCAAGAAGAACGCAATTTTTAAATTTTAAATAAAACACAGATATTTAAAAAAAAATCGTGAAACTTTATTATATCGTAAAGTAGAGGTTATGTATGGAACAATGTATCGTGCAGATGGCTGCCGCGGCTTTGCTGGCATGCACGCGATCTTTTAATGAAATTTTCAATGACCGTTTTGCATGAATGCTGCGGTATTTCATTAATGCAGCGTCCAATTTTCTCTTTTAAGGATTGAGTCGTCGTCGGCTTATTCGCGTAAACCATCGACTTCAAAAAACCCCAAAGAAAAAAATCTAATGGTGTTAAATCGCACGATCTAGGCGGCCAATCCTGATCTCCAAAACGCGAAATAACACGACCGGGAAATGACTGATGCAGCAATTGAATTGTTTCTCTGGCTGTATGACATGTGGCGCCGTCTTGTTGGAACCACATGCCCTCCACATTCATTTCTTTAATTCTAGGCAAGAAAAAACTGGTTATCATTTCACGATACCGAACACCATTGAATGTTTGCGCTTGACCTGCCTCATTTTCATAAAAAAAAGGTCCAATGATTCCTCCAGCCCAAAAACCACACCACACAGTGACACGTTGAGGATGCATTTGCTTCTCGTGAATCACTCGAGGATTTTCCTCACCCCAAATGCGACAATTCTGCCTATTGACGAAGCCATCAAGATGAAAATGGGCCTCGTCACTGAAGATGATTTTATCGGCAAAATCAGCATTTTCATGTTGTCTCTCCAATACCCAATTAACGAACTCCCTTCGCTGTCTATGGTCAGCTGGCTTCAGTTCCTGAGTCAATTGAACTTTGTATGCATGAAGATGCAAATCTTTCGTCAAAATTCGCTGCAAAGTGGATTTGGAGACACCAATTTGCTGAGCTCGGTGTCGAATTGAGGTGGATGGAGTTTGAGCGACATCATCACGTACAGCTGCGACATTTTCGGTCGATCGACCTGGTCGATGGCGCGTTGTTGTCTTTACATCACTAACATACCCAGTTTCGGCAAATTTATCCATTAATCTCTTTACAGTTGACTCTTTTGGAGCATTATTGTGACCCCAAATTGATAGCAATTTGCGAACTGTAGCCGCAAAACTTTCACCATTTTGGTAAAACAATTTCACAATGAGAATGCGTTGTTCATTCGTGTAGCGCCCCATTTTTACTAACCTCGTACCTTCTACTAGCAAACAATAACAATTGTTCAAATGTCAAACAATGACACTTCGAATGTTGCCAGATTTAAAAATTCCGTTCTTCTTGGGACACCCTTTATTATAACATATGGCCACATATGATTAAATCTAACTTTTTTTAATCGGATAAACAGAGTGAAAATTGTTTTGCAATTTCCAAATAAAAATCGGTTACTACAACTCAATATTAATTTTCACAACAAAATTTGGCTAATACAACTGACTTTTAAATTCAAAACAACTGGCATAATATTACGAAGAATAAATTTTGAGTCTAAAAATTTTAGAAAAAAATATTTGCAAACATTTTATGAAAAAAAAAAATGCTGAAAAATTCTAAAAAAGTCAAATTTCAAATTTCCACAGGGGCCCCACTAAAATCGACGAAGGGCCGCACTTGCCATATAAACAATTGATTTGAGAAAAGTATTTTGTTCATTTAATATTTCTACAACAACCAGAAATTGGTAAAAAAAAAAAAAAGTTAAATTACTGGTAGTGCACTGATTACCAATGGTGTTACAAATAACTAAAGTTAGTAAAAGTGAAAAGTAATTTGCCAGTACTTGATTTACAAAATGTAAATCAAGTACCAGGCAGAGGCCTGGTTTAGAACGTAAAAACTACTGTACCAGTATTGGGTAAACAAAATTTACAACCGTTTATAAAATAAAAAATATATAAAGCACTTACAAAGCTTTGGTTTACAAAAAGTGCTTTTCCATTTCTATAATTTTCAAAATCTTTTATCACCACCATTAAAAGCACTGATCCAACGCTTTGCCATTCGTAATTTTTCTGACTGGGATGTTACTGTCATACAAAAGAATTGATATAAAGTTTGTCGCCACCTAAACACTACTAACTTTTAGTAGTACTTTGCACTTTGTCGATAGCGGATTATTTTTAAACAGATTTGAAATATGTCAACTGTAGTTAATATAATATGCACAATATGTTTGAAAGTTTTTTCCATTCGGGATGTGTAGTACAACACGAATTGTGGTCATGTTTTTCATTATGATTGCATTAAGCGTTGCGTCGATACGTAAGTTGATTTAAAATATTAATATAAATCATAATAATACGCATACGGAATGGAATGTACACTCAAAGAAAAAGATAGATATGATCTATGAAATGTTTCAGAGATTTTCACCAATGTAACGTTTCATAGTGTTTATGAAACATTTCCCAAAATATTTCATAACATTTATCAAATTTTGTATTTTTATTG
This sequence comes from Eustalomyia histrio, assembly GCA_949748255.1. Taxonomy (NCBI): domain Eukaryota; kingdom Metazoa; phylum Arthropoda; class Insecta; order Diptera; family Anthomyiidae; genus Eustalomyia; species Eustalomyia histrio. Next base: position 84,073,259 of record OX456525.1, on the reverse strand, counting down.
CGAAGGTGCAATTTCCTTCTTTTCACAATGAATGATGGTGATATGATTATTATTCGGGGTGTTATTTATGAAATGTTTCATAAATATTTATGAAATTATTACATTGAATGAAAATTGAAGATGCTTTTCTTTTGGCTTGGGGTTTTTGTATTGTTGGCTTGCAGTGATTAATTTAAGTTTGGCTTAAGGTGTTTTGGTGTAATATTTTATTTTTATTTTTCAATTGAAAACACATAATATTTTGAATTTTTAATTATTTTTTCCCTTCCGTTATTTCGGTTAAATTCTTTAATCATATTCTTGGATTTTTAACTTTAAGCATTATTTTTCACAGTGTTCAATAAGCTACTAACTGGGACTTAAACATTTGTTGTAGTTTCGCATGTAAAGTTTCAATTTGACTGTTACACTCACAATATAATTTCCTTAAAAATAACTTAAAATACATATTAATTTAATCGAAAATACAATCAAAAAGAGGACTACTGATTTTTCATTATATTAAACCCATTTTGTTGTTTATTTTTAATCATTGTCTTATAATCAACAAAACTAGTAAAAACAATAGAAGGTCGCTTAAAATAACCATCAAATTTTTACTGACAAAAAGTTAGAAAAAACTACTTTTGTGGTTAGTTTTTCAAATTGCTAGTTTTTTATATGTATGTTATTACAAAACACAATACAACACACAGGTGTATATATTTATTTTATTTGTGTGTGTGTATGTTTGAATAATTTCTTGTAATTTTTATTGAAAAAATTTTGTATATATACAAACTATTTTGGTACAAAAACAAAAAAAAATTATATGAATTTAAATTTTTAGAAACAGAAAACATAAAATTTTACATTTAACAGAAAATATCAACTCCTACTAAATGTCTGTAAATTTTTATAGTTTGTTTTTTGAATGACTGATTCAAATAGTTAAAAAATATATTTCTATGAATTTCAATTGATTCTTCATTTAAAAACAAACTTTACGTATTACTTTTTAAATAAACTACAGTCGGTAACGGAAAATATGTTGTGAGTGTAGCTAAGTTTAGAGTTTTAACAAATCCAGAACTTGGACAATGAATTTTAACGAAAAATTGGAAGGAAACAAACGAACCTATGTGTTTGATTAAAAAAAAAATACACCAAAAGTCCTTCTTACTTTTATATTTTTTCATTATTTCCATAAAAATTTTTCATACAAATTTTTCAAAACAGTTGAAGGTAGAATATATTGAAAATGACAGTTAAACCAAAGGCGACAAAGGTACATATTTAAATGCATATTTAAAATGCAATATTAAAAAAACTTATTTAATGCCAAATGTTTTAAACGTTCAAATTACTAACGTACCTAATTTTACCAATTTACAAACTTAATGATCTCTATTCATTTGATATGAATATAGTTTTTTAATATTATTTTTTAAGATATTATATTAAAAAATATTGGTTTTAAGTTAATTGTTTGTTGAAATAAAATTTAAATGAATATATATATATATATATTTAATTTGAAAATAAAAAATATATATATATATATATGTATTTTTCGAAGAAAACCGAAACCGGTTTTTTCAAAAGGCCGGTTTTTTTAAATACTCTAAGACAGACACATTTTGCCAAAATTTAATAAAATTTTCTTTGAAATATAGAAACAAATTTTACTTAAAATTTGATCCAAATTTCTAAATTATAGAGAAATTTTACTATATTACTAAACTAAACTATTACTGAACTAAATTTGTATAATAGCAAATTTTCCTCTTAATTAGTTCATTTATCATCTAAAATTTTACTTTTAGCAAATGTTTCCTTGGTTTTAAGACAATTTGTATTTTATTGAAGTTAAATAATTTTTTTACTAAAAACTAAAACTTAACTTCCTAAAAATACCAAAATATTTTCTAACATCAAGTTAAATAGCACTTCTTTAAAGAGAAAATTATACTTAAATTTGATCAAATAATTTCTAATATAAATAATTTAACCATATATTTTTAAAGTAATTTACACTCATAGTGTAATTATTTTCCCACTTACGGAGGACTTCAGCTTTGTGAGGACACTGCTATATTTCAATTTGTTTCTTTAAAAAATATTTTTTTCTCTAAAATTAGAAAAATTAATCAGCTTGTTTTAATTTTTTATTTTTTTTTTTTAAATATTGAAAATATGTAAGTTAAACGTTTTCCCACAAAAACTAAATGTTTTCTCGATATAAGAAAAATTTACTCAAGTTTATTATTTCCCAAAAATTAGAAAACTGTTACTTGAAAAAAAAAGTAATTTTTTATTAATATTTTTAAAATTTATCTGAACTAATTTGTATGGAAATAGTTGATCAGTTTCTAAAATCATATAAATTTTTATTATTACATAGGAAAAAGTTAATTACATTTTGTTTTTAATTGCCTGAACTAATTTTTAGAAAAAAGTTAAGACACATTTCTTGAACTAAATGGGAGTAAATTATGTTCTATTTTTTTTTTGTTTTAAATAAACCGTTTTATTATATTTTAATCTTAAAGTCGAGAAATATAACTTAGGAAAGATATGAACTACATATTACTTAAACATAGCAACTTTTTATGCCTTTTAAGAAAATGTTTTAAAGTTTAAATAAAATATGATTTAAATAGAGGAAAATTTTTAAACTTTTCTAAAAGAAATTTTGGATTAATTTTTAGTTCATATTTTTTTTTTGGAGTGTAGTAACATTTAAAATAGCTAAATCTTTAGTTTTTTTTTTAACTATTAATGTTATAGTTTGAAAGTGAATTTGAATTAATTATTTCAAAATAAAACCTGCCTGGTTTGAGACAAGCTCGAGTGTTCTATTTCCCAGGACTAAAGATATAAAATGCAATTTAAAAAAAATTAATAATTTTTTTAAAATTTGTATCATGAATATGAAAAAAATTTCATCATATTTATAAAAAGAAACATCATAAACTTATTGATTTTGGTTCAATCTCAATTTTTAATTATTAAGAAATATTTATGTTTATATTTATAGAAAAATTTCATTAATATTTATTTATTAATTTTTATATATCATTAATTTTTATCATTACTTTTTATATATTAAATTTATTATTGTTTAAATAAATAAAAATTTAAACTATATGAAACTGACAAACAGCAGTTTTTTACATCCGAAATTAATAATTTTTTGGAGTTTTTATTATTATTTTTATTAATTTATTTTTTATGAAATGATGAAAATTTAAGACTTTTAGTTTTTATAACTATTATGAAAAATTGATTTATAAAGCAGTTAATTAATATGATAGAACTTTTTTTCCTGAGTGTAGCGTATAAATTAATATGTTGATAAAAGTTAATTCACACTGTAACCATTTCGTTCCTCCATATCTTTTATTTCCCACTATTAGTGATAGGAATTGTCAAATTCTTATAATTTTTTTTTTTTTTGAAAATGAAATTTCATATCCCCCATACTGGAAAATATTATATACGGAAAATAGTAGATAGTTAGCATGTAAATTTGCATTAAATACATATCTATAACTCTTAAGGTTCATTAAGCCATACATAACTTGACGTATCTCCATATGGTTGTCTCTTTTAAACTCATTGACTTGAATTGAATCAGCTGATTCGCCACGCTACGTATAACTAATTCTAGCTTAAATTTACAGACAATTCAAATTCAACAATCAAATAATATTGAAGCTAAATTTTTACGTTTACAGCAAAGTCTTGCAAAAACGAATGAAGTTATGACTCAATTACAAAATGAAAATAAATTATTGAAAACAAAATATGAATGTCCAGCAAAACAAACTGAAACTAATTTGTTGGCGAATGAAAATAAAATCAAAGAATATAAAAATCAAACAGCTTGTCTATAGCAAAAAATTGAATTGTTATCCAAAGAATATAAATCATTAACAGCAAAAGAAGAATTTAAATCAAAAGAAACAATTTGTCAAAGGAAAGAAATTGAATTTTTAACAAAATATATAAACGGTGCACAGGTATCAGCTACGCTTCAGAAAACCCGCCAAGAACTGGCACAACTTCAGCAACAATGCGATGCAGCACAAAGTCAAATACGAACTCTTAAGAAAAGAAAGAACCGCATTGAAATAGATTCTATACGTGTGCATGGTAATTTATCGCAATTGCAATATGATATTAAAAAACTTCATGAAGAAAATGAATTATTAAACACAAGTTTGCGGAGTCAGAATTCTAAAGCGAAAAACATTATAAGAGAACATAAAGTAAAGGAATCTAAATTAAACGAGTTACAATGGAAAAATATTACAGCATCAACATCGTCATCATCATCAACTAATTGCAGTAAAATTGTAACCAGCGAGGCTGAATGTACATCAAAAGAGTTACAATCAAAAAATGACACTGTTTTTAAAACTTCCCCAAATGCTTACGAAATTCGAAATTCAACACTTGAGAGCATTAATTGCAGTAAAATTAATAATGTGCCTAAATCAATAGATTTACAATCGATGGTTACCACAACATCAAATACAACTCCAGATGCGGAAGTTACTAATAATAATGAAATTGCAGCCAACGAAAATGTTTCGAAATCAAACGACATACAATCAAATAATATTCCAAATTTAAAATCTAACCCAGACGCTGCAACTAGTCGATCAAAATTTTTAAATAACAAATTTATAATTGATACTAGTTTTAACATAATATTAACCATTTTGAAAACTAGAGACCTGATGAAGTTCACGGAAGTACATTTGTTAAATGTTGCATTGGCACCCTACATGTAAACAAATGATTATGTTGGTGAACTCATATACAGTTTTATAACTATTATTGTAATTCAAATTAAGTAACTTTATTTTTATCATTGAAAACTATAACTGGGCGATCTCAATTACATTTTGCAATTCTTCACTTGTGGAATTTGTTTATATAAAAAATTCTATCAGACCTACGCTCACGTTTGTGAAATTTTAAAACTTTTTAATACCAGACATGGGGAATAAAAAGTATTTATGTTTACTTAATTTCAGGGCAATAACTCAATTGCATACATTACATGAAATTGAAGTTATTGCATGATATTTAATAACACAAAAATATTCTCCATGCCAGGTATGAAAAAAATTTAAAATTTTCCAAGTATTGATATGAACAAATTACACAAGTGAATAATTGCAAAATGTAATTGAGATCGCCCAGGTCTGTTGAAAACAAAAAGCTAAAATCTACACCCATAAAACAGTATCAGTTGTGACCACCGAATTTATTGCCAATTGAATTCTGGCGCTTAAGACAACCACCGTATTCATATTAAATTATATTTTTACTTGTGAAAGCCAATATTCAGTTGTCTTATTTAATATTTATATTTCACATACATATTATTACGTTCCACAAACCTTTATTTTAAGAAAAAATTTATTTTTATATTTTTCCGGTATCGAAACTGGGCATTCATAGTTCACACCCTTGCTTACTGCACCACAACTAATTTTATTTTTCTTTGATATATTTACCATTTAATCATATGAATATTTTATTTTAATTAAAAATATTATTAAAATGTTTGCCTTTTACTGGATTCGAACTCGGATATTCGAAGTACTGAGCTACCTCTCTACCAGCTACACCACAAACACTTATAAATTTTGATGGCTAATTCTGAATTTAAATAATTTTGTAGGAAAGCAAATATAGTCAAAAAATTTGGTTATCAATACCAATCATTAGTGGCGTCTATTATCAATACAATCCACAATTCGGTTGCTTCTACTAAAAGCCAAATTAAATGATTTATTTGATCAGGAGAACCGTATTTGTAGTTATCACTTCTCGAATTTTTTTTTTTTTTAAATTAACAGATTGTATCAATTTTTTAATAAATTCACTACATAAATGGTTGCTTCCACTGCACACAAATACTAAACGAATTTTATTTTTAAAGTTAATTGGAAATACCAATAATTGGATAATAGCATTTATTTTCAGTTTCTTTACCCTCTTTTTAATTCCCAATACAACATTTTTGTTTTATTAATGGATTATAGGTTATTCGAAATAAAATTAAATACTAACAAATAAATGTTAATGATTTTGATCGAATTGCAACCAATCCTTTCTCTGGGTGTACATTGTATTTTTGATAAAACAAAATTACAACAAATAAACAGTGAAATCATTAAATTTTCAGCTTACCCCCTCTACATTGTTCTGAAAGGGGTGGGGGGGGGGGGGGTTATGCTAAAGGAAATTTTATATTTTTACTAGAAAGACATGTTGCCAAACGAACTCTGGCGGTTACGACAACAGTATTCATATTAAATTATATTTTTAGTTATGAAAACCAATAATTTAATATTTTTTAAATCTTTGTCATCATAAAAAATATACAGTTTTCGATAAAAAAAAAAAACAAAAATTTTATTAAAATGTAAGACGATTACAATAAATCCGAGTTTTGTTTCTACCCAGAGAAAAGTTTCCTCAATTTTCGTCCAATGTAACAGTTTCATAAATATTTATGAAATATTTTATAAACAACACCAATAATCAATCCATGCCCATGCAACTGTCATTCTCTATGGCCGTCATTCTCTATGGAAAATATGAAATTCTCACCTATTAAATTAATATGGTAAAAAAAATCATAAATATTGCAAAATGTTTGTTGTGTATGTTTAATGAAATATTTCATAAATATATCATACAGTCTAGGAATCAATTCATAGATACATATATAATAAAGTTTTTCTTTCAAAGTGAATTATAATATTTTTTTGGAATAAAACGAACAAGAAAACATAATATTATATATTATATTATTTATTTCAGTTTCTAATAATATTATTTTATATGATATAATATAATTTTAATTATATAATGAAATTTCCTATACAAATTGCATTTAAAAAAAAAAAAAGTTGGACAAAAAAAAACAATATTTTTTGTGGTTTTTTAAGCCTGACAACGGTTTGAAGTTACCAGGCGAACATAAAAATCAGCAAGCAAAAAAAAATATAAAAATATTGTTATGGGCGGGGTCAATCAAATCTTTATTTGTTTGTGTGTTATGATGGGAAAATAATTTTGTTTGTTTTAAGCCTGAACGCGGTTTGAAGCTACCAGGCGAACATAAAAATCAGCAAGCAAAAGAATTTGTTCATATATGCAAGTCAAACAAAAACAATTCCTATTTACAACAACTAAATAATACACGCATTAGGTGCGTATGTGCATTTGTGTATTTTTTTGATTTGTAAAAAGGCAAAAAAAAATAGATCATAAAAAATTATAGTTTTAAGGGCACGAGGGTGCTTATGAAATGTAGGATGAGGTTTGCTGGCAAAAGTAATTTTGTCGCAAAAAAATTTGACTTTTTAGCTTGTAACTGGTTTGATGTTATCAGGCGAACAGAAAAATCAGCAAGTAAAAACAAATATTTTGAAACACTGTTGCCAATTTAGTTATTTTCTCGCAGAACCTAGCGGTTTTTAAATATATTTAGCGGGACAATATGTGATTTAGGTAATAGCGGAAAATCTAAGGATATGTTGCACGTTTATCTCGAAATTTTCTTACGCCTATATGTTATCTGTCATGTTACTTTATAAGGATTTTTCGACAAAATATTTTTAAAAAACAAAACCGTATAGAAGAAAATTTAAAATTGTTGATAGAAAAACCATGGTTAAGTCGCTTGAAAAAGCATGTCATACAGACTACAGCGTTTTTCATACATTTTTTACTTTATCGGTAGGTAAAATTTTAATCAGCAATATGCTTTATATATACTTTTTTATGCATTTATTCAGTTAGTCAATATTGTTGAGATATTATTTTGTTAGTCAATATTGATGAGATGTTATTATTTTGCGATTTATTGCTAAACTTTGAAGTCAAATTTACAGTTTAAAAAAAAAACGTTTTTTTTTTTTTGATAATTTTTAAAGAAAATTTGCAATTTATTGCAAAATTTTTAATGTTTTCTAGCGATTTATTTCGTTAAATTTAATGATATCTTTTGCAACAGAGTTGGCAACATTGTTTTTTGTTTTTAAAGAACAACTTTTGTTGTTATTGTTTCAAATATACAAACCAAACAAAACCCAGCACTACTTACAACAAAAAATCAAAACATGTGCATTTTTGTTTAATTGCATTTGTATAACAAAACAATAATAAGCCGAAGCAACAACAACTATGAAATTGATTTGTGAATTGACACAAAGCAATAACAATAAACTTATCATAGGAAATCAACAACAACGATCTATGCACAAACTACATTATTTTATTTTTTTCTACTATTTGTTATTGTTGCAAAAACTGAAAAGAATATTTTTGTTGACAAAAAATATATTTGTTTCAGTCTTGCTATGCGTCTGTTCGCCTGGTATTTTAAATTTGTTCACGGTACACAGTACACACCACACATATTTTTTGTGAAGCAAAAGAAAAATTTTATAAATTTTTGTATAGTGAATAAATTTAAAATACCAGGCGAACATATGCAATAGCAGAAAGCAACGAAATAGAAAAAATGTAAACAAAAATAATGTAAAAAATAAAAGTTTTTGAAACAATAACAAATAGTAGAAAAAAATATCGTTGTTGTTGGTCCTGTTTAATAATATTATTGCTGTGTTTGTGATGGAGCACATCAAATGAGGCGGCAGCCGACAGCAACTACACCTGTTTTTCCCCACACATTTTATATGTCGAGCAATCGCAGGTAGCTGCTATCACTGAAAAATTAAATATAAACGTTTATATTCTTTGTCATCAATACATTTGACTGTCTGTCTTTTGTCTTTGCAACATTTTGCTTCGCATATAAAATATATTGGAAGAACAAATTTTGCTGTTGGCGGCAACTTTATTGAATGTGTTTATTCGGGTTGTTCTGCAGCCAAAACAAATGTAATGTGAATTTTATCGTTGTTGTTGCTCCTCTTGTTTCAAGATTTTTGGCAGTGAGGCCAACTTGGTGCTTTTGGCACTATTTATGGTGCTTTTTTTTCCAATGACCTGAAATGAAAAAATTTTTCGCGATGCCAAGATTTTACTCACTTTTAGAGGACTCTAAATTCATAGGCAGATGTTATTTTTAGATGCAAAATCTCATTTGTGGAGGTCAATTACTACTTAATTTTTCGTTCGATTTTATTTATTAGTCTTTTTTTTGAAATTCAACCAACGAATTCGTTAGAATTTGCATTTTTATTATAAGTTTTTTTCTTATAAATATGTTAAGCCATAAATCTTATTAAAAAATTAACGCTTTAACTGATTTTTTTCTGCGATAATTGTTAGTTAAGTATGAGATTAACATGAATTAAAGGCTTGTTTATCTATTGCGTAAAATGTCTAAAAATGGAAATTTACAATAACTTGCGTCAAAAATATATGGAAAACACAAAAATTTTTCATTTCTTTGCTTTCGTTTACAAATAACGAACATTCACAGCCTTATACATAAGTTTTGCAGATGATGTTGAAAATATCGGAGCGCTTTTATTTTTTGTACTGTGGGCAATTTTTACCGGATAATCTTGACGTTTTTCTAAGCATACATGACATCTTTTTCCAAGTAACTTTTTATCAGGGCTTTTCTACAAAATTGCTGACAGGAAAAGGCTTGAAAAGAGCAAATGTCATATTTGTTTTAGCATTTTTAATACATTTATTTCTTCGTCAGTATTGTTGAAATGGTTTTCTTTAGCGATTTATTACTAAACTTTAAGGTCAAACTTAGAAAGTTTAAAAAATTTAGCTATTTTTGGAAAGTTTTCAAGAAAATTAGTAAAGTTCGAATAAATTTGCGATTTATCGGAAAACTTTTAATGTTTTTTAAACAGCTATTTTCTAGCGACTGAAAATAACATCTGCCTATGAATTTAGTGTCCTCTAAACGTGAGTAAAATTTTGTCATTTTAGATCAATGAAAAAAAAAGCACCATAAATATTGCCAAAAGCACCAAGTTGGCCTCACTTCCAAAAAAAGATGGAAACAAAAAAAGCAACAAAAACTATAAAATTCACATTACTTTTTTTTGGGTGCGTACAAGTACATAAACACATTCAATGAAGTTGCCGCCCGCAGCAAATTTGTTCTTCCCATATATTCTAAATGAGAAGCAAAATACTGCAAATGCAACAAACAGGCCGGCAAATGAATTGATGACAATGAATAGAAACTTTTAAATTTAATTTTGCAGTGCTAGCAGCATTAATTTATGTTGCCTGCGTTTGCTCGTCATATAAAATGTATGGGGAAAACTGGTTTAGTTGCAGTCGGCTGCCGCCTCATTTGATGTGTTTCATCACAAATACAGCAATAATCTTATTAAACAGGACCAACAACAACGATTAAAGCATACACACTTATATTTTATTATACTATTTGTTATTGTTTCAAAAAATTTTATTTTTTACATTCTTTTTGTTTACATTTTTTCTATTTCGTTGCTTTCTGCTATTGTTGCATATGTTCGCTTGGTATTTTAAATTTATTCACTATACAAAAATTATATAAATTTTTTTTCTTTCGCTTCACAAAAAATATTGTGGTACCTACCGTGAACAAATTTAAAACACCAGGCAAACAGACGCATAGCAAGACTGAAACAAATATATTTTTTGTCAACAAAAATATTCTTTTCAGTTTTTGCAACAATAACAATTAGTAGAAAAAAATAATATAATGTAGTTTGTGCATAGATCGTTGTTGTTGATTCCCTATGATAAGTTTATTGTTATTCTTTTGTGTCAACAATTTTATCGTTGTTGTTGCTTCGGCTTATTATTGTTTTGTTATACAAATGCACATGTTTTAATTTTTTGTTGTAAGTAGTGCTGGGTTTTGTTTGGTTTGTATATTTGAAAAAAATAACAACAAAAGTTGTTGTTTAAAAACAAAAATATTTTTGAAACACTGCTGCCAACTCTGTTCCAAAAAATGTAGGTAAATTATACGAAAAAAATCGCTAGAAAATAGTTCTAAAAAAAATTTGAATTTTGCAATAAATTGCAAATTTTCTTTAAAAATTACCCAAAAAAAAAACGTAATTTTTTAAACTTTGTAAATTTGTCTTAAAAGTTTATCAATAAATCGCAAAATAATAACATCTCAACAATATTGACTAACAAATAAATGTATAAAAAATTTTTATCTAAATACCGATAAAGAATAAAAATATATAAAAAACACTGTAGTCTTTATGACATGCTTTTGTTCGAGCGACTAAACATGGTTTTTCTATCAACAATTTTAAATTTTCTTCTATACCGTTTTGTTTTTTAAAAATATTTTGCCGAAAAATCCTTATAAAGTAACTTGTAATAAGCAGATTACATAGAGGCTTAAGAAAATCACAAGACTAACTTAAAAAAATCCTTAGAAAAATATGGCTGACTGCCCCAACGGATTTCTGTTCCACACACGTCTTCATCTTGTTCACAGGTTTTAATAGTATTTATTTTGATTGGAGCAAACATAACATTCCAAACCAGATACAAAATTTACTATAATATTGTCCCGCTAAATGTATTTAAAAATCGCTAGGTTCTACAAGAAAATAGCTAAATTGGCAACAGTGTTTCAAAATATTTGTTTTTTAACTTGCTGATTTTTCTGTTCGCCTGATAACATCAAACCAGTTTCGAGCTAAAAAGGAGGCAAAAATTGTTTTCGACAAAATTACTTTTGCCACCCACCCACCACCTCATCCATCATTTCATAAGCAATTTTTTTTTGTTTTTTACAATTAAAACAAAAAAAAAGTGCGTGCATGTATTAGTTGTTGTAAATAGGAATTTTTTTGTTTGACTTGCAATTTGTTCAAAAAAATTCTTTTGCTTGCTGATTTTTATGTTCGCCTGGTAGCTTCAAAACGTTTTCAGGCTTAAAACAAACAAAATTAATTTTTTTGACGACACCATTTTATAATAATCACACAAACAAATAAATAAGATTTGACTCCGCCCATAACAATATTTTTAATATTTTTTTGTTGCCTGCTGATTTTTATGTTCGCCTGGTATTTTCAAGCCGTTTTAAACTTTGAATATTTTTTTCGACAAATAAAAAAAAAAATATTTTTATTTATTTTGTTGCTTGCTGATTTTTATGCTCGCCTGGTATTTTCAAACATTTTAAACTTTGAATTTTTTTTCGACAAAGTTAAAAAAATATATTTTTATTTATTTTGTTGCTCGCTTATTTTTATGTTCGCCTGGTAACTTTAAGCTGTTTTCAGGCAAACAAAATATTTTTTTGGTTTTTTGACTCCGCCCATGACAATATTTTTAACATTTTTTTTTGCTTTCTAATTTTTCTGTTCGCCTGGTACCTAAAAATTATTTTTTCCACAAACACCTTGCACACTTAAAAATAACTTTTTACCCCGCCCCACGACAATATATTTAATATTTTTCGCTTGCTGATTTTTATGTTTGCCTGGTAAAAAACTTTGTACATACTAACTACATAATTCGTCATAATTTTTCTGGCGTTTAGACTTACGCAAATCAGATTATAAGTAAAACACAAAAATGTTTGTTAATCACAAAATGTTTATTTAATAATAAAATATAAAGAATGTTTATGTGTTTTTTTTTAATTCTTTGAATAAAATAAATTGTGGGTAAGTACATTTTTATATATTTTTAATAGATTTATTTGATTTTTTTATTATATTTTTTTTTTAGATTTTGTATGTATTTTTTATACATTGATGTAGTTTTTTTGTTTATTTTTTATAATAATAATAATAACTTATACTAATTATTATAACTTTCAATAAATATCACATACGTTTGACAATCAGTAAAATAAACACAAAACACTTGAAGAAAAATTACATGAAAATTAACTAAACATTTTCGAAAGATATAAATTAGAATTATTAAAACTTTCATTATTTTCAATAATTTTTGGTTTTAGACGTGCAAACTTGTCTCCAAATAACCAAAGCTTCACAATGTTTATGTTATATAAAAATATATTTGGTTAAATTTTAACTCTGGTTATTTTTATTTAACAAATTTAACAAAAAGTTTACAATTGTTTATTCGTTTTGCTAATATTTAGCTATTCATGATTTACATGCTTTTTCTTTAAACGTATTTATTGCACTTAGACAAAAGTATTCATAAAAACTAAAAATTTTATAAAAAAAAAAGAAAATTATTTTTAAATTTGTTTTGTGGAAAACAACATTGGGGGCATGTTCTGTATTTCTTTATTAAGTGAAAATGAAAATTTAATAGTTTTTGCTCTCAATTCTTTTGGTTAAAGAAAACACAATGTAATAGCGGCATAAATTTGATTTTCATGAGGATTTGAATTCCAGAACATGCACGATTTTATTTTTTTGATTATTATATGTCTTTTTCTTAATTAGCATCAAAAATATTACAACTTTCAAAAAAAAAAAAATAACAATTTATTTTAAAAGTTATACAATAAATAAAAAAAAACAAAATAAAAAGACCCAATAGTGGCAAAGTAGTGTAAAGCGTTCATTTTAGTGAATCATTTAATTTAACATTTTAGTAAATCGTTTAATTTAACTAGTTTGTTCATGAACGACACAACTCTAAAAATGAGATCTGATGAGATAAAATTACCGGATCATTTAATCAGATACAACTGTATAAATTTAATGCCAACTATATTATCTTATTATTATTTTATCTGATCAAATCTAAGTATATACAATTAGATAATATTCTTTACAATTAATCAATCATTTTTTGGTTCCAAATAGAGATATTTTTTTTTAAATTAATTCCGTTTTACTCAGGTATATTTGAAGGTATTATTTTGAAAGTGGTACAAATCATATTTTGTTTAAATTAAAAGCTTTTTTATCCATACGTAACGTGACGTATTTTCATGTGGTTGTCTCTTTTCAACTCATTTTTTTTAGATTGAATCAGCTGATTCGTCACGTATGTGTAATTTTAATTTTAAATTTTACTGTTTTTAAAACTATAAATGGCAAATTTTGTACAATTTTTATTTCGTATGAGGGAATATGCAATTTGTGTATTTTATACGTTCCAAAAAATGCAATGTTTGAAAATTTAAGGAAAAAAATTTTTGAGCAATTCTTTATAAATTCCACAAAATTTTACTCGCAACTTAATTCTTACCTGTTAACCTATTAAATTTAAATTCAAACTTTTTGATACATATAAACTATTTTCACGCTATAAATAATGCAAATTATTGGCTTTTCACTCAAATCCACTTTGGGCTATAATACCGGTAATTGGTGAAAGAAACTTAATAACCAGAGAAAAGCAGATAATTTCAGGTCACTTAAGCTTTAATTAGAAACATGTAAAAATTTACAGTTACAGTGGGGCCCGGTACAGCGAATACTCAGTATAACGAATACATGATATAACGAAAGATTAAATTGTTTTCATTAACGAATGAAACAAGTTTAAAAAAAAAATACAAAATTTTAGGTGTGTTTTCACTATTGCACTATTTTACATTTTTAAAAAAAACTCGGAAATTTCAGAAATGTTAAATGTGCAGACAAATTAGTACAAAAACATGTTGAGATATAACGAATATTTCGCTACAACGAATGAGCCTGACAATAGATCATTCATTATACGGGGCTTTGACTGTAGTCAGTGGCGCGTATTTTTTTTTTTCATTTAAAATTTGATTGAAATGTAAGGTTTGTTTTTTGGAATTTTATATCTATAACTACTTGTAAAGAATACGACTATCCCTACTAAAATATAAATAAAATTGTATATAATTTTAATTGTTACATATGTTCTAACCTAGATGAAGGATAGAGATTCCATCGTAAGAACCAGCCAAATAAAAGTTTGTACATATTCCAAAGGTTCAGCAACCGAAAAACAAATTGAGCAAATATCCCTGATTTCAAAGCTAATTTTTTCCCTTTCCGCACAAATTTGTCTCTCACGAAGCAAAAAAACTCTTGATTTTAATATGTGCAAGTTTGGCATTTTTCTAATAAGTTTCTTTTGCAATTCCAATTGATTTTCTTTGCTTCAAAATCTAGGAAATTTGCTAAATTTTTTCATATTACCAAACTTTTGTAATCTGTACAAAATTTTGTTTGGCCTTAGGGTGGATGCGAACTGGCTAAATAAAATCTAAACAATTTTGAAAAACCAAAAACAGCATAGATATGACAGAATAGCCATGTCCAAATTTTCAGTGATATCCATAGACTGACTCTTTGTGTTTTTTAATAACATTTCATATTTTTTCAAATGTGGTTTTTTTAATTTGAAATAATAGGCCTGTTTAATAATCTCCAGATTTGTTTTTGGATTTATTTTCTTTCATTAAAAATTCAATATTTGTTCTTTTAATTTAAAAGAAATTATATTTTTTTGTCCAAATATAATGTGAAAGAAAAAAAAATAAATTTTGCATAAATACAATTGTTGAAATTAAATTACTGTATTTTCAAACAGATTTATCTATTTTTTAGCTTAATTTAATTTTTGTATTTTATCTAAATTAGGTTAAGATAAAAATATAAATTTTTTTAAATTAAAAGATAAAATATGGAAATTTTAATAAAAAGAAAAATAAATCTGGTGATTAAAAAACAGGTCCGAAACCTTTTAATTTAAAATCTGACTTTTTGATTTGAAATTGGCATCTTTTTTTTAAATTTAAATGCTGTTTATTTTTTTTTTTAATAGTTGTTCTAATTAAAATTACTTACTAAACAGTCAGTAATTCTTAATAAAATAAAGTCTTTTGAACGTATCAATTTAGTAATTAATATGTGGAATTCGATGCGGCGAATTGCTGAGAAGGAGTTTATTATTTTTTATATGGAGACTACAGAAATCGTAAAACTATATGGTATAGATTCAAAGTTATCAAGTCGGGTAGGAACACAATAATGCAATTAATGTAATTAAGAAATTATGCATTGGATCTTATGTCTTTATTTCGTGATGAGACATAATTGTTGAGTTTTATGTCGAAAAATCTTTGTATTAATTTTTAAGTTGAATATTAAATGTATCAATATAAATTTGTGTTAAATAAAAATTTGTTATGAATTTAAAAGCTGAAATTTTTTTTTAAATACTGCAAATAGGTCGAAAAATTTTGAATTTCAAATTACTAGCTTTTTAAAAAAAATTTATAGAAAAGATATGTTGGGCCCGAAACAAAATCCTGATCACGCCACTGACTGTAGTGTATATTTATTAACAACAATAATTTTTAAGAAAGTTGTGTCGAAATAACTGATTTTATAAGGAACCAGAAAATTGTATTTCCCATTTGAAAACCCTGTATTTGTGCGAGATGACTGTGCGGCGATAACTTCATACGAAGATAGTTTGGGAATATATTACATGTAGATGATCTGAATATTGAAGGATTTTAAAGTAGTTCCTCTAATTAAGACTTTCATAGACCAAGGAAGCGCAGATAATTTGAGCGAAAGTGGCATAAATTGCAATATTTTTCTACTTAGCAGGACTGTTGAAAAAATTTTGTCCTTACTTCGATTTTAATGAGTTTATAAAAACTTTGTATAAATCCAATTTTTTGACTTAAAATCGCCAATTTTTTTCTGTAACAAACTAAACGATACATCATTTTATTGCAATAACATTGAAATTCTTCACTTGAGATGAAATCAAAAAATGGGTCCATCTAATTTGATCAAGAATTTGAGACAATTTGATATATTTAATCCTTGTTTTAGGATATCGCAGGCCTTGCATGTAAAACTTTTTTCAAATTTGATTTTTGTTTGTAACAAAAACAAAAATGGCAAAAATGCTTAGGAAAAAAAAATTACTTTAATATAATCAAATTCTTCAGTGAAGAGGTCCTTAAGGATAAGATAACTTTTTAAAGCTAAAAGCATGTGCTTTATAAACTTTAGGAAATGCAGGAGAAATTTTTTAGGTTTGGTTTTAATTCTTTCTAAATTCTAATTAATGTAAATTATGGGTACGTTCGTAAATGCAGAAAATTTGTGCATCACTGCGGCAGTTATGCCAATTTTTGTTGCTGATGCGTGATCATCTGTTGCAGATGCTTTGCTACTGCTCAAAATATATTGTGTGTGTATTTTAAAATTAAGAAACTAAAATCCTGACAACTATTTTATATTCCAGTTGAAACGAGAAATATAATAATATAATAAAAATTATCAAAAAGATAAGATAATTATTATAATTATTGAAAATTATTTAAAAATTTTCTTGTAAATCATGATCACTTTAATTGAATTGTCTTAAAGATGCTGGGAGCTCATAAAAAAATAAAACCACACCGCAATTTTTGCCTTTTCTTACATCTCCTTAAAAAAATCTTTTTACAATCTATTCCCTAACACTTCAATTCTGCATAATCACTAGAACTTAATCAGGGGAACCAGAAACTAAACTTAAATGTAAGATATAATTTGCTAGAACTAGTTCCAGAGGGGGTTCTAGGAAAAACATACTCTAGTAGTTATAAAGCCGACATTTTTTGAAACAACAATTTTAGCTGTTTTTATTATTGATCCAGCTTCTGAGAAATAATTCAATAAGTGTTCCTAGTTGAAGCTATCAATAGCTATCGATAGCCTTAGCTGATAGTACTCGGTTAGGATATTGGGATTAAGGGTGGGTGCGAACAGGCTAAGCAAAATCTAAACTAAATTCAAGTTTCCAAATTTTTATGAAACTTTAAAATTTTATTACATATTTTTTTTTAAAGAAATTTCAAAACCTTTTGTCAGTTTATATTTAGTTCAAAATTTATGTAGCCACCTTACACATGGCCTTAATTTGTAATTGTATGAATTAATAAAATAAAAAAAATTACAAAAATTTCATATGTGAAGGTTAGAATCAAAGAATTTTTTAAAGTGAATAACTGCTCATAACCTGGAGCAATAATTTAACAGCTACATTTCTGTTCCAAAGATCGTCTTGTAGAACAACTTCTTATCCATTATAAACGTGTATGTTATAAAGGATTTGAAAATATAGTTTACATTAATTAGAATTTTAACAATAATTAAAACAGAAATAAAAAATTGTCTTACGTATTTCCAAAAGACTATACACCTTCGAGTTTCTTTAAAAAAGTTATCTAATCCTTAAGAATCTCTTCCATTCCATTTTAAATGAATTTAATTGTGATTTAGTTACAGTTTTTTCTGAGCCTTTCTAGTCATATTTTATCCATAACTTTAAGAAAAAATAATGGATAATTCCGTTATTCGACGATTAACGATTATTCTGGTCGAATAATTATTTGAGTTTAAAAGTTAAATTATTTGTTTTAACATTTACCAAAATAGAGGCGGTTAATCAATTAACCGAATAGGAAACACTAAGTTAATAGAAGTTATGGAATCCATAATTACATCAATTTTTTTATAAATGCCCACTTTCATAATAAAACCTTTAAATATTCAAAATACATTACACTTTTACAGGCTTATAGAAATTATTTTTTTAATATTGAATCTATTGGTGGTTAGCGTTGTCAATGACGAAAAATATGACTGCATACAAAACGATTTTTAAATTTGCAAATATTTAAATAAACCTCTCCCGGTAAGTCTATTGAATTAAATTGTAAATTGTTGATATCGGCAACACCCACTACAATAAACCCGATTCGTCTTAAATATTTTTAAAACGATCAATAACATTTTAAAATACTTACAAAAGTGAATTGCTGTGAAACTTAATACTAGTTATGGAGCCAAATTAGTATCATGCTGTAAATTGCCATTTGCTGCACTTAAGCCACTGTCATTATTACCGGTAGTGACATTATTGACAATTGTACCAGTGCCATTAAGATTTACCGAGGGCAACGTTGGTACATAAGTTAATAAGCCAAAAACAGTTGATGAGGCCACAGCCGCCGCAGGAGAAGAAGCAATAGTAACTGAACTATGGAAAATAGTTTTAAATAGATTTTATAGCGTACCAGGAGATCTTGATGGCTTTTGTCGTGAGAGTGACTCGAGGTGGATGTTGTTGCTGCTTTGTTTGATTTATTGCGAATTGCTGTGATTGTTGCTGCTGCTGTTGTGTGTTTTGTTAGGGAAATAAATAAATTATTTAATACGATTTAAATTTTTTTATTATCAAATACAAGCTTACTTCTAATCAAAGCTTGCCAGTATGTCATCAATTTATCTATTTTTGTATCCAGTCTTTCTGAAAGACCCACCTTTATAGGTCCAGTTATAAGATTAATTTCTTGTTCAAATTAACACGACGTTTCTTGGATGCTGTGAAAATTCTGCAGTGTAACCTGAAAAAAATTAAAATTATAAAAAATAATTTTTTGTTTAAATAAACAACAACAAAAAAGGACTTTATTATTATCCATTTTAATATAAGCCCTAGTGGATTCTAACAGCAGTTTATGTATAATTTTTTTTTCTTTTTTTGGGACGTTATTATCCAATCCCTGTATTCAAAAAAAATCATTTATTCTAATAAATAAGCAAAAAAATGAGCAGCTATTTGACATACTTTTTAACATTTTTAATTTGCTGGTAAACGGTATATTCGAACCTGCCTGGTTTGAGACTTGCTCCAGAAATCCTATTTTGGCTGAAGTCAGATAATCGCAAGCCCGGGAAATATAGCGAGTGTTTAAGGCAGAGGAATGGCCCGATCCTACATGAGAGCGTTGTTGTTCGCTTTCAGGTTTAGGTGTATGTCTTTTTTTTTTGACATAAGTCGGTTACGATTCCTCTTTTTGAACCTAACCTACCTAACTTTACTCTATTCCCTTCTATAGTTCTGATATTTTTATAAGAATTAAAAGCAACCTTTAGATATTGTGCAAATTTATTTTCGTTTTTATAAAACAAAGCCAATGTTTATAATTTATAACGACACTACACTCACCAAAAAAAAGTCTGTAATGGCAACTGAAAATTTTGCTGTTATTACGGGAAATTCTGCTAATTTGAGCCCAGCGGTATTTTTTGCTAATCTTAGCAACACATGTCTGCTGACGTGTAGTACAATGAAATTAGTAGAAAAATTAGTAGCCGGTACTAAATTTTAGTAGACTTTTTGTAAAGTGGAATTTAAAATCTGTTTGCTAAAATCAGCAATAAAAATTACTAAATATTATTAATATTAGTAAAAAGCTTTGAATTTATTTTTCTTATCGAGCATCAAAAATTTTGATTATGTTTTTTAAAAAACGAATTAATCATTTTGTTTTAATTTGGTAATTTCTGTTTTGAAAAATATTAGTAAAATTTTTTTTTACTTTTAAGGTTAAATTTTAATTGTTTTAGGGCGGATTTTTAGAACTAAAAAACCTTTTTAGTGCTATTTTAAGTGGATGTCCTCTTTTTAGATATGTGTCGGTATCTTCACTTCCGATCCCTTTTTTAATATATGTAACATTTTAAGGAAATTTAAGTTTGTAGGTGTAAGTTTTAATTAGAAATAACATTTCCTTCAATATACACTTTTTTAAAATTAGTAATATTTTTTGCTAATTTTAGCAAATCGGTTTTCAAAAATTTGTAAAATGATTTCTGAAATTAGCAACAAAAATTTGTAAATTTACTCTAAAAATTCTGTAATTTGTAAAATGTAAATAGCAAAAAGATTTGCTAAATAATAATTTTTTACTAAAAATCAGCACAAAAATAGTAGAGTGCGATTGAAAACCGTTTACAAATTGTTCTACTAACTTTTTTTCTGAGTGTAAGAATATCTTAAACAGATTGAACAAAATTCATTAAAAATTTTCATAATTTCACACACGAAAAAATGGCGAAAATAATTAAGTTTTCCAATTGGCGGTAAATACTGATTCATTTAGCCAATCGTAACGATGAAAAATTTAACAAATTATTGTCTGAAATACAAAAAGAAGGCTTAAATATTCAATTGAATAAAAAAAATATATGTATAAAAAAATCTTTTCTTTTCAGGGCGATAAATTATTTTTTAAAAAGAGAACAAATTTTTTGGGAAAAACCTGAGTACATTGTTTTAATAATTTTTTTTTATTTTAATATTTCATTTTACAGATTTTTTAATAATAAGTGTTTTTGGAGACTCAAAAACTTGTACAAATTTGAAAAAAAATTTTACTGAAAGTAAAAAAATGTGTAAATATCAGCTTGTTTACGATTGAATATGTGAGATGGAAGTTTGGAATGTTCACATCTAATTTCCGTTTTTTATTCAAATTGTCCATGTTGACCGGTGGAGTTTTTTTTTTTTGTTTGGTATTTACAATCAGCTGTTTTATCTATCCTACTAATTGGAACAAATTTACCGTTTGCGTACCTTTTTTGGTATTTTTCTTTTTGGGAGTATATTTTGTCTTACTCTCTGTAATTGTGTGCCTGAGTAGTAAAAATTACTAAGCTTTAAGAAAAATTTAAGAAAAAATTTAAAAAGTACCATTTATTAAAAAAGTACCTTTTATTAAAAAAGTACCTTTTATAAAAAAAGTACCTTATATTAAATAGTACCTTTTTTTAAAAAAGTACCTTTTAATAAAAAAAAACCTTTTATTAAAAAAGTACCTTTTATTAAAAAAGTACCTTTTATTAAAAAAGTACCTTTTATTAAAAAAGTACCTTTTATAAAAAAAGTACCTTTTATTAAAAAAGTACCTTTTATTAAAAAAGTACCTTTTATTAAAAAGTACCTTTAATTAAAAAAGTACCTTTTATTAAAAAAGTAGCTTTTATTAAAAAAGTAGCTTTTATTAAAAAAGTACCTTTTATTAAAAAAGTACCTTTTATTAAAAAAGCACCTTTTATTAAAAAAGTACCTTTTATTAAAAAAGTACCTTTTATTAAAAAAGTGCCTTTTATTAAAAAAGTACCTTTTATTAAAAAAGTACCTTTTATTAAAAAAGTACCTTTTATTAAAAAGTACCTTTTATTAAAAAAGTACCTTTTATAAAAAAAGTACCTTTTATTAAAAAAGTACCTTTTATTAAAAAAGTACATTTTATTAAAAAAGTACCTTTTATTAAAAAAGTACCTATTATTAAAAAAGTATCTTTTATTAAAAAAGTACCTTTTATTAAAAAAGTACCTTTTATTAAAAAAGTACCTTTTATTAAAAAAGTACCTTTTATTAAAAAAGTACCTTTTATTAAAAAAGTACCTTTTATTAAAAAAGTACCTTTTATTAAAAAAGTACCTTTTATTAAAAAAGTACCTTTTATTAAAAAAGTACCTTTTATTAAAAAAGTACCTTTTATTAAAAAAGTACCTTTTATTAAAAAAGTACCTTTTATTAAAAAGTACCTTTTATTAAAAAAGTACCTTATATTAAAAAAGTACCTTTTATTAAAAAAGTATCTTTTATTAAAAAAGAACCTTTTATTAAAAAATTACCATTTATTAAAAAAGTACCTTTTAATAAAAAAGTACCTTTT
Organism: Eustalomyia histrio; assembly: GCA_949748255.1. NCBI lineage: Eukaryota > Metazoa > Arthropoda > Insecta > Diptera > Anthomyiidae > Eustalomyia > Eustalomyia histrio. The sequence goes on along the minus strand of OX456525.1, from coordinate 84,050,836 downwards.
ATTAAAAAAGTACCTTTTGATAAAAAAGTATCTTATTAAAAAATTTAATTTTATTAAAAAATTTAATTTTATTAAAAAAGTACCTTCTATTAAAAAAATTACCTTTTAATAAAAGTACCTTTCATTAAAAAAGTACCTTTTATTAAATAAAGTACCTCTTATTCAAAAAATATCTTTTATTATTATAAAAAATTACCTTTAAAAAATTCTTTTTATTAAAAATATTTTTTTTATTAAAACATTACCTTTTAATGAAAAAATCGCTTTTATTAAAAAAGTACCTTTAAAAAATTCTTTTTATAAAAAAGCATTTCTTTTTGTATTTAAAGATAATAATGATGACTGCTGCAACATTCGTGCTTTATAAATTAATATGGATATTAAGATGGAAACTAAAATATGTACCGTTAAATTAATGTAAAACAAAACCATGTAATACGATACCATCACCCATACAACCCCCACATACATATAAGAAATAAGAGGCAGTGTTGGATTAAGTTAAAAGGGGCATGCGCTATGTAGCTGTTTTCAATTTAATTAAGGAAGGATTAGCAATTTTATTTCTTAACAATAAATATTAAACAATTAAATAATTTAATATTATTTAATATTATTAAATTTACAAATTTTCTGTGATACTTTTTATTTTGGAAAAAGTAAAATTATTTCTTCTTGTTAAATATGAAAATCTCTCTATATGTGTGTACGTGTGTCTCTCGCTCATTATTTGTAACTTTTTACTAACACAATCACTATATACAATATCCTTTTGCTGCGTAGTTTCAGTTCTATTTCAACCACAATTCGTATAGGTAACCACAAAAAAGTTAAGAAAAATTCCTTTAGAAAGTCATACAATAAAATTTACAGAAAAAATTATAAAATTTGTGAATACATTTGTTTTAAAAAGTAAGTTGAAAAATATATTTAATTTAAGATGTAATTAAAGGTTATAAAATTGTTGGTATTTGCTTAAAACGAAAATCGTTAAGTGTTAAAAATTCTTAACTTATTGGTCAATTAAACTTGTGAAAATTGATTTTTTCATAGACAAATTATTCACTCCCTAAAATTACAGGTAAAATGTTATATGTTATACACAATCGCAGAATTAACAAAAGCAGAAGAAATAACATCAGTTTTTAGAGAAATTACACTGTGAAAAAAATAATTTTTAATTATTTTTTCAAGTATGTATTTGTTTTAAAACTTTTATGCAAACAAGAGTTTATTTTGTAAATATCTATGAAATTTTACAGTCTAGCGGCTAAGTAATGTTCTTTTCGTTTGCATTCATGGTTTCTTGGCGTTTGTATTTTTGAACAAAGAAGTTATTTAATATTAAGAAAACGTAACTTATTTTTGAGACAATTACTTAATTGTCAAAGGTCTGTCATTAACCAACTGCACGCGACTTACATTTCTAAGAATTTTATTGGTAGAAATAGTGTTTGTCTTTTCACCTAAGTGATGTACAATACAACTCAGAAGAGTTGAACTCGAACGGAAGGGATCTTAGTTGTCACCCACCAATGAAATTTGAATATGTGATAGAGGTGACAATATTCATAATTAACACTTATGATTTTAGCGGCCTAAGCAAAAAACATAGAATGTCTGAAATTATTGAAATTTAAAATTATTTGTGTTTTACATGATGTTACAGAAGTTCAGAAAGAAAATTGCATAAAAATTACCTCAATCAAAACATTCTAATGGTTACAAAAATGCCAAGGTTGAAATATTCAACTGGCCTAGATGTCGAAGTTTTCCGCAATAATGAGTCAGTAACATTTGTTTCGAAGCAGCTTTTAAAGTCTCTAAACAGAATTATGCTTTGATTGTAAACGAGCTTGGTTTTCGTATGTTCAATTTAATCAACTTTGGTTTTTAACACATTTTAAATTTGTAAATTACTAGTGAAGTTTCATCTGTATAAATTTTATATGAGATGTCCAATCTTCGATGTAAGACCATGAAGAATTGTCAATAGCAAAATTGTGGCTCAGTTATACAGTCAAAATTAAATACAATTTTTACAAAATATTAATTAAAAATGCATACTAAGTGCTGACTATAATACTGGCCTTGTATTTTTTGTAAACATGAAGTATAGACAGAACAATTTATAAGACGCTGGCCGAATGGAATGGTTGAAATCAGTTAATATTTTGACCCAGTAGCCATGGAGAAGCTCTATCTGAGCTTAAATAGTATTACCAAACCAAATTAATACGTATAAATTTGCAAGTTCCCCAAAGAAAGCCCAAAAAATCTAAAAAATATACGATATTTGATTTATTTTGAAAACTATCAAACCGATATTTACGTGATCAATTCCAAAATTAGATTATCTGCCCCAACAGACAGTAAATATTTCGGGGCCTTCTATATTCCGATATTGAAGAAAACAGGATTTTAACTTTGTGGTATTTTTTGAATCAGCCCCCAAAATTTTAGAACTCTAGAGAGTACCGGTGCGAATTTTACTAAAAGGCAAAATGTCTTAAGTGCAAATTACTATGCCTCAAAAAAAAAAAAACATGAACTAAAAATTAATCAAAATTTTCTTTAAAATAGTTTAAAAATTTTCCTTAAGTTTAAGCAAATTTTATTAAAACTTTGAAAAATTTTCTTAAAAAGAAAAAAAAATTCCTCAGAAATAGTTCATACCTTTCCTAAGTAATATTTTTTGATTTTAGGAGAAAAAAACAAGTAAATTAAAACAAAATTTATAAATTTTTAAGAAAAAAATCTTAGTTTCAGGAAATTTTCATGCTAAAATATAATAAAACTAAGTTTAGTTCAAAAAAAATTAACAAAAAAAAAAGCCATTTCTAAATTCAGTCTTTATGGGTACCACTTTCTAATTTTTAAGAATTGTTTTCTAAAAATTAGTTCAGGCAATTAAAACCAAAAAGTAATAAATTATTTCCTATGTAATAATAATAATCTATTTGATTTTAGAAACTGATGAACTATTTCTGAGCAAAATTTACATGCAGCTTAGTTATTTTCAATATTTTTTTCCAAAAAGTTTTTCCTAATTTAAAAGAGAAGGATATTATTTCAGGATATAAAATACAGTATGTATTAAAAAAAAATTATCGTGCACGATTGTAATTTTTTGTTCGTGATCGTGCGTGAGTGTGAATCAAGCACATTATATATATTACATCATAATGGCTTTCCTATAATTGACGTTGCGCTTATTAAACTTTATATTTATCGAAGGCACCATTTTTTTCAGTTAATAATAAAAAAAATGTAAGCTAAAAATGACACATAATAAACGTATGACCTTTTTACAATTTCCAATAATAACAAGAAATGTAACTGTCATATTTTGCATTTTCGCAACAATTTCCTTAAATTAGTTAATTTAAGAAGACGAAGGACCCCCAGTGTTCCTTGGCCACAGATGCCATGGGAAAAACATTAATTAACTACGAAAAGGATCTGACTTTGTCACAATTTATTACGCTTCAGGATATTAGGATATCCTGCTAATTAAATTTAATTTATATTTTAAACACATGAGTTTAGAAAAATTCAATTTAATCTAAAGATAAAAAGATATATCAAAGAGCTTGTTAAAAGCAGTGCCCTCCTCACAAAGCGAAAGTCATCCGGAAGTGGGAAAATAATTACACAATGAGTGTAAAGTACTTTGAAATGCATGGTAAAATACCATAGAGAAAGAGTTTCATATTAATTAGAAAATTTTTATCAAATTTAAGTATCATTTTCACTTAAAGGAAGTGCTATTTAACTGGACAAAGTGTATAGAGGTTAAAAAAAGATTATGTTGAAAAATAAAATGTTTTTTATCCAAAAAAGTCACAGACTTATTGACCCGCCCTCGTTTAATCAATATAAAAAAAAACATGTTTACTCCGCTATTTTCTCGCGCCATTTTTTAACATTTAAATATAAGATTGAGCCGATAAAATAATATGGGTCCTTTAGTTTTTCCCCTCTATCACATGTAGAAATTTCAGCGCCTTTTATATTAAAATTAAAAAAAAAAATATCTCTTTTACAGACGCTGAATATGCTGGGTAATTGCGTTGGTAATTGTGGGTTTACAGGACCGCCACCACCTGATACTATACTATTGATGCCACCACCACCACTGCCATCATTTCTATTACCAAGAACAGCAGCTATTGTACCAACAACAAATGATTCTCATCCATGCTTTGCTACACTAATGTGCGATCCAAATCCTCATCCTCGGGAAAGTGGCATGGAATTTGTTGAATTTACCGGAGCCAATAGCAATGGTTTGGAAAATACTTGGTTCTTTGTTTTAATTTCATCGTGTGTTGGTGTTTTAATATTGGGTGGTCTCCTAGCAGTCGTGCTGCTCAAATGTCGAGAGTAAGTCTCGGTCACATCCGTGAACATGATTTCATATTAAACTCTGTTGCACTTTTCTATTCCACAGTACACTTTTCTCTAGTTGTAATTTGTCATATCACGACAGCAACATTAAACAGGGTACCATGTCAGCTTTGGGTGAACCTTCGAAATCAAATCCTTTTATGGCCGGTGGTATATTATATCCTTGCACTGCGGCCAATAGTCGTGACACGCTACAAAGTCAATTGGCCAGCGACAGTCGTTTGTTGTGGGCAACGCTTACACCACATGGTACACGCCATTTTATATCCGATTATCCTGTTACAAGTGCACAAGACGTTGGAGGTCATTATGAAGTTGTAGACTATCGTGCTAAAACACCAAATCAACCATATCGTGATTATGTTAAACGTACCCCAATTAAGGTATGTACGAGTACTAATCTATTGCAATAAAATACAAGTTTAATGCATTTGAAATAAAAAATGCAGTTAATGAACTTTAACAAAGTTATACGAACCCTTTTAAAAGAGAAAATATTTACATTTTTTTAAGATTAAGATAACATTAACATGAAGTCCAAATAGAAAATTATAATTAATTTTACCGCAAATAGAGACAAACTTTCTAGAGACAATGCTGAACACTGATGCATTTTCATGTTTACCAATGCAATCATAAAACGTTTTCTATGGTGCTTCCTAAAGTTAAATGCTTATTAATTCATCAATTATCTGTCAGCTCTTTCGATTTAATGACCAAAATCACATGTCTCTTAAAAAAGCAATTTTATTTTTTTATACACTTAGGTCTGTTTTTATGCGGTTTATTTTTATGCGGATTTGAAGTTATGCGGTTTTAAATTCGATTTTTATTTTACTCACAATCATTTAAAAAAAAAGTACAACTCAAAAATTATTGACCAATTATTGTGAAAAAAACAGATAAAAATCTTCAAAATGAAGACAGTTTGAATGCTCCGACCTTATCATCTGATAATGTTTATATTGTCATCTAGCGAAGATAACTGTGATAATTTGATTGGTTCATCGAGCGATGAGAGTAATTTTGCACCACTTCCAAAACGGGTCAGAGCCTTATCAAGCAGTGATTCAGATAATATGTAATGCTACATATAAATTAAATTAATTGCATTTTTGGTTTCTAGATTGTACTTATTTTTTTTATTTATTTTTTATTTATTTATTTAAATTTATTTTTTACTTTCATCAAACTTGTTACTGTTTTTTTTTTTAATTTTTTGCGTTTTGAAATAACTGAATTGGTTTTTGTTGTTTTTATTTCATAATTATTTTGTTTTTGGTATGTAATTATTTAATTTTTTATTTCAATATATTTTTAACTTTTATAAAACTGGTAATAAGTCTGATAAAATGTATTTTTTTATGTAAAAAGTGATATTTTTAATAAATGAATAGTTTTTAGGTTATTTTTTATTTTTTTATTCTATTATGCGATTTTAGTCTAATTTTTACGCGGTTTTTGAACTATTCGGAACGGATCATTTATTTTGTATGGAAATTGAGTCTTTTTTATGCGGATTTCCTTTATGCGATTTTTTTTTGGAACGCATCTACTTCATAAAAAAGACCTAAGTGTTTTATTGTCATACAAGATGCCTGATGATTGCTTTGGTAACCCTGCAGCCACACGATTAAGTGTCAACCAAAAATAAGAACGTGACATGCAACGATTGTTGCTATGAGGAAAAATTAGCCCAAAATAACGACGTACGACGGTGACTGTACAAACTGTCATACTTACTTTAGTGTAAAAAGTACCGTAGAGATTCCAGTTTCCAGTTTCCCCTTTCCTTATCAACGACTCGGATCTTTTTTATTTGGTTTTTACATTTTAATTTTATAAAAACAAAAAAACGTTATTCTGTTAAGAAAATTAGAAAGAAAAAATAAGAGAATAAGAGCCAATTTATACGATGCAATTGATTGCGTGCAATTTTCTTAATTCCCTTTCAAAGTTGCTTCCAAAGTTATGTCTATTTATACGATGACTTAAATTGCACAAAAACTGAATGTGAATGAAGCAACAAGAGAAAAATACATATGAGTGTGAGAGAGATAACAGAAACATGCACGAAAAACGAAAACTGTGACTTTTTTGGTACCCCGCTTGCCCCTCTACCGCGTTCCCCAGGAAACAAAAATTGTAGGCAATAATTGCATGCAACAAAGTCAACGTCTAAATTAGCTTTAAGAAAAAACGTTTTGAAAATAAAATACATCACGTTGTTATTTTGGGCAGACACTAAGTCAAAATTCATTTGAATTGATAGCTATGACGACGGCTGCACGCAACTTGAAAGCAATTTTACTTTTCAAGATGTCACTGTCAATTTTTATTAATGATATTTTAAATTGCGGCTGAATATTTGTAAAAAAAAAAACAAGTAAAAAAGGCTTAAATTCGGCTGTACCGAATCTATGAATACCCTCCACCAATGTTCTCTATTGTTTTTGATACAAGCAATGTAAAAAACTTTTGAAGTAAAATTATGGAGGTGAAAAAAAATTTTTGAGGTGAAAAACTTTTTTGGACGCGGAAACGAATTTTTTTACGTGAAAAAAATTTTTTTTGGTGAAAAATATTTGAGGTGTACAAAATATTATTAATTTCTAAGCGATTGGTGAAAAAAGTATGAGAAAAAATATTATATAGTCGCTACTATGAAATTGTACTAAAATACACCAATTTGTATGGAAAATTTAGAGGTATCTTCACATTTTCACCCATAACTTTTCAACCGCTGGACTGATTTTGCTCATTTTCAATACCAAACTGCTCGGGAGGATGTACAATAATCTGGGTAAAAATAGGCACCCCCGCTAGCGGCTTTGCGTCGTGATCGCCATTTCAACAGACAGACAGACGGACATCGCTAAATCGACTTAAAATTGCATAAGGATCACGAATATATACACTTTATGGGGTCTTAGACCTATATTTCGACATGTTACAAACGGAATGACAAACTGATATATACCCTCACCATATATGGTGGAGGGTATAAAAACAAAACAAAAACTTATGTCGGCAAAATATTCGTAGAAAGAAAAACGAAAAATAGTACACAGATTTGTAATCAGCTGTTTTCTTGAACGTTAATTAAAACATTCAACTTGAAAGAGAAATTAAAAGCAAGTACACAACAATTTTAAAAAGTATGAGTATATTTGTTAAAAAAAGTGTAACCCATTGGTTCCAAGAACTTTTTTTCAATTTATTGTAAAATTATTATTTTCTATTTGGATCTCACCCCGAAAGAAGTAAAAATCATTAAAATATTTAATAATACGTTCAAACACGTTTTTTTTTTGTATTTTTCTTTAATTTTCGATATCAAATTTGTGTCAAGAAATACAGTTGTCACAATGAATCTGTTTTATTCTGAAAAATTTCCATATCATATTTTTTGATTTCTTAAAAAATTCCAAAATTTTGACCCCGCAGCTTAGAGATATTCGATTTGGCCGAAGTTTTCACAACTGGAAAAAATTGTTTTCCCATATATTATTACTACCCTAACATACATATACACTAAAAAAAATTGTCAGTTTCCAAATTAAATTCGGAAACTTCAACAAAAATTGGTTAATGCAACTGAATATTGGTTTCCATAACAATATTCGGTTAGTACAACTGAATTTTGGTTGCAACACCCAAAATATTCGCAATCACATTTAAATTTGGTTGCACTAACTAAATTAATTGGTTGTCTTATTCATAGCTAAAAACAAATTAGTACAATTCTTTGGGACGTCTCTATTTTTAATTGATGTTTTATAAATTTAAAAAAAAAAAATATTTGCAACTGATAATATTCCAAGTTGTATTTTAATACAATGTGCTGATGCTTTGGCTACCCCATCAACATTTATTTTTAATAATTCGATAAAATGTGGCTATTTTCCAAAAATATGGAAAGATTCGTTTATTCATCCTTTATATAAATCTGGAAACAAATCTGATATAACAAATTACCGGGGTATTGCAATACTAAGTACTATTTCAAAACTCTTTGAAAAACTTATAACGGACTGTCTTTGTTAACACGTGTCATCTCTATTGTCTCCTGCACAACATGAATTCCGTAAAGGATGCTCAACTGTAACTAATATATTTTGCAACTTTCAACTTTAGTAAATCGCGGCTTTGTTTAACTAAAACAAACCGACACTATTTACACAGGCTTAAGCAAAGCTTTCGATAAATTCAATCATTTCTTACTATTGAAAAAATTGGATTTAATGGGATTTATTCAAAATAGCTTTCAATAGATAAAATCATATCTTTTGAACCGAAAACAAAGTATTCGTTTCAAGAATTTTACTTCGAAGAAAATTAACCTTTTATCTGGAGTACCACAGGGTAGTCATCTCGGGCCATTATTATTTTCCCTGTTCATTAACGACCTTTCTCAGATTATCGAATATTCTAATATCTTAATGTATGCAGACGACGTAAAAATTTTTCTTACTTACAACCATAATCATGATCATATTTTTCTACAAAAGGACCTTGATGCTATGCATAGATAGTGTAATCTAAATTTAATGGAGCTTAACCTGAAAAAATGTAAATATATGTGTGAATATAAACTACTTTTTGGGTGGATTTTAATTGGAGAAAGTAGAAGTTTTCTTAGATCTCGGTATATTACTGGACACGAAACTTAATTTCATTTCGCATATTTCTATGATGGTTAACAAAGCAAGAGGGATACTTATTAAACGTTGGGCAAAGGAATTCATTGATCCATATATTACGAAGCAATTGCACATAACCCTTCTTAGACCCATCCTGGAGTATGGGTCGATCGTATGGGACCCTCTGTACAAAGTCCATACTGAAAGCATTGAATCTGTACAGACCCCTTAGACCCATCCTGGAGTATGGGTCGATCGTATGGGACCCTCTGTACAAAGTCCATACTGAAAGCATTGAATCTGTACAGAAGCAGTTTTTATTATTTTGTCTTCGCGGTCCTTTGTATACTAATCGTCTTGCCCTTATTAACCTGTCAACCTTAAAAAGTCGCAGAACGATGCTAAATGTGTCGTTTCAAGTAAACTTAATAAATGGTGTTATTTGCTCTGATTTCCTGATTAGCAACGTTATGTTCAATGTTCCCCGTCGTCGTACGCGCAACTTCTATCCTATATTTATTAAATATTTTCAAATCATGCTAACTCTGATGCACTCAGGCGAGTTTGTTGTGAATTTAATAAACTGTACCAATTTATCGATTTCTCTGTAAATACTCACATTATAAAAAGTAAAATTATTATACCTCTAAATAGTTAATTATATATTAAATGTATTCTAGTCTGTAAGGAAATTATTCCATAGACCAAATAAATAAATAAATAAAATAAATAAATAAATAAACTCTCAAACTAAACTGAACTCTGAAACTAACCATAGAGGAAGAATAAGTATAGAGATTGCAGCGCTGGCAGCGGCCAAATAAAATTTTATACAGAATACAAAGGTTCGGAAACTGAGAGAAAACAGTGGAAAATTGAGCAAATTTCCCTGATTTCTGCAAAAATTTTAGTAAATTCCCCTGTTTTTAAACCAATTGGAAAATCTGCTAAAAACTAATTGTATTTGCAAAGAAAATCAATTGGAATGGCAAAAATAACAGTTTGAAAAGATGCAGAACCTTTGTAATTTGTCCATACAAAACCAAGAGAAGTTTACTACGTGAGCGACATCGACATGGTGTGAACTAACTGAACAGAAATACCATATAAATATCTTTGTAGTTTAAAAACTAAAAATCATACTCATATGCTGTAAACGCATATCGGTTGATGACAACCCTATTAATAATAAAATATGTTTTTGTACCCCGATAATTCGGAAATCTTCATAATTCGTAACAAGCTGTCGGTCCATTGAAAAAAACTCCAATAATTCGTAATATTTATATACATTTTGGTCCCCGTCGATATTTCGTACTTTTTTTTTTAAATTATAAATATAAAACCTCTTATAAATCGGAATTGATTATTTAAAATCTCTTACAATTCGTAATGGACAAGCAAAATTCTTCAGAATAACGCTTCGAAAATATCATTATTTGCATATTATTACCGTTACTTAAAACAATGAAATTGTTTGTGCTTTCTGTTCATCATATTTTTCAGTCGCGTAAAAATGTCGAACAAGCGAAGTCATACAATATTATCTGTGTTAAAAAGCAACAAATTATTTCAGTTTTTGATAATGAAGCAAAGAAATTAATGTGGATAAAGAATTTAAAATCGCTCCATCAACACTTTCTTTAGTACTGCAAAAAAGAACATTTATATTGCAAGCATCTTCGAAAATTAAAATAAAGCGTCAAAAAGGCCTGATTTCCAGATATAGAGAAATCTGTCTTTTTTATTATGGCTTACGCAATTTCGGCAGTCTTATAACCCTGTGGGCCGCCCATTGTTAATAAAAAGAGAGCCGGTGTTCACAAAAAAATTAAACAATTCCAAATAAAAAACTCTTTTATTAGTAATTTTTATTAATTTACCTCTATAAATCGAAATCTCAACAAATCGCAAACCCCTCTAATTCGTAAAAACTGCAGGCCCCTTGCGATTACATCTGACAATTCTACTGTACTCTGTTTATGCTAACATCACTATTAAATATAACTTGGTACGGTAAATTAAAACGGATGCCAAGAATTATTTTATATAAAATATACACTCAAAAAAAAAAATACATTAACTAAAATGTAATCAAAAATTTCCTTCAAAATAGTTTATAAATTGTCCTCAATTTAAGTAAAATTTTATTAAAACTTAGAAAAATATTCTTAAAAAGAATAAAAATTCATAAGTTTGAGGAAAAACGAAATAGTTTATATACTCAAATATAGTTCATATTTTTCCTAAGTAATATTTCTCGATTTTAGGAAAAAAATAAATCAATTAAATAAAAATGTATTAATTTTAAGAAAAAAAACATCTTAGTTGTAAGAAAATTGCATACTCAAATGTAATAAAATAAAGTTTTGTTCAAAACAAAAAAATTAAGGACATAATTTACTCTCATTTAGTTCAAAAAATGTGTATAACTTAAATCGGGAAAGTACTTGAACTTAATGTGTGTTCATTTTTTGTAGTAAAATTAACTAAATTTAAGAAAGCCATTTCCAAATTCAAACTGATGAACTATTTCTAAGGAAAATTTTCATGCAACTAAGTTCAGATAAATTTTAAAAAATTTTAATAAAAATTTTTTTTTTTTCAAGTAAAAGTTTTCTAATTTTTAAAAAATAATAAAATTTGGAAAAATATTTTTTTTTGTTGGAAAACGTTTAAATTATTTTTAATATTATATTCCAAAAAACAATCAATTAAAAAAACAAAACAGTTAGTTTTCCTAATTTTCAAGAAAAAATATTATTAAATACAATTTTAGCATGGTAACTAAAATTGTAATTACTTTTACAGACATATTATTTTGAGTATAAATAAAATTGTTTTTTTTTTTTTTGTTTTTATTTTAGTCCTTTGACAACAATGGCTTTATCGATTATGATTACGAAGATCCTACACCATTAATGGATTCCTATCATGATGATATGGACTCCGGCTATCAAGAACCACAAGAAATACTTAATTCAATGCAAAGATCATCACCTCGACCACGTGTATCATCACCAACACGCATTGATAATCCAAATATGGCACCATTAAACTATTATCCATCAAATCCTCGAAATCATCAGTCAAGTGCCAATAGCACATTACAACGTCCAACTAATTTTAATACAACTGCCACTCTAAATAGAAAGACAACATTAAATCGGCGTATAAGTGATGCCTCATCTTATAATGGACAAAATATTTAAGATGGGCGAAGAAGATACAGTGGGATTTTAATTTGTAAGTGAAGAAACAAAAAGGATATTGAAAAAAGTAAATTTTGGAAATTGAAAAAAAAATATGCATATAATTTATAAGGAATGTAATTTCGGTTATGATATTAAAAATTATTGAAATATTGATGGGTGTAAAAAGAATTAGAGATTAATTACAATTATGTCGACAAACCACAACCACATACCTTTTTGACAAATTACAACTACATCTGACATCTGATTTTGGCATCAGGATTTCATGATTTCAAATGCGTCAAAAAAATTTTTATTAAATTTTTCATACAATTAAAATATATCGTCACACGGCCAACCAAATTATTTGAACTGTAAACCCATTTGGAATCATTTTCTCTTATGTTACAATCAGATGGATTTTATTTTAACTTTTGTAGTTGTAATTTGTTAATATGATCAGACCTTGAATAAGATAAATCTTTATTGAATTAACTCTCGAGAAAATAAAAATTCTTTTTGTAAATCAGCGAGTTGATTTAATATTTTATAAATCAATTTATTAAATCAGACTTAAAATAATAGTTGATTAATCAATTTCATTTAAATCTTTTTTGATTCAATTGTATAAAATCATTTAAAACATAATTTTTTTTTTAATTCGCGAATTAAGAAAAGATTCATTTGATTTGCGAATAAAAAAAATATAAAAAAACATTTAAATTAACTTGCAAATCTCGCTTAGTGTTCTAGATATTCGCAATTTTGTAAAATGGTAATTTTTTAAAATGACCGGTATCTCCTCAAAAATTAAGTGAGATAGGGCAAAAGTTTTGCTCTAGTAGAGTATTTATATATACTGCCATAATAAAAATGGGCCAGGTCCAGAAGACATCCCGAAGAGGCTGTTTTATAAAAATTTCATGAAACACTTCGGGTTTTAAATTAAATTATTCTTGATTTGAAAAAAAAAATATTTTAATTCGCGAAATAAATCATATTCGAGAATCAAAATAATAATTTTTTGATTCGCGAATCAAATCAAAATTAATTTGATTATTTGATTTAAAATTTAATTATTCGAAGTGAATTATTTCGTTTGATTTATAAAAAGAATTATTTGAATCAACTTCATTCTTCTAACAAGATAAATATTGAATTGTGGTAGTAAATAATTCAATCAGAAAAATTTATTCGCTAATTAATTCGTCAAAATGTAAATCAGATTTGAAAACTGATTTAAGGAATTATGTTTTTAAAGGTCTGTATATGGTTTTGTTTTGTCGACATCAATGTGATAAATTTTCAATACACACGCTATAAAAGTACGCACAGTGGAAATTACAACGAAACACGAATTTCTTTTTATTTGAGATATTAACAACTATTTACAATAAAATAAAAACACCAAAAATTATAAGTTATTAAATAAAATAAAAACATAGCAATATTTAAAATTTTTTTAAAAGCAATAAATCCTATTTCTTTCGAACAAAACAGTCATGATAAATTTATTTGCTAAAAAAAAAGCGTTAACAATATTGCATATTAAAAAACGCTTCAACTACATAAATAATAATTAGCAATATTACACTAACACATTTAAAATAAGCAGTATTTCTAAGAGTAAAATCAATATTAGCGATATATCGAAACTCGTGTTGCAATATTTCGAAAATTGTTTAAGAAATTTAACACAAATATGGTGTCAGATGTATGTTTTTTATATAAAATCTAAATTTTAATGTTTAAATAAGATGAATACATTATTCGACATTTAATCATTTCACTCATAACATAAAAATATACAAAATAAATAAAGAAAAAACGTAAAAAGCTGGTTATATTAAATCCACAGATAAGGCTTTCAATTGATCTCTTTTAATATTTATATATAAAATATGTATGGAATTAATAAATATTTTTTTTAAATCCATTAAAAAAACAAAAATAAAACATATTTAATTCCTATAAAAAGTATTAAAATACTCAAAATATACATTTATTCCTTGCAATACAAAAAATAGAATAAAATTAAAGCTAACTTAAGTTTTAATTAAATACTCAAATAACTAATTAACTAACTAACTACATATTTATAAACTCTAGCCATTTTAATATATTTATTTTGTGTATGTATTTGTAGTTTTAAGAATAGAATTTTAATTTGTTAAAAAAAAAAAATAAATAATAAATTTGCAATATAATTTTTAAAAAGACGAAATGTAACTAAACTTACAAAAATATAAACGGTTGTGTTAATTTTATAACATTAATTTATTTAATTATTTAATATCAATACAATTATATATGTAATAGTAAAAAGCTCAACATTTTTATTTTTTTTTTTTTTAATTTTTATCTATTTCCAATTTTATTTTTATATTTTATTTGTAGAAATTAATAAAATAAACATTTTTAATAAAGAAAAATTTTCAATTTAGTTTTATTGTCATCTACAAACAATTCTAACAGGGAAATTTAACAAAAAAAAAATATAGTTAGCTGAAATCCAAATGGGGTCTGACTAACAAAAAACGCCAATCGGCAATTTAACAAATTCGTAAATAAATCTGACCGATTTAATTATAGAACGAAAAAAATTACTTCATAATCATTCAACCCCATTTTAAAGTTGTACAAGGCAAGCAAAAAACTTGGAAAATTAAAAACATCTCAGATTCGAATTTTGTTCTTAAAACCCTTTTAATCGTTTAAGTCAGAAATTTTGTATATGCATGTATTTTAGCCAAATGAATTATACACTCAGAAAAAAGGTAGTTGAAAAATTTGTAAACAGTTTTCAATACCACTTTACTATTTTTGTACTGACTTTTAGTAAAAAAATTATTATTTAGCAAATCTTTACAATGCTATTTACATTTTACAAATTACAGAATTGTTACAGAATATTTACAAATTTTTGTTGCTAACTTAAGAAATCATTTTACAAATTTTTGAAAACCGATTTGCTAAAATTACCAAAAAAAATTACTTATATTAAAAAAACTGGATATTGAGGGAAATGTTATTTCTAATTACAACTTACAACTGCAAATTTAAATTGCCTTAAAATGTTACATAGATTAAAAAAAAGGATCGGAAGTGAAGATACCGAAAATTGATTAAAAATATTTTTCGTTTATGTTTTTATAATTTTTAAGCCTTTGATTTTATTTTTTAATTTTTTCTAAAATATTTTAAAAAACAAATAAAATAAGTAATAAATTTGAAATTTTGTAATAATATTAATAATTTTTAGTACATTTTTTTTGCTGATTTTAGAAAATCAATTTTAAATTTCACGTAACAAAAAATTTACCAAAAACTAATTATTTCTACTAATTTCATTGAACTACACGTCAGCAGACATGTGTTAGAAAGATTAGCAAAAAAATACCGATGGGCTCAAATTAGCAAAATTACGGGAAATAACAGCAAAAGTTTCAGTTGCCATTACAGACTTTTTTTGATGAGTGTAATAATCAGGTGTAATAAGTGGTTCTGAAAATTTTGTTAGTTACGCCCTTTTGCATTTTAGCAAACGGTACACAAAAATTAATTTAAAAGGGTTCTGCGGAAAAACTTGCTGAATTAGCAGATATACACTCACCAAAAAAAGTCTGTAATGTCAACTGAAAATTGTGTTGTTTTTACGGGAAATTTTGCTAATCTGAGCCCAACGGCATTTTTTCCTAATACTAGCAACACATGTCTGCTAACTTATAGTATAATGAAATTAGTAGACAAAATTAATAGCCCCTACTAAATTTTAGTAAACTTTTTGTAAAGTCGAATTTAAAATCGGTTTGCTAAAATCAGCAAAAAAATTTACTAAATATTATTTATATTAGTACAAAATTTCAAATTTGTTTTTTTTTATCGAGCATAAAAACTTTTATTTTTTTTTCAAAAAATAATTTGGACAATATTAAAAAACAAATGAAAGGCTTAAAAATTGTTAAAACATAAACGAATTTATCATTTCGTTTTAATTTGGTAATTTCTGTTTTGAAAAATATTTTCGTCAATTTTTTTTTACTTTTAAGCTCAAATTTTAATTGTTTTTAGGGATAATTTTTAGAACTAAAAAACTTTTAAGTTCTATTTCCTATTTTTAAACATGAGTCGGTATCTTCACTTCGGATACTTTTTTTTAATCTATGAAACATTTTAATGCAATTTAAATTTGTAGGTGTAAGTTGTAATTAGAAATAACATTTCCTTCAGTTTCAATCATATCACGATATCGCTCTCCAATCACAGTTACCGTTACGCCATTTTCATTTTCAAAGAAGTAAGGTCCAATGATTCCTCCTGACCAAATTGGACACCAGACTGTTACTTTTAATGGATGTAAAGTTGACTGATGAATAATTTAAGGGGTTTTCCATTGCCCAGATCCGACTATTCTGTTTATTCACATATCCATTCTAATGAAAATGTCCATCGTCACTCAATATGATTTTTTTATAAAAATCGGGGTTGTCATGGGCAAGCGAGTTTTAAAGATTAAAAGACGTTGGTTTATCGAATATTTTTCCATAATAAATTTGCTACGTGTCTACTTCACGACTGCCAAATACGAACTGTCAAGATTAATGTTGTAGGTGATATCAACCTATAATTTTAGGCAATATTACCTATAGTTTTTTTTTGTGTGTATGTGATTTTTCAAAGAAAATTTTTTCAGTGTAAAAAAAAGATTCGTGACATGTGGCAATGCTCAGTAAGGTTTGCTCACAGACTACACAGACAGGTTACCAATGACATATGTGAAACAAGAATTCTCGAACCGTATGGTTATTTTGACATTGCAGTGATTTACAAAATGAGTTATAATAAATAAACACTATATAAATTGTATGGTACATATTTTTGGTACATCTATCCCTTTCTGTGGCGGCATCATTGGACCGTACTTCTTCAAGAACGATAAAAATCGCAACATTACAGTCAATAAAGTAAGGTACAGGTGATGATTATCGACTTTTTTGATCAAAAGGGAAGAACTGGGCTTGGTTGGCATGTGGGTGCAACAAGGCGGTGCCAAATGCCACATGGCACGCGATACCATGAACCTATTGAGAGGCCAGTTTGGTGAGCACTTAATCTTACGTTTTGGAGCAGTCCATTGACCGCCAAGATCATGCAATTTGACGCCCACGAGACTATTTTTTGTGGGAATACCTGAAGTCTCTCGTGTACAAGGACAAGCCAGCCACAATTCTAGCCCTGGGGTGATGTCTTCCATTGCTGCTATTGCTGAGATACCGATCGAAATGCTGAATGAAGTAAGCCACAATTAAAGCTCAGAGATGGACCACCTACGGCGTAGCCCCGGGCTACATTTATATGAAATAATTTTTAAAAAGTAAATTGCAGGCATTCATTTATCGTCTTTAAATAAATATTTAATTTGTTTTTTTCCAATTTTCAAACCCAAACGATTAAAAAATAACGGTGGTTAAAAAATCACCCATATTTAAGTATATATATGCATATATGCTACAACTAATCAAAAAAATTCTATCACTTTTATATATAATTATACAATAAGTTCTGTACTTTTATTACTTAACAATATATACAATTGAAACAACACTTAGCCATTTAATTAAAACAATTAGAATTAAATTTTCAATTCGAATAAATAACTTATATTTCTTTTCGGAAGTCTTTAATTTTGGTGTTGTCTGTCTAATGTGTTGTTTATTATTCAGTTTCTGATGCCAAAGTACCAAAATTGAAAAACGAAAAATTAAAGAAATGCAATGAAATGCAATGAAAAATAGACTTTACCTACGAGGGGCATTTTAGGATAAATGGCTATGCTAGCAAGCAAAATTGCAGTATATGGTACGACGCCAACCCACACTAGGTTCACCAGGTGCCAATGTATCGACAAAAAGTCAGTGTTAGGTGCGGATTCTGAGCCGACGACGTCATTGGTCTGCACTTTTATGAACACGACATTTGTGTGGCCATAACCGTCAACGGCAAGCGCTACAGAACGATGATAAACGATATCTTTGGCTCAAATTGAACGATATAGACGTAGAGGGCATGTCATTCTAGCAGGATGCCGCTACGTACCACACAGCGGACGCCACGGTAACATCTACCCGTCCTTATTGGAAAACCCTTAAAACAACTAAAATATAGTATAATGATATACATATTAGAAATATGCTATATTCGAAATTTATTGGAAAACAAGTATTATATAAAATTTAAAACGTACATATATCGGAAACAAAAACTGTGTAAGTTAAAGTTCCAGATAGTAGCTATCAGCACATTGTGATAATGATAATTGAAAGTCAAAAACATAGAACATATTCTACGTTTTCGACTTTCAAACCCCCTACAAATTTTAAATCGACAACATTTTTTATTTTGACAAAATTACACTTTAGCGGGCGTACCACAAAATTATTTTGACCCACTTTGGAATAAAAAAAATATATTTTTTTTCTATTAAGAGTAGGAGGTACCCAGTTCCTTAAAACAAAATGCCTAGTTACATATAAGTTTGGTTACTGCAATCAAAAAAAATTTACGAAATGTGATCCCTACAAGATCTATTTTAATTAGTGCTTCCAATTCGGTTAATCGATTAACCGATTCCTCAAATAATCGCCTCAATTTCGCTTAATGTCGAAACAAATAATTAAAAACTCAAATAACTATTTGACATGAATAATCGATTAAAATAGGTCGATTAACCGGTAAACATTTAATATGAATTTTTCTTTATACTTCCTAATTTTCTTAACTCTGGCAAAAGTAATCGTAGAAAAAATATCAAATAAAATACAATTAAATTCTTTTCAAATCGAATGAATCAAAGCAAATGTTATATAATATAGACAATAGAAAATTTGATAGATAATTTTTATTTTTGTTTTCAATTCCTTTAAAAAATAAATTTTAAATAATATAAAATTATATTTTCATGTCCAAAAGCTGACAACAGATCTCATCAGAACACGAAGTTTTAAAAAATTTAGAGCCTCTATATTCCTAACAAGCACTATGACGTTACTTATGTTATAAAATAATAATATAAAATTGCTTTAAATTCGAAAACTTTATTTGCCAAAGAGCGCCCCGGCTAGTTGGTAGCGTGCTAGCTTATCAGTGCAAGGGTCGTGGGTTCGATTTCTACCAGAAGCTCTAGTCTGTTTGCGCTACAACGAGCCGATGGCCTCTGTTGCTAGTGCTCGGTTAGGGTATTAGGATATAATTTGTAATTATATGATTAATATAAACTAAATAAATAAATAAATTTATTTATTTATTTATTTATTTATTTATTTATTTATTTATTTATTTATTTATTGTACATAATGTAATATAAAGCCATATAGGCCAATAAATCATATTACAAAGCAAAATTCCTGAATAAAAAACTTAAATTTGAAAAAAATAATAATATATACATATATACACAATAAATTAAATATTAACTTTAATATTAGAATATATATATATATAAATAAATATGAAATAAAATATTTCTCCAAGAATATTTCAAAGGTTCAGAGAATAATCACACTATTTAAGGGTTTTTAACAATTTAGACTTAATTTCAAACCACATCACAAAAATGTTTTAAAAGTTTTAAACGAAAAACGTTATTAGAGTGAGAGAAAATACGTAAAAAATGTGGCAATATATATCAACAGCGAGCAACCCTGACGAAAAATGATCGTTCAAACAATGAGATTATAATTCTGGGAATTAATAATTGTGGATTACTACTTGAGTGGGTAAAAGTAAACATGCGATATAAAGCAGCAGGAACACATGTTTTCATAACTTTATATAAAAAGAGAATATTGCGATACTGAACGCAATTCCTAAAGGAACATCCTTGAAAATTCTTAACATACTCAGATATATGCTCACGTCTCCGAATACTGTACACAAAACGTGCAATGGTATTAGCAATTTTGTTTACTTTAGTAAGGTTCACTAAATTTGAACCAGAAAAAACTTCTAGGCCGTATAAAATTTGCGGCATCAAGAGAGCATGAGCCAATCTGCGTTTCACACTAAAAGGCAAAAATATGTTTGTTAAATAAATTTTACGCAAGACAGCCGATACTTTACAACTCATGTGATTAATATGCCCCTCAAAGGTAAGTTTATAATCAATAAAAACTCCCAAACATCTGTGTTGATTGACGAATTCAATCGGAGAACCACCAGCAAAAATATTACACTCAGGCAAAAAACGACATGAAGTACTAAACATTACAGCCTTAGATTAAGATGAATTAATAGCCAATGAATTCATTGAACTCCAAAGCATAATGCGTTCAAGACAGAAATTAATTTTGCGCTCAAGCACGTCCGGAAAATCACAATTACTACTAAATAGTAAAAATACATCATCCGCAAACAAAAATGTGCTACATAAGCTATGATCAAGAAAATCAGGAAGATCCTTTATATATAAAACAAATAAAAGGGGTCCCAAAACAGACCATTGAGGAACACCAGACGAAAGAAACCGAATGCTTGAACGGTTTCCATTCATGTCTACAAATTGAGACCTTCCATAAAAAAATTAAAAAATAATCTTACAAGCTGAAACAGAAAAATCAAAAATATCCCTGACCTTCTTAATCATAGTAATGTAGCAGATATAATTAAATACTTTAGAGAGATCCAAAGAAACCATGACACTTAATTTATATTAAATTATTCCTTTAAATCGAGTTTAAGATCTTTTTTCAAAAAAATAATGATTATTAATTACTTTCTTCCAATATTTCATCCCCACATTGGGTGACTTCTTCAGGGGAATAATATGACTTCTTCAGGGAAATAATATATTTAAAAAATTATATTATTTCCCTGAAGTGACCCAATGTGGAGACGAAATATTGGAAGAAAATAATAAATAATCATTTTTTTTTAAAGAGATCTTAAACTCGATTTAAAGGAATAATTTAATATAATATTAAATAATTTAATATAATATTAAGAAAAATAAATATAAATAAATTTATTTACCAAAAAACACTTTCATTTAAAATTCTATGCAAACATTTTTAAAAACTAAAAAATAACATGGAATTTTGTTTCTAATTTGATTTATCAACAAATTTTAATAAAGTAGGAACGTATTATACTTCCAGTGTACCAATTCTGCGTACAGACCCGCTTTTTACATACACATATATTTTTGGAAAATGGTAACATACCATTCATGTACAAACAGACAGACATACTATTTTATAGGCAACATTTGGTAAAACTTACTTTATTTTTAATTTGTGTTGACCATGAAAACAAAAATCCAATATGGATGGGACAACTCCAGAAGGCACTAAAACAAGTTCAATAACAAATATTTTACTTTTTAAAAACCTTTTTTTATACAAAACTGTACTTTAAATTTCAAACACTAGATTTTTTTAACTTTTGCGATAGTTTTGTAAATTGCGCACGTTTGCCTTTTGAGTTAGCTTTAAATATATGTTTTTTATGTTTATTTCAGACATATTTCATTATTTGTATATTTTTCACTATTTCATGTCAATAATCAAGCTGTTTTTTCAAAAATTTATTATGTATTTTGCTAAATAACTTTACTTTTAATAAATTTATTATAATTTTGCAACAGAAATGTATTTTTTGATTAGAATATACTAAAAAGCTTTTGTATAAACATCCGCGATGCCAGCTGATGCTAAAAAGATGAATACAATTGCGGGATTATTTGGAAAATAGGAACCGCTACCAACTTGGTGCTTATCCCGTATTTAAGCGGTCAGTGCGATTTCTAGGCATTTTTGAAAAATTTTATTTAATTTTTGGTTTTGTGCTTACAATTGTTATTAAACAGCTGCTCAAAACGTTTAATCTTTATATGTGAACAGGTTATTACATTTAAAATGAATGCTTGATTTTGTGACAAATTTATTTCCAGGGATTTTATGGCGCTTTTATAACACTGTTTCATACAGTTAAATCAATATGGTAACACTGAGCTTTCACTTGATAAAAAAAACAGCTGATTAATTTAATTTTTATTTGTGTTTTTGTTTATCATATTGCGCTTGTTTATCGCTTTGGAAATTAATTTATTTAATTAAAAAAAAAAATAATAAAAACAAAAGCATATATTAAAAAATATGGATCACAGTTCAATAAGTAAGTAAAGGTTTAATAAACAATCATGAATATGAATAAATAAATTTTTGTGTAGTTTCTTCTGCCGAAGAACAATTACGAAATTATGGAGTTTTTTTGGATGAGCACGATAAGAAATTTATAAACATATTAAAGAAATCGAATGTAGTAAATTATAAAGATACCCCCTTGCTGAAAAAACCCGTAGTTCAGGTAAAGTATGCGGCCAATCAGGAACAGCTGACTCTAGTAAAACTTTTAGAATCGGAGAAAATATTAAATAAAGTTTTACTTACATTTGGACATTTATGCGCCGAAATTGATGATATCAATGAGGAGGCCAAAAATATGCAGCTAACGTTTCTCTATAAAGATGAGGAGTTGCTTATTATCATACAGAACTCCACCCATAACGAGGGCGACAGAGAATTAAATAAACACAAGAATATCAACAATAATAAAACCATGTTAAAGATGAGTGAATCTATGGAATTTTTATGTAAATTGCAATTCCTTTTACAACGTTGCATATTACTGGGCAATAATCTTTTACATCAATGTGGTGCTCTATTGGCCGTTGATAAAGATTTTTGTAGTATAGAACTGAAACTAATGGTAAGATTTGGTGTGAGATCCTCAATGGAAAAATTTACCTTGCGTTTCTTTTATTATTAATCTTTTAGCATATTTGCGATTATTTATCAAATTTATTTTTAAATTTGTTAATTTTTGATGAGATTTTATATCGTTCAAATTTTTCACGCTTTTGGCCTTCATATAAGAAAACAATTGAAACCATGTCACAAAGTGGTACTTCCTGGGAAAATTGTTCATCTTCCGAACTCAATGGTTTACAAAACTGTTTACAGGAATTGGATTTTTTATTTACCGGCAGTATCTTTAGGGTATGTTAAGCGATCTAACATATTTGAATTATTTAATAGAAATAATTTCCCTTTTCTAGCATTTTCTCGATAGTACCTTCAGTTTAAAGGAAAAAATTGATCCTCGCGGCATTGGACAATTGACACAACAATTTAATGATTATTTGAAACAACAATTGCAAGAAATTGATAAAACAAACCCCAGTGAATTGAATGCATTTAGTGATACTTACAATATAATACGCATAAATGCCTTTTGTGTGGTATTTCATGATTTTTGTGGACAAGTTGAAACGAAATCGATTAAATATTTATTAGAATTAAATGCTAAACATCAATCGATTATATTAATAGGAAATATACCATGGTCAGCAACAGATTTTCTACGCAAAAATGCTTTATCTCTTATTAAAACACAAGAAAAACTTTTGGTGGACTTAAAATGGCAACAACAAATATTTCTACAGAATCAGGGACCAAAATTAACAAAAGATTGTCGTTTATATTGTGCCGAAATTACGCTGTGGATGTTAAAAGTTAATAAAGCCTTAAGTTATGGTCCTTTTGAGTTGAGAATAGAACAATTTAAAGAGTTAGCCATGATGTTAGTGGAAGGTATACGAACTGCTGGACATTTAAGTTATTTGGTAAAGGGTATAGTAAGTGCCCATGAAAATCTACAAATTGCTATGACCAAACAAACTTTAATGTCCATTTGTAAATTACTTGAAATGCTTAAAATGATACAGTTATGCTTTAATCAACATACTACAAATATTGCTAAAGTTATATACTGTGTATTACATTATTTTCAATATAAAGTATTACATTTATTAAATGCATGTAAGGTAAGATGGAGAAATAATTAGAATTCCTAAAATCATATTGAAATAACATAAAAAAGTTGTGAATTATTGAGCTTAAAGACATTTTGTTTAATAAAATTGTATTTAGTTTATTAAATTTCAATAATTAGCCAACCATTGACTGTTATCTTCAGTACGCATTTACAAATTAAACATTCCTCAAGATGCCAATTTAGCTAAATATTAAAAATCTACAAACAAATTAAACATTTATTAAACAAAATGACCTCGAGCGTAATTATTGACTGTTTTTTTTTTTCATAAAATTTTTCTTAAACATCAAATAAACTATAAAAGCATTTAAGTTAAAAAAATCTTATCTTGATATTGCAGAAAAAATTAATAGCTTCAAAACTTCGTGATAAATGTGTTGATGCTTTGGCTGCTTTAAAAATAACCGAACGATGTTTACATGGTCCCCCTAGTAAAGTACGTCTGTTAATTGCTAAATTAGCTTTTGATGCCTCTAATGGTAAAAATAAAATTGTATCCACGGAACAGAAGGAACGTTTTCGTAAACTTATAAAACGTATAGAACTGATAAGTGATTTTCAATATTCCATACAACAAATGTGTGATACATCATTTTTGTATTGGCATCAATCCATATTGAAGGCATATTTAAAACAAATTATCGATAAAAAATTAGATTTCAAATCTTTTCAGGTATGTAGTATTAATTACTAAAAATAATTTTCACAGTAATATGACCACAAAATACACCATTAAATCATCTTTACGAGAAATAGGATTTTTTAAACTTTAATTCAATTACTTTATGGCGCTGTATTCAGAGGAAAACCTTTAAAATCTTATACCTTCTATTTATATATATATATTTTTTCGAATTAGAATTGTATATAAAATTACCTTTTATTTGAGTATTATACACACAAAAAAATTACAAAATTCTGTTTGTAATATTGAACATCGTCCATAGAACATTTTTGTAAATACAAAAAAAACTATTTGTTTGTTATATTTTTGTTACTTAAATTTTTATTTTCAAAGAATTTCTATATGAAAAGTGACAATTTACAAATATTTCAAACAAAAAATTGTTAGAAATCGAATGTGAATTTTAACGAATATTTTTAATTACTTAAAATTTTGTGGTACTTTTTTCTGTGTAATTTCGGAAAATAATACTCTTTTATTTTGTCATTGTAAATTTCACATTTGCAGGCGAATTTGATTACATGAAAATTATATTTTATTTGCAACTTCAATATTTAAAACTTGGGCTCAAACTTGAGCAAATTCAGAAAAATTGTTTGCAAAAAAAGTGATTACTTTTAAATCAAAACTGGGTCGTTTTGTAAAATAATTTTTTTTTTAATATTTTCCACCAAATACATTTTTGATGAAATTTCTATAGTAATCTTAGTCCATTATTTTTCAAAATATCCTATTTTACAAATCTGGCATTTTTGAAATTTGATTACTGTAGCATATCATAAAGGCGGCCATACAATTCGTTCTTTTCTGGCAATTTTAACCGCACAGGTATGTACGGTTAGAGCAAAAAATAATCAGCCGGCGTTCTGATATTACCTGGTATTCGACTCTAACAAAAACTATCCTTTTAAACAGCGTAATCACACACAAAAGCAGTTTTGAACGAACACGTTTGAAAACGGACGGTTAAAATCAATTTGCGACAGATATTTTTGAGCACGTTCAAGGACGGTTTTTTGCCATAGACCGACAGTTTTACCCGTGCGGTTAAAACTGCCATAAAAGAACGAAGTGTATGGCCGCCTTAATCAAGAAATATTTTATACAAACTTTAGCATTCACAAAAATCAAATTAGCACGGCGGTGTTAGGCGTGTGTCGATTTGAATAAATATTATAACAATGTTGTACGTTGACGTACGGCTTTATTTTAATTTTGGGAGAGAGGAATATTAAATTCAAATGTTAGTTAAAAAACTAAAATAGAGTTTCAATTAAAATATTTGTAAATACAATTAAAAATTTAATTGAATTTGTACCAGCAAAAGAATTTTTTAAATCAATTAATTTTTTTTTTTTGTTAAAATTACTTGAAATTTTTCAATTATTTTTTAATCATATCAAATCAATTTTTAATCAAAAATATTCAATATTTTCAATTAAAGTTTAAATTATATCAATTAAAACTTTAATTAAAGCTCTAACTAAAAATAAATTAAAATTTTAATCAAATTTTAAATTGAAATTCCAGCATCAAATCAACTGAAATTTCAATAAAATTTATTATTGAAATTCCAAATTCAATCAATTAAAATTTTAATCAAATTTTCAATATTTTTTTTTATCAAATATACATACATGTTTGTGTGAAATTCATCAATCCCAACATACCAAATGACTTGAGAAAAATATTATTATAAGCTTACAAACACAAGCCTTAAGCTTGAAAAAGACTTGAGAATATATTGAAAAAGGCTATTGTAACAATTGTAGAAAAATCAAAACGAAACCCTCGTGAAAATATTATGTGTGTATGATTACTATAAGCTTATTCTTATAATTGTAGAATAAGCTTACAAAAATAATATTGTATTAACGTGCGTATAGAAAAGCTTATTTGACTCAATATATTTTTTACATAATTGTAGAATAAGCTTCACAAATAATATATTACTTAGTGTTGAAAAAGAGAAATCATAAATATTTTCTGTTATTTCATTTTTTATTTTAATTTTAAATATAAATAATAATAATTCAATTTAAATATAAAAAATAATAATTCATTTTAAATATAAATAATAATAATTAATTTTAACCATAAATAAAAATTTTTATAAAAATAATTAAATTTAATATGCAATTACACGTTCACTTTATAAAATTTACAACCAAATCTACACGCAAAACACATTTGACAAATTTAAAAAAAGGAACGGCACTTGTTGTATGCATTATAAGCGTAGAACAAAGACAACAAGACTAGAATGGATTGAAAAATATTTCTATTTCAATCGTCATATTGCGTTGTTCAATATGTGTATGTTGTTTCTTAAGCATTGTTAAATACTGCTTGTGAATTCACATTTTATAAACATTATAATAAACGAAATAAAGAAAAGCTTAAAACACACTATTTATATAAGCTTATTCTCAAGTTGTATTGTAGTTTAATTGCTATATGGTATATTGGGATGCCTGAAAATTTCTAAATACTTTGCACCAAACAGTTTATAGGAGTACCATAGCACTTTATCATAACTGATACATGCGTATCCGCCGTGTTGCCAAAAAGGTTTGTTCTAATGTTCCCATTTTCAAAGTTGAAATTCCCAAAAATCCTTAACGAATTTTCTTTTTTTCTAAAATGATTTTTGGCAGATTTTGTTGGCTCTGTTAGCCAAAATTACATATTCTAGAAAAAAGGGTGACCTCATTAAAAAAATTTAAATTTTAACAAACAAAAAAAAATAGACATTTAAAAATATGATTACTTGATTTAATTTTTAAATCTGATTCAATTTTCAACAAATCGATTTGCAAAATTGTGTTCATTGTTTGAATAATTTTCTATTTTATTCAATTAATATTAAATTCAGAGAATTAATTTTGATTTTTGTTGATTCTTTTTATTAAATCAATAAAATTTATTAAATTTTTAAAAATTAAAAATCTTACACGAACATAATCACAAAATAAATTATTCATAGATTCATTAAATATATTTTTTTGTTAGAGATTTGAGATGCAATTTAAATAACTGTAATGAAAGTTTAATTAAAAATAAATCAAAATAATATGACTTTTATATGCACTACACTATTGACAGTTTATTGTAACTAGAATATTTTTTTACACCAACTTCAATTATTATATCAATTAAAAATTTAATTGATATAATTAAACGTTTAAATGAAAATGAACAAAAAAATAAAAAAAAAGAAATTGATTGAAATTTTTTTGGCAATAATTTTTTCTGTATACAGTAACAGAAAAATATAATTAAAATGTTATAGAGTTTGGACATTAATTTATATTTTTAAAATCACTTTTATTATTATTTATTTTCCAGTATATAATACAAGCTTCAAATGAATGTGGCAATACATTGAATTTCTTTAATTTAAAAGACTCTAACCTATCGAATGATATACAAAAATCCAATTATGAAAGTATACGTTCTGAAATTATTAGTAAACTATGTGCGCAAATTGAAATATTTCTACGTTTAGAGGTACATGCCAATTTACAAGTTGAAAAAATGAATCCTTTCGAGCAGGGCATTAACGATTATAAAGAACTTATAAATGTATGTCCATTGGAAGTTAATGGCAATTATGTTATCCTTAAAGATCACATAGAGAATTATTTAAGTGCCATGTTTTATAATTTAACAACAATATCACTGCATGATTGGAAAACCTATGAAGAAATGAGACATTTGGCAAATAATCGTTTATTACTCAATCCCGTAGAAGATTATCTGCCTAATCAAACTCTGGAACAGGGTATTGATATATTAGAGATTATGCGTAAAATACATATATTTGTTTCAAAATATGTTTATAATATGAATTCACAAATATTTGTTGAACAACAAAGTTCGAATAAACATTTAGACACAATTGGCATTAGGCATGTGGCGAATTCTTTAAGAACTCACGGTACTGGTGTTATAAATACTACCGTTAATTTTACATATCAATTTTTAAGACAAAAGTTTTATACATTTTCACAATTTCTATACGATGAGCAAATTAAGGCACGCCTCATGAAAGAATTAAGATCATTTGCCGAACGTAAACAACAAGATAAATATCCTCTATATCCGTATGAAAGATCGGATGCATTTAATAAGGATATACGCAAACTTGGCTTGGCGAATGATGGACAAACTTATATGGATTTATTTCGAAAAGTTATCACACATGTTGGTAAGTTGTTGTATTTATGAATGATTCTAAATTGTTTTATTTTTTTTTTCACTTAGAGATTTTTAATAGAAAGTAATGCGTGCTCATGTAAAGTTATCCTAAGAATTTTTATTAAAAATATCCTTACAATCTGAATTGTAGGGTTTTCTACAGGAAAAATAAGAATAAGAATAAAAATAACACAAGTTTCAAAATCTGAGAAATTTTCTATAGACAACATTTAGCATAACATAAAATCTGCTGCAACTGCGAAATTGATTTTCATATTTCAGATATAAAAAATATGGAATTAAAAAATTGTTTGCAAAATTTTTGCTCCAGTGGAGTATTAATGTACTGCGGAACATCACAAGTAATTTATTTTTCCAAGTGTACCATTGTATAATACAGATTGGGGTAAGTCCGCGAGGGTTCCGTGTCACAGGGTGACTTGTTTTTTTTTTATCAATTTATATGATAATATAAATTAACACACTCCGATCATACAAATTTCGTTTATTAGAAAAAATAGGTCAGGTTCGGGAGATATCCCGAGAGAACTATTTTTATAAAACAGCCACCGGATGACCCATTTATATACAAACGAAACGGAACAAGGAACGAAATTTATATTATCAGAGTGTGTTAATTTTTAATATCATATAATTTGAAAAACAAAAATAGTCACCCTGTGGCTGCTTTGTAAAAACTCCTTGGTACTCCTCCCGGACCTACCTAATCTGTGTTATCGAAGGGTAAAATTTGTCAAACTTTAGAAACATTTTGCTCGGTTCACACTATCTCGCTAAAGTTCATTAGGAAAGGTACTTAAAACTGAAGATTTTATATTGAGAAAGAATACGCAAAGAGGACGGTAGAGAAAACCCATTACAAAGAATTGAAAACTTTAAATTTTGTTTCTTAGCAATCAAAAATTTCATATTTTTTAAAAATATTTTTGATTTTGATCGTTTGGAGTTATCTCAAATGTTTTTTTTTACTAATAAACCTTTCCTTCATATTTCAGGCAATGCTATGGGTTATATACGATTAGTTCGATCGGGCAGCATTCATGCCAATTATAGTGCTAGTTTGTATTTACCGAAATTTGATGAAAACTTAAAGTTTGTACCACTCTGTAAGGATCAAGAATTAAGTGATGTTGTTCAAATGGCAGCTGAAAATCTTGAGACAAATATACAAAATTTGGCGAAAAGTTTTGCAGATAATACAGATTATTTCAAGGTAATTTTTTTAAAAATATTTTGAATCCCTATAGGGAGGGTTTATTATGAAAGTGATTACATTTTCCATAACATTGATTTAATGCTGGTATTCCATAGTATATGATGGCTTCTACTTATGACACAAAACATTTCAATAAAAGTGTAAGTTATTCCGATTTACACTTAAAATTTTCCCACTAAAATGATGTCGGAGTCTTATGGACTTTGATCTTCTGATTGAAAATCTTTTATTCAAATTTTTCCTCACGTGCCATTTTCGAAATTAACCAATTTTTTATTTTCTCAAGTAAGTTTCATTATCTACAGATTTATATTTAAGGTATGTTAATGATCAATTCATATGCTAATCTATCAATTTCTTAAAAATGTCCAGTAAAAATAAAAAATAAAGTACTAAACTTGAATACTTAAAATTAGGAAAGCTGTATAATACAGTTGGTTCAATACTGGAAAATAAAATATTGTCGCAAAACAATTATTAGGGCGGGTCAATAAGTCCGTGACTTTTTGAATGAGACTCAGGTTTTTGGATAAAAAATAATTTTATACACTTTGTCTAACGTTTCTACAAATTTTTTAATCCCTTCCAAAAAAAAAGATTTGTCGAGGTCATCAATATTGGTTTGTGAGATGATTTCATTGTTGGAGTCGAATATGTTCCCGCCGAGCCATTTCTTCCGGAGAGGTGGGCGGATGAGGGAGCAGTTCGTAGCCTAATTCATTGATTTTTGCCATGGAAACTACCTTTTTCTATTTTCTCCTCAATCCTCAAATCAAATCACGTGGTAGTCTGCTATCAATGACTGTCAAACACAAATTATATAACACAGCTTGTTTAAATTTTGACAGGAGTCAACTGACAGATGCCTGTTGACAGGAGCAACAATAAATATCACAAAAGTTGCCATTTACAGTTTATAAAAATGCCAAACATAAGTTTAAATTAAAAGGGACTTGTAATACTTTCAAAATTAACCCTTTATATAATTATTTTTAAATGTCATTTATATCTTACAGCTCTTAGTTGATGCCTTTCAACCATTCTTTCGAAATCCTCACAATTTACATTTACGCAATTTCTTTCTCATAGTTCCGCCGCTCATAATGAACTATGTGGAATATATGCTGTCGGTTAAATCGAAAATCAATAAAAAAGATCGCGAAGAGGCTGTACTCTTTGATGATGGCTTTGCCGTTGGTTTAGCTTATATTCTCAAATTATTGAATCAAATTGGTGATTTTAATTCTCTACAATGGTTTACCACCGTTCGAGAACGTTTTGAGGCCGAAAGACGTAAGATAAAAGAAATGTTATTAGAGATAAATAGTAAAGCCGCTAATACAGCAGCAAAATCAAATACAAATGCAGCGGCAACACAGAAGAATGAAAATGAAAAGTTACAACAGACCTTAGTGCTAACGGAACGTCGTATAAATGCTCATCAAATGGAATATAATTTACTGTATTATAATTTATGTAGTGCAAAAATATTTTTTCAATAGATTAGTGAAGATGTTGGAAAAGGGAGTGTTGGCTTGGCGTCCAACTAAATTTGGTAATTAATAAATTGTAAAAGAATTTAATTCAAATGAAATTTAATAATATTAGCACTTTTGATGTGGGTTGTATGTGTTAGTATTTGCGGCATTGGAAATTTATTAAATTATTCCAGGTGAGAACTCAAATTTCTCTAAAAATGTGATCAAATTATCTGCTCTATCACATATCCGATTTTCAGTGTAGACGGAATTTATCATTAATTTAATGATCATTAATTTAATGATCATTAATTTAATGATCTCTAGCCAAGTGTAAACTGAGTTTAACTGATGATATTTCTTTAATTACTGGTTTAAAAAAGGTCTAATTTTATGATGTTAATATTGATTGACTCAAAATTATCAGGAAATATCCTTAAAAGATCGCAGCATTGTCGAAGCAAATAAAACTTTTATTCTGCCCAATTAAAATATGTCGATTAACAGGCTATTATTTTATTCTCTATTTTTCCCTATTTGTATCCCATAATTATACACTTACAGAATTACTGAGGTAGAAAAAAATGATCTGGATCAGTATTTAATTATAACCAATTTGATATTCTTTAATATCTGCTGTAATATCTAGCTAATATATTTGGGGATTAAGTTAGAGATAACTTGATCTGAAAAATGGAGATCAAATTAGATCCAGCAATATATTTAGGTATTTAGAAGGACCTTAATTGATCCGGCAATATATTTGGGGATTTAGAAGGACCTAAATTGATCCGCAATATATTTGGGGATTTAGAAGGGCCTAAATTGGTCCGAAAAATGGCAGATCAAATTAGATCCAGCAATATATTTAGGGATTAATTAGTACCAAAATTTTTCCGAAAAATGTCAGATCGAATTGTATCAAAGTAGATACAACAATAATATATAAAAAACGTATATATATATATATATATATATATATATATATAGAAATTGTTGATAGGATATAATTAGTTTATATACATATCGATGGCTTAATATCCCTGTATCTACAATTTACTTTTTCTAAAATACAATTGACTATTCTGAAATGCAATTGACAATTTCTGAAATACAATTGACTATTCTAAAATACAATTGGAAATGGGTTAAAATTTTAAAGTTCTGTTTAAATAATAAAATTAAAATAAATTAAAAAAAATTGTATCTCCCCATAGCCAGTTCGAAACTAATAACATGGAACGACATAATTAAATCTTATATCATATCAAAATACTCTAGATATGGAACTATATATACAGTTATGTGCGAAAAACTAATTATTGCAATGTGAATTGAAAAATCCCAAAAAACAAACTTTAACTTTCGTTGCTCTTTAAAATTTGTAAATAATTTCCAATTTTCGATAGTAAATCAGCTTTCTAAGGTCTTAAAAGTAATCAGGTCTTCTTTTGTTTGGATTACAATTGATAAACAATACTAACGAAGTAGTCTGGTACAAAAAAAATTTGAAAATTCCATGCATATGGCAATCAGTTCCGATTTTCTGTATCCCATACCTTTTCCACCCTTGGCTCCATACAGAAATGTTGTTTCCATCTATTAGATACAATGACCACTATTATATTTCAATCAAAAAATATAAAATACTAATAATATTTCAAACCATTTACATACTGTCCCAATTTTTATTCACATGCGACTATAGGAAATTATAATACTTTTTAATGTTGGTTTTTCTATTGCAACAACAAAGTTTTAGTTGTTGCTTAAAATGAAGATTTGTTGTTGTACTATAATCTAAAAATAATATTGTTAGTTTCTTTCCAAAATGTAAGTGTGTTTTTTTACTTCAAATTTGTTGCATGCAAGTGTCCCTATTTTTTCGCACATAACTGTATAACAATATCTCAAATTTATTTGCAAATATTGTATCACATATTATTACAGCTTACACCACTATATCTCTTATTCAAAAATATTTTTGATAATGACCATATATTATTATATTTCCAATATTAGTATATGGTTCTGTACAAGTCATATATAAGTAAATTTGGTTCCATGTCCATACATATATACAGTGTTATGTATAATTTTATATGATAGAATATATACCATATATATGGTAATTTTAAAAGAATTAGTGTAATATATAATTATATATGGTAATGCATACTGATGACATATGTAAATATATATGATAATATATTTTTATATGGCTACATATGATTATATCTAAACTTTTATACTCGCGTATTTTAAGACTAAATTTTTTTATTTTAAATATTAAATTTTTTTTACAAACTATTTTTCCTAAATATTTGTTTACAAACCAGATTCCATACAATATGTATATAGTTTAATCTAATTTGATACAATTTGATCTGGAATTTTTTGGATCAATTGAAATCCTCATACCCAAATATATTGATCTGCCATTTTTCAGACCAAATAAGATCAGCTAGATTTGACAGCAGATATTAAAGAATGTTAAAAGGGATATGATTAAAAATTGCACCAGAAAACCTTTTTTACTTGGGAAGATATATGAAATGTTTGTTATCAAGGGTCATATTTCCACTTTTTTTTATTTGAGAACAATTTAATTATTTAAAAGTCTTTAATCCTCGACTTTAATAGCTTTAAAATGATTTTTTCTAAGACTACTTTAGTAGGAATCAAAACGGAAATGTTTTAATAACGTTATACATAACATTTTTACGAAATGTTATTGCAGAATAAACACACTTGCTGAGATGCTGGGCGATAGCAAAAGGTAAAGGTTTTCCATTTTCCATAAAATTATCATTATTTTAACATTTTAAAAATGTACTTTTTCATTTTCAAGCTGTGAATGCAGAATGATTTTTAATGCTTCGGGTGTAGAGTCAGGTAACTTAATTGCTAATTAGAGTGTCCCTCACTTGTCCTAAAACGTAAATTTAGGGTGGATCTTTTAACTTTTTATGAATTTAACGCATTACTTATGTTAGCAGCTACAAAATAAATATTTTTATTTGTTGGATAGTCAGTTTGGGTAGTAATCTTCCATTTTCGGATATTGTTGCAATATACACTGAGAAAAAATGGCAACAACAAATCTTGGATTAAGAAAATACCACTGCTAACATTTAACGCGGCATAAATTGCGCTGAATATTAGTCTTGCCATTTAACACAGTTGTCGTTTACAAGAAAATTTGAAAAATGTTTAAAAAAACCGAAAAAATTGAAAAAATGGGTTCTATTCACCTACATTCACACATAACTTTTGAAGTAGGAATGTAATCTTCAAGCACCACCGCAGAATTTTAGATATTATAGTCATCAACAACTATGTTGATTTTCAAGGCATAGTATTCAGCCCAATTTGTGCTTTAAACAAAACATTAAAGCCTATTAAAATTAATTTTGTAATTTTTTCCTATTTTTGGCCCGATCAGGGCGGGAGTGGGGCAAATAAAAGGGCTACTTACGACGATTATTCCGTCCAAGGACGTACCTCCCATAGGGGACCCGGAAATCGGTTTCCGAAATAAGGCGCAGTCAAAGGGTTTTCTTTGGAAAAGTGAGGTCATTTGAGGACCTAGCCGGGGGCTATAGGGGTCAATCGACAGGTCTACCGGAGCCGAAACTTCCCCTATTAAAATAACTAAAATTTTATTCGCAAAACTAAAAATGTAAGTACGTACAAAACTTTAATGATGAATTTAAGTTACAACATATTTTAATATAAATTTGAAACTATTTCATTATCTTATAGCTCTTTTCTTTCCCATTCGGTTATTTTTTAACCAATTTTCAAAATTTTTTTTGTTGGAAAGGTATTCAAATTACCTTTCTAATTGCTGAATATAGTAAGTACAATTATTGCCGCTGGATGGCGCAAAATCAATTTTTATTGAAAAATGCATAAAAACACTCTGTATTTGCAAATATTATGAGTTCATATGTTCAGCAAAAATACTCGCAAAAAATATGTTGTACAAAGTTGGCAAACATCATTTGGTCGAATTCTGGAAATTTAAAGGTCAAAATTTAGATTTTCTTCAATAACCTAAGAATAACGGAAATCTGAAAAAGGCGCAGAACAAAAGTTGCTACTGAAGCCCTAAAGAACCATTTTCAACAATAAAATAAGTTTTTTTTTTTGCAAAAAGTCGATTTTGGCATATTGCTTAAAATAATTACATTATTTTTAAATTATATAAATTATAATTGTATAATATTTAAATTATACAAATTATAATTATATAATTTTTAAATATATTAATAAAAACAACGAATAACGGCTTTAGATAATATTCGGTTAAAGAAAAGAAATGTCAACAACGAAGAAAAACAAAGTTGTATTTTTTTTATATACAAGATGATTGATAATCAACAAGTTATAAAGTTGCCATATTGCATTATTGAGATATGGTAACACTATAAACTGTTGCGCATGCCTAGATCATTCGACAATTAAAAAATACCATCATACACACCATAGTTATACCACCGGGTGGTTGGTTAACTAAAGAAACCATCAAAACCAGGTGGCTACATTTTATTATCTTTGACTGCAACTACTTTTAACAATATTTCTTGTTTCTTTTCCTTTAATCCAACATTCGCATTCTACACTACACTATTTTTGCGTGTATGATGTTATTTGTTTCTTGATTTTGATAGTTTTTTTTTATTATTTTTATAACTTTCACTTTGTTGTACGACGATATTGTGTGCATTTGGACGAAACTAATATTTTTGTAGTGTAATGTGTTGTGTTGTTTTATTTTTTTCTAATTCGAATTTTTCCTCTAAAACAAGGTCATACGCAAAAGTAACTACAAATTTAAAATAAAAAGAAACAAGTACAAATAAAATTAAATACGTGATTAAAAATCTAATAAGATTTTAGTTAAATGCTAGTGATTGATAGTATTTAGTTAATACAAAAGTAGAAAAGAAAGAATATTTTTTCAATTCCAATTGGAAAATTGTTTGAAATTTATGATAAATTAAGTGTATGTGTCAAGCTAACAAGACCACCATCGTCGAGTTAAGGTGTCTAGCTGTTGGTAGTTCTTTTTTTAAAAAAAATTTGCATAAGAAAACGCCCACAATACGGCGACCAAAAACGTAAAATATCTAAAACAGTAAAATTAATATAAACAACTATTTAGCCAATTATACATCCCCCAGCAAAAGAGTTAATGTTGTTGTTTGGCGACGGAGCACCTTAAATAAAAAAATAAAAAACGTTACAAAAATAAGTAAAACTCCAAAATATGACGTCAAAATATGAACGCATTAAAACAGAGTGTCGTACTCGCAATACACTATGGGAAGATCCTGACTTTGCCGCTGTTCAACAATCTGTATTCTATTATCAAACACCACCATTCACATTTCAATGGCGCCGTATTTCCGAGATAGCAGATACAAAAAATGCGTGTTTTGTTAATGAAACAGAAAATTTCGATGTTATCCCTGGAAAAATGGGTGATCGTTGGTTAGTTTCATGTTTGGGTGTACTGCACTCTCTTAGAAATCTATTCTATCGTGTTGTTCCCGCCGATCAAAGTTTGGATAAAGCAAATGGCGTTTTTCGCTTCCGTTTATGGTGGTGTGGTGAATGGGTGGAGGTCTTAGTCGATGATCGCTTACCCACTATAAATGGTCGTTTAGCCTTTTTACAACCGCAAACTTCCAACTGCTATTGGGCTTCTTTATTAGAAAAGGCCATAGCTAAATTACATGGTTCTTATGAAGCTCTTAAATATGGTACACGATCAGATGGTCTCAGTGATCTGCTGGGTGGTGTTGTTCAATGTATACCTCTTAAAGCTTCCAGCACTACAGATATGGTAAGGCCTCAACAGTTAAAATCACATTTGGATACTACTTGCATTGTCACCTGTATAGCAGCCACAAGTGCTGCTATGGCTCAGCATAAAAATACTCCAGAACGTTTACCAAATGCCATTATACTCAATGTTAACTACAGGTGAGTTTTATTCTTTGCATTTTTTCTTTTAATATTCGATTCTATCTAACTACTAGTAGTGTAGGAGTTCATTCATTGCTATTAAATTCTTATTATTAATTAAAAGTAATTCAGTTTATTAAAGTAAGTAATAGTGTGGTTATTCTAATGCGACTATTTCCCAGCAAAAAAAAAGTGCGCATATACTGATTCAAATATA
This sequence comes from Eustalomyia histrio, assembly GCA_949748255.1. NCBI lineage: Eukaryota > Metazoa > Arthropoda > Insecta > Diptera > Anthomyiidae > Eustalomyia > Eustalomyia histrio. The sequence continues at coordinate 84,012,904 of OX456525.1, read as the reverse complement.
GTTCAAATTGTGGTGAAACGTGATGCATGATTTTAACATGGGGTTGTCATGGGAGGGAAGTAGTGCAAATTGCGAAAACTTCACTTTGTTGAAAGAAGTAGATTGTATTTTTGGATATTCTTTTTCATTGAAATAAATATGGTATTTTTATTTATTTTTTTGTTAAATCACATCTTTTCAATAAGTGAAAATATTGATCTAAAGAAGCACTTTAAATGCTGCGAGTTAGGAACACTTTTAAAAATACCATTTCGCTTTAAAACAATTGCATTTTGTTCAACTAAAAAGAAAGAAAACTTTTGTTAATCCTTATATTTTGAAATCAGACAAAATTTCCTACAAAACTCCAATACAACCGATCCATTTTCATTATATAAATAAATTTAATTAAACATTTTTTTTAACCGGATAGTTCAATGTAATTGGAATGCTGCTTAAGAAATGAAGATATTTTTGTTGAATAATTTTTTTTATAAAATTTCGGTTTAACTAAACCAGGTTTAACACATATTAAAAAGCTCTGTCTTAGAGGTTTTGTCATATAAAGGATGGTCAAACCATAATGCACGATGTGAATTGTGAGGCACATCTTAACGTCAAGTTTTTTAACCAACTTAATTTGACATTTTTTTGTTTCAGCGCTTGACAAATTCAACCATGGAGAGGTACACAATTGAACAGCGCGTTAAGATTGTTGAATCCTTTTACGAAAATGAGCGTTCAAATCAAAATGCACTTTGTCATTTTTTTTTTAGTCACCATATTCGACCAAATGTGTTTACATTTGGGAGAATTGTGCGCAAATTTTAGCAAACCGGGTATGTAGGAAATGTGAAAACATCTGTGCATGCTCGCCCAGTTCGTTATGGGGAAAACATTGCTGTTGTTCGCGATAGTGTGGCAGAAAAGTCGTCAACCTTCGCTATCGCGAGATGATAACGGACTTCTTGTGGCCAGAAATTCAGGATATGGACCAGAGAACTGTAAAATCAACTTTCTTTCTTGATTTAATCATACACAAAAATTCTTGTTCACATTTAATAATTCAACAAAATACACTGTAGAATAAAATCAGCATCATGTTACTGAACGCGTAATTGGGATTAGTGTGAATCATCTGTCGACTAAATTTTATGCAAATGTAATCACTCAACAAAAAGTCAGCGTTGAATAAATCAGAAAAAACAACAAACAATGCGTATGAGTGTATTCATAATTAAAACAAAATAGAAACACATTTCATAAATGTACATGAGGGTGGGACTTAAATCCGCTTTTTTAGAAATAAAAATATTTGAGAAATAAAAATTTAGGTCGATATCTTGCCTAATCCGGAAAAATTTAAATATTGTCTAAATTTTTTTTCATTTATTTTGTTTGAAAAATTAGGCAATACTTAACTTTAACCGGATTGGGAGAGCCTGAGATATCGACCTAAATTAAAAAAAAAAAATCACAAAGAACAATATTTTTGGTATTACTAATAAAAATTCTAAAAAACGTATTTTAGACCCACCCTAATTTATGAAATGTATTTCTACAAAACCACCCCCTTTTTATAGATAAGAAACTATTTTGTTTTAATTATGAATACACACATACGCGTTATTTATTGCTTTTTCTGATTTATTCTACATCAAAATAATTATTGTTGACTCGAATGAACAAGAATAAAATCAATGGTATAGAAACGACCGATGATTATAAATCAGTGACAACAATTTGCACGTCGTTTGATTGATTTAAAATCATCAACAAATATGTGTGTGGGAGTATATTCAACGTTTGAACGCAAACACATATTTATTCTTGTGTTGATTGCGTATGAACGTTTTGCAATCAGCATTTGCAGTTCTCTGATATGGACATATCATGGACCTTAATTATGTCTCAGTCATTGAAAATATGGACCATCGGGTAGAGGTATGCCACCGAAGCCGTGGCAAGTATTTGGGCTTAATTTTGTTTCACACAAAATTGTCATAGATCCTCCTATCATAACAAAAAATATTAAAATAATTCTCTGAAAACTTTTTCTTTTATTTACAATTAACCTCGTGCATTATGGTTGGACCACCCTTTATATAGAAAAAAAAATTAATTGTGAAATGTATTAAAATTAAAAAGGGTTTTTTTATGTAAATATAAAAGCTGTGATTTTATCGCGCAACTCAAAATTAAAAACCATAATAAAATGTTTTAAAGTGCCTCAACAAGCGAAACTCGCATTTATAGGTAATTAGACCCAGTGTTGGGCTCTGGATATATAACAGATGGAAATCTTAAAATAGCTGAAATATCAGCATTATTGAGAGCGCGTGCGGATGTATTTACCTTTAAGAAAAAATCGTTTCAATAATGTAGATCAAAATATTTGTTGTATGTGTAACACAGGCAAAGATGAAGATATAATGCATTTTATGGGAAAATGCCCAGTTCTTAGGAAATTCAGGCAATTCCTATAATAAATTTATTATAGGAATTGCATTAAAATATAGGAAAACTTTGATTATTAAATATTGCAAATTTTTAAAAAGTTATATTACTATATTTTAAAAAGAAAAACATATTTGGAAACTATATTGCTGACACTACTATGTCAATGCCTTTTAAAACCTTTATTTGTATATTTATTTTTTTTATATAATATTCGTAATATAAGTAATTTTTTTTAAATTAATTTAGCTAATCAATTTAATGTAACATTATGACATTATACCAGTAGCATTAGATCAGCAAAATAACCAATTGTCGCTACTTTATGTGTAATGAAAATGTGTTTTTGTTTTTGAAATACATCGCTTTTTTGCTGGGTTGCTAAGTATATCATTATTTAATCATTGCAGGTTTTGAAATATTTTGTTAAACATTACACTGTTCGACACTTAAATCTTCCCTTTGAAAAAAATATCACTTCCTTATAAGTTTGGCATATTTTAATATAAATCAGTTTTTCAAATTTTGCAAATAAATCGATAACAGTAGTTATTTGTTGTTCTATTGGGTACACAAGTTAATAGTGTCGATTTTTTTGCTTGAAAATTGCATTTATTATAATAACAAAATGAATTGATACATTATTCAAAGTATTGTCCATCGTAAGCCACTCCTTTTCCCATCTTTCTGGTAGCATATGGATTCCGCTCCAAAAGAACTGCTCCGGTTTTGAGGTAAAGAATGAATGATGCCAAAGAATGAATGAAGCCTGTTCTGAAGTGAAGCGTATTCCAGTAAGGGCGTTTTGCATTGATCGAAACAAATGATAATCAGAAGGGGCAAGGTCTGGGATATAAGGCGGTTGAGCCAAAACTTCCATCGACTGTTTTCCAAATAGTTTTTGGCCAGTCTTGCAACATGTGGCCGAGCATTTTCATGATGAAAGATTATGACCTCGTGTCTGGTCGAATATTCTGGTCGTTTTTCGTTGATTGCTCTCTTTTTAAACCAATCAATTGTGTTCGGTACAGGTCCCCTGTGATCGTCTGACCCGATTTCAACAGCTTATAACACAAAACACCATTCCGATCCCACCAAATACAGAGCATTACCTTGGCGCCATGGCTTCGGCATTGATTTGGCTGGTTGGCCGGGCTCTACATATGACTTTGTGCGCTTGGGGTTATCGTAATTTATCAGTTTTTTATCACCAGTAACAATACGATGCAAAAATGACTTCTTCTTGTAGCCTTTAAGCAGCATTTCCCACATGCAAAATCGCCTTTCAACGTCTCTCGGCTTCAATTCATATGGGACCCAATTTCCTTGCTTTTGAATGAATCCCAATGCTTTTAAACGTATGACATGTTGTGTGACTCCCAATGATAATTCAAGTTCTTCTTGCGTTTGACAACAATCTTTGTCGAGTAATACTTCCAATTCCTCATCTTCAAACTTGTCTTCTGTATCGAAATCTCCACTTTTGAATTGCGCAAACCATCGTTTACAGGTTTTTTGAGTTGGTGCATGTTGACCGTAAGCTTCTACCAACAATCGATAACTTTCAGCAACCGTTTTCTTTAAATGAAAGCAGGTTATCAGACTTCCCGCAAAACATCTTTTTTAGGCACAAAATTTTAAAAAAATATGTGTTTACACTTTGGCGTCCATCGAATACTGAATTTAAATGATAGATGTTTACCCTCCAAAATACCATAATTGTTATTATTGACACAAACCAAATCGACATTATTAACTTGTATACTCAATAATTATATAAGTTTTAACATTAACAGACAAAACCTGGCATACTTTTCCAAATTTTTACATAACTTACATATAAAAAAAAAACAAATTGGTTAGCGCTATTTTAGGAAACTTTTACGGTAAAAACCATCACTCAAAACATTATGTAAAATTAAATGACAGTTAAAATAATAGCATTTTCAATTGAAAAAATTTACATACACTCACCAAAAAAAAGTCTGTAAAAGCAACTGAAAATTTTGCTATTATTACGGGAAATTTTGCTAATTTGAGCCCAGCGGTATTTTTTGCTAATGTTAGTACAAAGAAATTAGTAGAAAAATTAGTAGCTGTTACTAAATTTTAGTATACTTTAAAATCTATTTGCTAAAATTAGCAAAAAAAATTACTAAATATTATTAATATAAAGTGCAACATTTGAAATTAATTTTTTTTATCGAGCATCGAATTTTTTTATTTTATTTATTTTTTTAAAAAAATATTTTATACAAAATTAAAAACAATATCAAAGGCTTAAAAATCTTAAAAATTGTTAAAACATTAACGAACTAATCATTTTGCTTTTATTTGGTAATTTCTGTTTTGAAAAATATTTTAGTCAATTTTTTTTACTTTAAAGGTCAAATTTTAGTTGCTTTTAGAACTGATTTTTAGAACTTGAAAAACTTTAGTTCTATTTTAAATGGATGTCCTATTTTCAGACATGAATCGGTATATTAACATCTGATCCCTTTTTTAATCTACATATGTAATATTTTAATCAATTTAAGTTTGTAGGTGTAAGTTTTAATTAGAAATAACATTTCCTTCAATATCCACTTTTTTTAAATTAGTATTTTTTTTTTTGCTAATGTTTGCAAATCGGTTTTCAAAAATTTGTAAAATGATTTCTGAAATTAGAAACAAAAATTTGTAAATATTCTGTAAAAACTCTGTAATTTTTAAAATGTAAATAGCAAAAAGATTTGTTAAATAATAATTTTTTTACTAAAAATCAGTACAAAAATAGTAAAGTGGAATTAAAAACCGTTTACAAATTTTTCTACTAACTTTTTTTTCCGAGTGTAGATGAGTTCAAACAATGAAAGTGAATACTAAAGTTCAAATGAACATTTGAATAGTGAATACATGTTGAAAAAATCACTTTTTACACCAAATGATAAAATAATCAAATTGTATGCTAAATTATCATTCTTAAAACGTATAACAAATGGAAATTGGATAAAAAACATCAAAGTTATTACAAATGACCCAGGCCAATAATGTGTCGTTTGGCATTAGCATTGACATCAAGTAATGCCAATGATAAATTCTTAAGTATGATGTAGATATTAAATAGAGTACACTTAGGTCGGTTCACACGCTTATAATCTACTTTTCTCCAATATTGGGGATATAAAAGGTCTGTACGAGGTAATTTTGGGTAAAGTCTGGTAAAATGAGAGTAAGCAAAAAATTCTCTCGCAAAACCACAAAAATGCCCAAAATACTGCGAACGCACAAAACCACATTTCATACCCAAAAATAAACGTCAAATTTATTCATATTAAAAAACAGATTAATTAATAAATATATTTTAAATAGCAAATATCTATTTACATTTTTAAATGTATTTCTCATTATTAAGAAGAAAAAGTTCTTTATAGTAAATTTTTATTCAACTTAAATTTTTTTTCAAAATTGCAAAACAGCTAATTTATTAGCAACAGCTGATGATTTGACAATTTTACCCAAACAAAAAGTACGGGTAAGTTCTGGTAAAATGAGAAACACAATTACTCTCTCATGAACGCTCTCATTTACCCAATTTTTGTTACAAGAAACGCTTTCTGGTAAGATTGGGTTCCCGCGGGCACCCGCGGTAACGTACATCGAACACACCTAAAATATAATTTTCAAAATAAAACTAAGAAAGATTTGACAATTTCAATCACCAATAACAATAAATATTTAAATTGATGTTTGTAATAAACCCGTATCTATCTCTTCTTTTTTAGACTTTGTTCACTGGATAAAGTGGAAACACTACTCGGCGATGCCGTACAATTGGTGCGTATTAAAGATCCTCTGGCTTGTAATGCCTTTGCCAATAACAATGATTATGAGGGCGATTGGTCAGCTATGTCATCAACATGGGAACGTGTTTCTGTGCAGGAACGTGATCGTTTATTTGGTCAATTAGATGTAGGTGAATTTTGGATGTCTTTTTTGGATTTTACACAAACCTTCTCCAGTCTGGAAGTTATCTATTTAGATGCTGATACGGCTAAAGATGAACTTACACTGCAGGACAGACCGAAACGTTGGCAAATGAAAATGTTTCAAGGACAATGGAAACGTGGAGTTACGGCGGGTGGTTGTCGAAATCATGAATCATTTCATATAAATCCTCAGTTGCTATTGAGTATACCGGAAAAACAAGAAATTGTGGTGGCTTTAAATCAACACACTGCCGTGGAACCAAAAGTTATAGGTTTTACAATATACAAATTAAGTGGCGTGGCTGGTTCGAAAGTGAATCCAAAAATAACCGAATGTTTACCCAAAGATTTTTTCAAAACACAAGTTAGTTTCCTAAACTCAGATTATGGCAATACAAGGCATGTCACCTGTCATTGTCATTTAGAAGTGGGTCAGTATGTATTAATGCCCACCACCTATGAACCGGGAGAAGAGTCAAGTTTCACTGTGAGAATATTAGGAACAGTTCCATTGCGTCTTTCGTTGCTGGAAACACAAACGCTAATGTTACTTGATCCCTTTCCGGTGCTTAAAAATGAAGCAGATTCTACAAAAATCAAAAATGTTTGCCAATACGAACCTGTCTTTATGCAATTGGCCGATGAAAATAAAACTATAAATTGCTTTGAGCTACATGAATTGTTGGAGGCGTGTCTGCCCAATGATTATATTAAGGGTTGTGCTAATATCGATATATGTCGTCAAGTTATAGCTCTGCAGGATAAAACGAGTACTGGTCGTATTAACTTTTTACAATTTAAAACATTTATGGTTAATTTAAAATCATGGCAAGGAGTTTTCAAAATGTATACCAAAGAAAAGGCAGGTATTTTAAGAGCAGAACGTCTTCGAGATGCCCTGTACGATGTGGGATTTCAATTAAGTACCGACATTATGAATTGTATAATGCAACGTTTTATACGCAAAGATGGTACGCTGCGTTTAAGTGATTTCGCCTCAGCCGTTTTACATCTAACCGCAGCCTTTGATTATTTCCAACGCAAAGATCATAATCAGGATAATGTTATTGAAATTGAAATGTCCGATTGGATTAAATGTGTTTTAAGGTGTTAACATTAACAGTGGTGAAATCACTGCGATTTGATTATAGACCAATTATTGATTAAAACAAAATAAGATTGCAGATTTTATGATAGAAGTTGAAGATATCGTAACATTTTAAGTTATTATATTTTTAGTTTAATTTATTTTTTTATTTGGGGTATTTATGTAAGATATTTGTATAACGTGTATATTTTATAAAATTATTTTACGAGATTATGACAAAAAAAAAATCCCCCAATCTATCGTACACATTATACGATATATACGACCCTTTTTTTTTTTTTTTTTGAATGCGTTCATTGTTTTAAAACTTGATTATATTTCTTATAATTTCAAAACTTAGAATATTTTTATATCGATCCTAGTGTGCTATATTTTTATTTAATTTATATTTTGTAAATTTTAAATTTAGTTTTGTATATCGACGCTGCTTCAGCCGATCAAGTCATTTGTTTGTTCTTTTTTACCGCGAAGCTCTTTTTTGAAAGTTGTAAGTTAAATGTAGTCACCGTCATAAATGATTAGTAGCGCTCGGAAGTTCACATGCATTTAATGTTTGTTGCCGATGCTGGCGATTAAATTATCTTTAAGAATCAGCAAATTTGCCAGAAAATTGCATCGATTTGTTAATGCTTATTTTTGGTTCGGCATATTTTTGCAAATTATGCTTTAAATTCATGTTTTTTTTTTGTGTTTTAAAAAAACTCGGTTTTGCACAATTTGTATCTTCAACCCAATACCGATCAGGACATTTTTAATATTTTTTTAATTTGATGCTGAAATTTAGTAGAGGAGGTTGATGGGAAGTCCCAAATCCAAATCCGTTAAAAAATAATTGTATTTAATTTAATGCTTGGTGCGGTTAAAGGGGAAGGATTTTTTAAGCCCTGTCTCCTCAATATGGTCCTACCATAGGGTCCAAACATAATCGCATGTACTCATAGCACGCGGCTGAATTAAACACACAAAAATATAATTATGTTCTAACTAAACTCAGAAAAAAAAGTTAGTAGAAAAATTTGTAAACTGTTTTCAATCCAACTTTACTATTTTTGTACTGATTCTTAGTAAAAAAATTATTATTTAATATTTTTTTTTTGCTATATACAGGTATGTACGAAAAAATAGGGACACTTGCATGCAACAAATTTGGAAAGAAACTAACAATATTATTTTTATATTATAGTACAACAACAAATCTTCATTTTAAGCAACAACTAAAACTTTGTTGTTGCAATAGAAAAAACCAACATTAAAAAGTATTATAATTTCCTATAGTCGCATGTGAATAAAATTTGGGACAGTAAGAAAATGGTTTGAAATATTATTAGTATTTTATATTTTTTGATTGAAATATAATAGTGGTCATTGTATCTTATAGATGGAAACATTTCTGTATCATATTTATGTAAATAAATGTACCATGTATGGAGCCAAGGGTGGAAAAGGTATGGTATATAGAAAATCGGAACAGATTCCCATATGCATGGAATTTTCAATTTTTTTTTGTGCCAGACTACTTCGTTAGTATTGTTTATCAATTGTAAGCCAAGCAAAAGAAGACCTGATTACTTTTAAGTCCTTAGAAAGCTGATTTCCTATCGAAAATCGGAAATTATTTACAAATTTTCAAGAGGATCGCAAAATTAATTTTGTTTATTGTGGGTTTTTAATTCACATTGCAATTATTAGTTGATAGTTTTTAAAAGTAGACGTATTAAGCTATATAATGACATTTAGAAATTTATTCTACGATTTGTAATTTTAAATTTCAAGACCAAGTAAATTATATGTACGGTTTTACTATATTCCTTAGTCGAAGCACCCGGATAATAAATGATACAATTAAAGCGAAAACGATCAAATAACTCTTGTTTGTTAATTTTATTATCAAATAAGTAAGACATTTAAAATATTAAATGCATTTAAATATTATTTTGCATCATCACGATTTTTTTTTTGGTATTTTTAGACTATTTTAAGAATTAAGTAGAATTAAGATTACCAACAACTTTTTTCAACGTCTGACAATTAAAAACTATAAATGTTAAAATAAAAACATTGATGCCTTCAGTTAGCTAAACTCGTCTACTTTTAAAAACTATCAACTAATTATTGCAATGTGAATTGAAAAATCCCAAAAAAACAAACTTTAACTTTCGATGCTCTTTAAAATTTGTAAATAATTTCCGATTTTCGATAGTAAATCACCTTTCTAAGGACTTAATAGTGATCAGGTATTCTTTTGTTTGGCTTAGAATTGATAAACAATACCAACGAAGTAGTCTGGCACACAAAAAAAAAATAAAATTCCATGCATATGACAATCTGTTCCGATTTTCTATATCCCTATTTTTTCGCACATAACTGTACATTTTACAAATAACAAATTTTTATTGCTTACTTCAGAAATTATTTTACAAATTTTTGAAAACCGATTTGCAAAAATTAGCAAAAAAAAATGTACTAATTTTAAAAAAGTGCATATTAAAGGAAACTTCATTTCTAATAATTAAAACTTTTACATATAAACTTAAATTGCCTTAAAATGTTACATAGGTTTAAAAAGGAATCGGAAGTGAAGATACTTTGCCCAACCTACTCATGTCCAAAAATAGGACATCCACATAAAATAGCACTTAAAAGTGATTTTAGGCTAAAAAGTCAGCCCCTAAACTATAATAGTTTGACCTTAAAATCAAAAAAATTTACTAAAAATATTTTTCCAAACAAAAATTAGCAAATTATTTTTTATGGTTTTGATTTTTTTTTTTAATTTTGTCTAAAATATTTTTAAAAAAACATATAAATAAAAAAATGTATATTCGAATCCGTAAGGCAATTTCAAAAGAAATTACTAGCTTTAAAGTTTAACAAGATCTAAAAATAATTAAGTTAATTTTTGCATTTTAATGATTTTACAATTCAAAATTTTTGTTAATTCGAGATATTTTGTTTTAATAACATTTATACATAATTTTTCCAATCTTTAGTAGCGGTTATTAGATTTTTAGTAATTTTTTTTTTTTTTTGCTGATTTAAGCAAACCGATTTTAAATTTCACTTTACAAATAGTTTACTAAAATTTAGTAGCGGCTACTAATTTTTTCTACTAATTTTATTGTACTACACATCAGCTGGGCTCAAATTAGCAAAATTAACCGTAATAACAGCAAAATTTTCAGTTGCAGAGTGTAGACAATAATTTAAAAAAAATACTAAAATTTAATTGATAATATTGATAACGCTGAAAAAAAAAATAATAATTCATATTTTTTAGATTTTAAATGCATATTTTTCGATTTTTAATACATATGTACATATTTTATATACATAAAACACAGATTATAAACTCATGAACTTCCTTGCCCTAATGATCACTTATTACGCCTTTTAGATTTTTTTGATTTAAAAAATATATATATTTACACGCATTTCCCAATCGACCACCCGCATTTAGTGTACACACTTTTGCAATCAAATAAAACGGGAATTTTTTGCACTCTCATCCGCAATTGAGACGTGGTAGAAATATTTGGAAAACAAATTCAGAATCAGCAGGTCTAAATTTATTAAAAAAAAAATATGTATCATAAGTAGTTCAAATCAGTGCTAAAAATATCTGTTTGTGTATATGCATAAGAAATTTTCTCTGTTTGTGATCAAATTAGCGTTTTTTCTAGCAAAAAAAAATTGATTTTTTATATTTTATTTCGATTGAGCATCCTTTCTTTATATACTCCAAAAAAATTTAAATAAAAAGTTTGTAAAATTAAAAAGTTGGATTATTTTTCTTAAATGTTTTGAAAACAAGTGTAAAACAATATGCAAACGTTAAACGCCGTTTTCTCTCAATATCGACTGCTAAGGTACAGCCAAACCGGGTTAATAGATTTCGATCAGTTTTTTTATTTTTGCAACAAACTAAAAACTAGTCCATCGGACTTGCGACTTATAAATTCTGATTGATTTTTATCCAAGATCACAAATGTAAACATTTAATTTTAAAATAAGTTCAACTTTTTGAAATAAGTATTTGCAAATTTAACTTTTACCAAATATCAAGATTATTACGAAATTTGTTTTATTTATGCGTATAACTGAACTGTGGATAATTTATAATATGATTTTAAAGGAACTATGTTTACTTTACTTCGATTAGGTTAAGCATATATGATATACTAAAATTCGCCTAAGACGAACTCGGTTGAGACGAATTCTCGGTTAATACCAGGGACTAAAACCGAGCCCGAACCCAAACGGTTTAAAAAAACTTTGAAACCGAACCCGCTGAACCCAAAAATTTAACCAGGTTCGGGTTCAAAAATATAAAAAATATTCTTGCTATTCATGACGTGAGAAATGTTTGATAGAAAAATCATAAAAAAACATCACATTTCTTGCATTCCAGTTTGCAGTGCTCGACACTATATCTAGTTATTCTTTTACTTGATCAATGCAGAGCTATTTGCAAAAAATTGCGAACACCAACAATTTTTTCTAAAAAGCTAAACTTAAAAAAAACCGTACTAGACTGCCAAACTTGATGAAATTGCAGTTATGATATGGTTCAAGCCTTATTGGAAAACAGAGGTTTTTGTTCCGAATTACTGGATGCTGCATTAACTATGAATGAAAATATTTGGAATATTTGTGAAGAATTCGTAGAAGCTTTTGCACCTTTTAACTATAAGAAGAATAGATAACTTTAGGCGATTTTTATAGAATCTGGCTTAGTTTAAAATTAGAGCTAACAAAAGATACAAAACAAAAACATTTTCTCAAGAATTATATTTAAATATTTTAAAAAGAGAAAACTACTTTATTAATAATCCACTTTTGATTGCAGCCCCAGCAAAAATGGAGCTGCCAAAGAAACAATAAAAGCATCACTACTATGGCAAAGGCATCACTTCTTTTCTAATGGTTTCATCGATGAATTTAACATTAGCGTGTCATAGGATGGAAGTATTCAAATGTAGCTACTAGCATTACTTATACTTTACTCTAAGGAAGCAATGATGATACAAAGATTAGGTATTCTGATGCATGAGTGGAAAATGTTCATATACCTGTTGTATTTAAGCTTTGATGAAAATTTAATTCATAAGAATGCAGAAAAATAAGTTTAAACAAGCGAAATTTTTGCATTGATATAGAAATACTCTTTATAAGAATAAATAATTCTGCATTAGTGAAAAAGCATTTTTAAAACATTTTTGAAAAATTTAAATGAATTTTTAGACACTTTTTAAAATATTTTTGGATAATTTAAAAACTGGTTGTACAATTTGGAAATATTTTTAGAGAATTTTAAAATATTTTTGAACAATTTCAAATAATTTTTGCACAATTTTAAAACATTTTTGAGCAATTTGAAATAATTTTTACACAATTTTAAAATTATTTTGATAAATTCTAAATTAAAACTGGAAATGGTGTAGTGTTTAATAATAAACATAATGCAAAAATACACAGATTGCGTCGTCATAAAAATTTAAGGCTGAAAAAATGCAAATGACAGGCCGGCTAATTTCAATTAAAGGTTAAAAAAAATGTTTTTCTTGATATTTCAAAACTTTTATAAAAATTGCAAAACTGCATAAATTCTAACCACCATGAAATTTTAAACTAAAATATAAAAAATGATTTAATAAAAAAAATTAAAAAAATTCATCAGAACTATTTTTTCAATTTGAATAAATGCTTTAAATTCCAAAAATATACGATATACTTACTATAACTTATGCTTTAGAAGTAATGAAGTGATTTTTTAAGATATGCATCGGGTTTATATCCAGATCACTGCATTTGAAATATGAACACATGAATTCTTTTGGAAGTGCCTTAGAATAACACCAAAAAGTCATAAAAGAATGTCAACAGAAGTTTAGGAAGCAATGAAAAAAGTTATAGTCACAGAATGACTACCATTTTTTTTTTTGCTGGGACATTATATCTAGATAACAGATTTAATGCTAAGTCCCGAAGATGTTGAAAATGCTAAAAGCATATTTTAAAAACAATTAAAATTTTAAAAAAAATTTTGCAAATGAAAAGAGAAGAAGAGAATTTTATGAGAGAATCAATATCTTGTTCTTCAGAAGATGATGAAGATATGCTCGAACAAGTTCTAAAAAAAAGAAACATTTTCTAAATCAAAGTCTTCAAATGAGAGGAACTTTTCAGCCTTAAAATTTATTTTGTCGCCACAAAGAACAAATTTAAAAGAACCCAGCAAAACCATGGTATCAACTACTTACCAGCCTATTTACTCGCTTAATTACTTTTGTTGGCGATGAGCTGTTCGTAAGCGGGAGGGTAACGACCACCCATTACTTTGTGTTTGTAAGTGAGAAGGTAATGATTACTTATTACTTTTGGGCTCATCGCGAACAAAAGTAATTAAGCGAATAATTGGGTTGGTAAGTAGTCGATACCATGGTTTTGCTGGGAAGAAAACTCAAAAAATATGTTTATTATAAAATTAAACAAAACTTTCTTTTAAAAATAATAAAATTTCGTAATAATAAAGCATTTATACTGTTTTAACCCGAACCCTGAACCGAATCCGAACCTGAACTTTTTATTATGGTGAACCTGAACCAATTTTTCCGGGTTTCAGTACCTGGTTAATACGAACTAATTTTTGAGTCCCGATGTTTTTGTTCAGTTCGTTTACTCAATAATTTGTACAAATTTGAAAAAAAAATTACTGGATGGCGTTCGTTTACACAAATGCTTAGTACAGAAAAATAAAAAATACAGAATAATAGAGACAGTTCGATGTTAAGAGTTTTAAAAAATTTTTACTGGATAAATTTTTTCAAGCAAGAATTTTTAATATGTATTAACGGACACAAATGCTTAGTACAGAAAAATAAAAAATAGAGAATAATAGAGACAGTTCGATGTTAAGAGTTTTAAAAAATTTTTACTGGATAAATTTTTTCAAGCAAGAATTTTTAATATGTATTAACGGACCGTTTGACTCCGTTTTGGTGTGTCCGTTTCTGTACCGTCAAATACGGACTTCACCGATTTGAATCAGTTTTTCTTCCGTTGCTGTTGAATTCGTTTTGTCAAATAGGTTAAGAAAAATAGATGTATATTTCGAGTAATGTCTCTCACATTTAAAGTCCTTACTACCATCACATGGCGAAAATAATTTAATGTGATATCCATGAGGTAAATATTTATGAAATTTAAAAACACGTTTTACGATGATGTGTGTAAATTTGTGTAATTTTGCAAATAAAAATATTGTCTGACGGTTTATAATTTATAATCTTTGTAAAAAAATGTGGAAATTTTGCATTGTGTGCTACATCATATCGTAAATATCAACGATTGATTGATGATTTTTAATAGGTCCTAAACAAAAAAAAACTAAAATAAGTTATTGAGCATTAAAAAAATATAGGCATTTACGTAAATCCGTTTTTATTAAAAAACGATGCGCATACGAAACGGATACGGTCCATCATTGGTAGACTTTCAATGGGCAATTTCGTTTCACACGACATTACATATCAGCTTCAATGTTAATTAAAATCTGTTTCTGGTCCGTATACGGAAAAGAAAATGGTTCGTAAACGGAGTTTTATACCGTTTATGACGGAACGAAAACTGTAAGTAAACGGAACGTATTGTTTTTTTAGGAAGTAATCTTTCTAAAATGTTTCTGCTTAATATTTTACAACAAGAAAACTCTTTTTCTATAACGGCCAGTTATAATTTATTTTTGGAATTGGTTTTACAATCAGCTGTTTAACAAGCTTGTCAGTTATTACAAATATTCCGTTTGCGTACCTTTTTTAGAAAATTTTCTTATTGAGAGTAAATTTGTCTTACTGTCTGTAAATTTATTACTGAGAAGTTCTTACTGGACTTGACTGAGAAAAGATGTTATTCTTAACATACAGGTGAGAAGCTTAAAAAAAAGTTAATATGGTATCTGAAGTAACGCAAGGGTAAAAGTTTCCAAAGTAGTGCGAGAAAAAGGGGTTTGACGTATTAACAGGAAAGAAACAGGTTTCGCTGAGTGGGTGAAATTAAGCTTAAGAAAATTATTTATTTATTATATATCTATGGAATTTTATTCCTTACAGACATTTTAAAAATATTAATATTAAAATAACTTAAATAAGAGTTTAAAAAAATTATAATTGCGTTTTTATTACTCTAGGATTAAGTGAAAAATCTATAAATCTATATAATTGATTAAATGTATTACACATTCTCCTGAGAGGGTCAGCATAATTATCTCTAAAAAAATTTACCGACAATGGTAAAAAATTACGGGATGCACGTTGGGGAATGATAAATGAAATTTCATTAATCAAAAATCCAGAGCAGATATCACCATTAATTATATTCAAAATAAATGACACATTCAGCATAGTTCTACGGCTTTTTAAAGTAGGAAGCTTAATAAGAGCAAGTCGAGCGGTGTATGAAGGCAAATTATACGGGCTAAACTGTAATCCTCGAAGACAAAACAACAGGAACTGCTTTTGCACAGATTCAATTGCATCAGAATGCGTTTGATAAATTGGATCGCATATTACCGAACCATATTCCAGAATCGGGCGCAGAAGAGACATGTACAATGTTTTCGCAATGTACGGATCATTAAACTCTTTTGACCAGCGTTTTTTATATCCAAGTGTACCCCTAGCCTTGTTTATTGCACTTGTAGTGTGTGCAATAAAATTTTGCTTAGGGTCAAGCAAAATACCTAGATCTAGGAAACTGTCGACCAAATCAAGTTGATGACCTCCCAGAAAATAGTTTACGGTAATTTGATTAATTCTTACAAATCGCATAAGTTTGCATTTTTCAAATTAAGCTCCATTAAATTCACGTTGCACCATTTGTAAAATGAATCCAAATCCTCTTGAAGGCGATAGTGATCCAAAAATTGGTTATAACTTAAAAAAATCTTGACGTCATCAGCGTACATTAAAACATTTGAAAACTTTATTACGTTTGGCAAGTCATTAATAAACAATGTAAATAATAGCGGCCCAAGGTGACTTCCCTGTGGTACACCAGACAGTACATTTATTCTTTTCGAAAACAATTTGTTAAATCGAACAATTTGTGACCTATTTGGCAAATACGAATATATTCACTTTATGCTATGATTTGTAAATCCCATTAATTGTAGTTTATTTATAAGAAGAGAATGATTAACTTTATCGAATGCTTTACTGAAGTCGGTGTAGATAACATCAGTTTGCTTTCTTTGAAAAAAGCCGCGATTTATGATGGTCGTAAGTTAAAGAAGATTTGAAGTTGTAGAACAATGTTTTTGAAATCCATGTTGATAAGGAGATATTAGATTCGAAACTTGATAACGTAAATGTTCAGTAATCAGTTTTTCAAAAAGCTTGGGTATTATACCCCTGTAATTTTCAATTTCTGATTTGTTGCCTGATTTAAATAGTGGCACAATATAAGATTCTTTCCAAATTTTTGGAAAAAACCCATATTTAATTGATATATTAAACATAAGTGTCAGAGGGATGGCTAAGGCTTCAGCGCAGTTAATTAAGATGCAACTAGGAACTTTATCAGGACCAAAATCAAATGAAAATTTAAGTCGTTTTATTTCATTTGAAACTGTGTACGTATCAAATAACGGTAAGGATATCGATTGATTTTCGACTAAAGCAAACGGGTACGCGATTGAATTATCATACGTTGCATTTGAGTAGGTGGTAGAAAAAGAAAATTATGAATAATTTGATTTAAATCATTCAAAATAGAACATACAATTTAAAGCTTTTCAAGTATTAAGGGTGTGTGCGGACTGGCTAAATAAAATTTAAACTCAATTCAGGGGTCCAAATTTCTTATATATTTAAAAATATTTTCAAATATTTATCAAAACAATTTTAAACTATTTTGTCAATTTATATTATGTTTATAATTTATTAGCCACCTCGTAGTTTATTAATTTAAAAAAAATGCTTTAAAAAATTAATTTTTACAACCACTGTGCGTAATTTATTTTTTTTTATATTCCGAACCCTGTTTTTTCAACTAATACGGCATCACTGTTTAAAAATGATAACAAACAAAACCACAGAATATATTATCTAAAAGAAACAACCTCCTATCGCAAGGTGAAATGCAAAACGACGTAACTATCCAAAATTTAAAAACCCATTTGAATAAAATTCAATAAAATTATGAAATGTTTTTACGAAATTCAAGAAAAAAAAATACAGTAAAAAAACACGTCGTTCCTAAATTTCGCAAAAAATAATTCATATTTTTAAGAATTTCATATTGAATTATTTAGATTTTTCTTTTAATTTTTTGACAGTGAGATGGTAAACAAAAAATATGCTTTATCGACAAACTGTCAAACTGCTATAAAACACTGTCCACAGTGTCTTTATCTGTTTTGGGTCATAACATAAAAATACCTGGTAGATACATTAGAAAATATATTCTTTAGATTACAACAACAAATGTCTTAAATTTTTACAAAAAGTAAACAAAAAACCGTAGATCGTCAAATAAAAAACCAAATTCTGCCTGATGACTACCTGGTATAGCTTTGCCATATAAACCATATTAAGAATTGTGTCGACTGCAATGCAACAGATTGTCAATAATTTGACGACGTTTACACGGCACATAAAAGTAATGTTAAGACACGAAATATTGAATAGTTTTCTAGAAATTCAAGATGAAAGTTTGACAGGACTGCAATTTTTCACTATCAGGTATGCGCCATGCCATGGTAAGTATGCATTAAATTTGTAAAAATACCCCTTGTAAAAAAAGAAAATTAAAATGGTATTTACGTTATTTTGCATTTCACCTGACGATGTATTAGTTTCTATTTATTTAATGCACAAAAAATTAATTAACTTGAGTTGGAAACAGGCTACGAATAAAGTGAGTTGGACGCCAAATAACTTGTCGGTGAAAGATAGAAAAAAATATTAAACTTTGCGATAAAAAACACAAAGGCAAAAGTTGAGTAAGTAAAAAGTTTTATTGGTATAAATATGTAAGTGGTTTATAAATAATTCAGTATTTGTGTCCATAGGACAACATGGCTACATTTCAAATGGGTGCCCAAACTCATGCTGTTCCCATGGCTTTGTTTCGTAAAAATCGCACAAAAGTTTGTGCAGCTTTAAAGGAAAGTAACAGTGACGAGAAAGGAACTTACATTTTGTTGGAGGGCGGCAAGGATGTTAGTTTTAATGATACTGATGTTAATTATGCATTCCGTCAAGAATCTTATTTCCAATATATGTTTGGTGTTAAAGAACCAGATTGTTTTGGTGTATTAAATGTGGAAACATGTGAATCAATATTATTTGTACCACGTCTCCCCGAAGAATATGCCACCTGGATGGGACGTTTATTAAAATTGGAAGAATTCAAGTCTATGTATGAAGTAGATCGTGTTCTTTACGTTGACGAGTTAAATGGATATTTTGAAAAGGTCTCACCAAAATTAATCTTAACCCTAAGTGGCTTAAACACCGACAGCGGTCTACGTGCCAAGCCTGCAACATTTGACGGTATCGAAAAGTATGTGGTAAATTGCGATCGTTTACATTCTGTTATTGCTGAATGTCGTGTCGTTAAGACTCCGGAAGAAATTGAGGTATTACGTTATGTTGCTAAAGTTTCTTCGGATGCCCATATTAAAGTTATGCAATTTATGCGTCCTGGACGTAGTGAATATGAAGGTGAAGCCGTATTCCTCCATCATGCATATGCTGTGGGTGGTTGTCGTCATACCTCGTATACATGTATCTGTGGCAGTGGCACTAATTCGGCTATTTTACATTATGGTCATGCTGCTGCTCCTAATGATAAGGCTGTGCGTGATGGTGATATGTGTCTTTTCGATATGGGTGCAAATTATTGTGGTTATGCTGCGGATATCACTTGTAGTTTCCCAGCTAACGGCAAATTCACCGAAGATCAAAAATATATTTATAATGCTGTATTGAATGCCCGTAATGCGGTCTTGAAAGAAGCTAAAGATGGTGTATCATGGGTGGATATGCATCGTTTAGCCAGCCGTGTTATGTTACAATGCCTTAAAGAGGGAGGCATGTTAAAAGGAGATATTGATGATATGCTTTCTGCTGGTTTAGCTGGTACATTCCAACCTCATGGTCTAGGTCATCTTATTGGTTTGGACGTCCATGATGTTGGTGGATATTTACCAGGACAACCTGAACGCCCTTCCGAACCTTGGCTTAGTAAGTTACGTTTTGCACGCACTCTTAAAGACGGCATGTATGTTACCGTTGAACCAGGTTGCTATTTTGTAGACATTTTAATGGATAAGGCATTGGCTGATCCAAATCTTAATAAATTTCTTAACAAAGAAATCTTTGAACGATTCCGTACATTTGGTGGTGTTCGCATAGAAGATGATGTTTTAATTACCAAAACGGGTAATGAAAATTTTGCTATAGTACCACGTACTGTAGAAGAAATTGAAAAATGTATGGCTCAACGTGTTTAATGGAAAAAGTGGTTTATGTAAACGATCGTAAATTATATACTTATATTTCTTGAGCTTTTTATTACTGATTTATATGAGTAAACTTATCAAGTGCTTTATTTTATGTACATATGTACATATATGTTTCTGTTTTGTTAAATTAATAAGAGTATTTTGATAAAATAAAATTTATTATTGCTATTAATACAATCAATTCTTATACTGTTGCGCTGGGTGTCATACTGAGTTTACTATTAGTTCACATTTTTATTTCATAGTTAAGTTAAAGTTAACCCTTCAATATGAAACACATCATTCATTAATATATACATATATTTAAGATTAGATTGTACACAGATTGGGGTACCAGCAAATGTAGTTTGATGAAAGCATATGTACTATTAAAAAAAGAATGTCATTATTTTTAGATGATAAAACATGGTTGAAAACCGAAACGATATGGTTGACGGTAATGCTATTTCAGATAATTTTGGAAACGGTATTTATGGGGTAGCAGTTTATTATTTACTTCGGTATGGTATTTCAAGAGAAGCCACAGGAAATAAAATGGGGGCGTTGCCAACTAAAAGTGTTAGGTGTTGCCAACTAAAAGTGTCATCGTTAGTTAAGCCTAAATCATTTTTTAAAACAAATTAAAACCGAAACAAAGTTTAAAAATATAAAGGAGCTACGTTTTTACTCGATGTGGTTTAAAGTTCTCAATTACACAGATTACGTATTTAGATAGATGGCATAATTAATCATGTATAATCAATTTCTAACTCAAACCAAAAGTAGTCTATAGGTCACACCAATTGTCGAATGATGATATAAATTGTATGGCACACTTTCTGATTATAACCTTAATTTTGACATTTCATTTTACTCATTTTTTAAACACTACATTTTACTCATTTTGAAAGTTTAAATTCTCATTTTCTTTTTATTTTTAGTTACAGGTTGGTTGAAAAGTTCCTGCGCTCGAAATGAAAGAATACTGTTTTTGTTACGAAATATATTTTTTTAATCAATATAATCTTCTAGAAGCTCAATACACTTGTTCTAATGATCTTCCAATAATTTTATCCCATCCTTATAATGGTTTTCCGGAAGCTCTGCAAAATAACCGTCTACGGCTGCTATGGCCTTTTCATTCGACGAAAAATGCTTTCCACGAAGAAATTGTTTGGGATTTTTGAAGAGATAGTAGTCACTGGGAGCCAAATCTGGTGAATACGGTGGATGTTCAAGCAATTCGTACTTTAATTCTTTGAATTTAGCCATCGTCAAAACACTTTTGTGAGCAGGTGCAATGTCTTGATGAAAAATGATTTTTTTCTTCTTTAAACCAGGTCTTTTCTCTCGAATTTTTTCATCCAGCTGATCCAAAAGGCTGCAATAATATTCAGGGTTGATAGTTTTACCTTTCTAAAGATAATCAATCAACAAAATTCCTTTTGCATCCCCAAAAACTGATGCCATAACCTTCTGCTGATCGTTGTGACTTTACCTGCTTTGGAGCTGAACAACCAGCTTCAGTCCACTGTAAACGTTCTTGTTTCAATTTAGGATCATGGTGGTAGATCCAAGTCTCATCCATAGTTATAAAACGACGCAAGTAGTCGGTTTTATTCGGCTTAAAACGCTCCAAATTACGCTGAGAAATTTGTTTTCGATCCAGTTTTTGTTGAATTGCTAATGTGTGCGGCACTAACTTTCCAAACAGTTTTTTCATACGTAATTCTTCATGTAAAATATGGAGTACTCGTTCGTCTGAGATGACTATGGCATTAGGAATTTTACGCTTAGTCAAACTTGGATCTTCACTAACCATATTATGTACCTGCTCAATGATTTCTGCTGTGGGTGCAGTTTTTGGTCGTCCTTCGCGTGGATCGTCTTTAAGGCTGGTACGACCACGTTTAAATTCACCAGCCCAAAATGCGTTTAAAGGTTCTAACAATTGTTCATAAATTTCCTTTGATTTTAAACCCTTCAAATCAAAGAATCTTATGACTGCACGATATTAAATTTTTTCCATATTAAAAAAAATCAATGACACGTCAACTTCAAATGGCTTGTAAACAAAGAAAGAATTGACAGAATGACTTGCAACTTTGCATGTGTTCTCAGGACAGTTATACCAACTTGAGAAAAAAAAAGTTTGGAGCTAGCAGTGCTATCTCTTGGTGAGCGCAGGAACTTTTCAACCAACCTGTAGTTTAATATTTAATTTACACTGCATAGTTAATTAAGTAAAAAGTGGATTAACCTTCTAATGGTTGCACTGAAATTAAGCAGTTAGTCCACCTTTTACTAGATAAACTTTCCTCTCTAAACGCAGCATAACTATTAGATCATTTGTATTTAAATAAGGGTTGAATGAGTACTTATCTCTGCTTTGAAGTTGATATAATAAAACTTCAGTTAGTAAGTATATTGGTATTTCGAGAAAAAATATATTTTAACGCTAGCTCCAAGTTTTTTGATAATTAGATTTATTTCTTTTTATTATTTAATTTATAAATTAAAAAAATTTAAATTCTTAACCCTATTTTCACAATCTCCAGTTAGCTATAAGCTTTGACTTTCAATAAGAGTGTTTGGAAACTCAAAAATTTGTACAAATTTTTAAAAGTTTACTAGAAGATTTTTGTTTACACAAATACTCAGTACGGAGGGCAAAAAATTGAGAGTAGTGACAGTTTGACGCAAGAGAACTTACTGGTTTTTACTGGATAAATTTTTGCCAGTTGTTTTAACTAAATTACTAATTCTTTAAAATTTTCCGTTTGCGTACCTTTTTTGGATATTTTTATTTTTGGGAATAAATTTTATCTTTTACTCCCTGTAATTTTGTTACTAAGTAATTTTTACTAAACTTTACTGGAAAAGTACACAAACGGACCTAATGACACATTTGTTGTTGTTTCCCATATAAAATTTTAACTGTTAGTCCCAAAAAATTGAAATCCCCAATTTGTGACCAAACTCATATTATAGCTTTGAATTCGGACATGGTATAACAATAGTTTTGTTCGATTACTTTTCTCAGTCCAGTAAGAATTACTTAGCAACAAACTTACAGAGAGTGAGACAATTACTCTCAATAAGAAGATTTTCTAAAAAAAAGTACGCGAAAGGAAAATTTGCAACAATTTACACAGCGATGCCAAGTTAACCCTTTTTGATTGCTTTCAACGCGTATTTTTTCACTTAGCCCTTTTATTTTTTAAGGGCTAACATAGCTTTTTTTGTTATATTTTTTGGCTCTTTTTGAGTCATTTGTTAGTTTTTTCCATAATCTGGCAACTTTTTTTAGTACTTTACATAATGTCTTTGCCAGTCGTTTGAACATTTTTTTCATAAATTTCTAATGTAACTAATACATACAGCAACTTGTAAAAAACTATTTTTACAGAAATCCCCTTCAAATTTACAACCAAAAATATAGAAAAGCTTGGGGAACTAATCCAATGAGGCATTGAATATGTACAAAAAATTATATCGTTCGTCTGCAAAACGCTCAACACAATTACGAAGCGACTTGTACTAACAGTTGTACGTGTATGGCTTGCATTAAATACATCAAATTGTTTAATCCATAACAAATAGGCTTAAAAAGAAGCAATAACCATTGCTCAAATTACAAAATACAGTTAAGTATTTCTGCTAAAATTAATTCAAACCAAACTTACGAAAAGTGCAAGTTTATAAAAAGACAATTTTATGGCCCGAAGATCAAGAAGAAAATTCGATTCTGTTGGGAAACGAACATTTTAGTGATTTCATTTAAATTCTACATTTTTAATTTAAAAATTTCAATAATATTTTTTGAAATATATATTTTATACATTAAAACGTGAGATCGATCTCTTAAAAGTACAAATTAAAAAATAAAAAACACAAAAACTGGTAAATTTTTGAATTTAGCCTTTTTTAACTGCTCGGCCGACGCTTTATGCTTTTGAAAAGTTGGCATCGCTAAATTTACAAGTTTACCAGCAAAAATGAAGCTGCCAAAGAAGCAATAAAAGCATCACTACTATGGCAAAGGCATCACTTCTTTTCTAATGGTTTTATCGATGAATTTAACATTAGCGTGTCATAGGATGGAAGTATTCAAATGTACCTACTAGCATTACTCATACTTTACTCTAAGGAAGTAATGATTAGGTATTCTGATGCATGAGTGGAAAATGTTCATATACTTTGTAATATTTAGGCTTTGATGAAAATTTAATTCATAAGAATGCAGAAAAATAAGTTTAAAGAAGCGAAATTAATGCATTGATATATAAATACTCTTTATAAGAATAAATAAATAATACTGCATTAGTGAAAAAGCATTTTTGAAACATTTTTCAAAAAATTTTAATGAATTTCTAGACAAATTTTAAAATATTTTTAGATAATTTGGAAACATTTTTAGACAATTTTGAATAATTTTTGCACAATTTTAAAACATTTTTGGGCAATTTAAAAAAATTTGTACACAATTTTTAAATTACTTTGATAAGTTCTGAATTAAAACTGGAAATGGTGTAGTGTTAAATAATAAACATTATGCAAAAATGCACAGATTGCGTCGTCATAAAAATTTAAGGCTAAAAAAATGCAAATGACAGGCCAGCTAATTTCAATTAAAGGTTAAAAAAAAAATCAGTTTTTCTTGATTTTTCAAAACTTTTATAAAAATTGCAAAACTGCATAAATTCTAACCCTCATGAAATTTTAAACTAAAATATAAACAAGGCTAGGGGTACACTTGTTTATATAAAACGCTGGTCAAAAGAGTTTAATGATCCGTACATTGCGAAAACATTGTATATGTCTCTTGTGCGCCCGATTCTGGAATATGGTTCGGTAATATGGGATCCAATTTATCAAACGCATTCTGATGCAATTGAATCCGTGCAAAAGCAGTTCCTGTTGTTTTGTCTTCGAGGATTACAGTTTAGCCCGTATAATTTGCCTTCATACACCGCTCGACTTGCTCTTATTAAGCTTCCTACTTTAAAAAGCCGTAGAACTATGCTGAATGTGTCATTTATTTTGAATATAATTAATGTTGATATCTGCTCTGGATTTTTGATTAATGAAATTTCATTTAACATTCCCCAACGTGCATCCCGTAATTTTTTACCATTGTCGGTAAATTTTTTTAGAGCTAATTATGCTGATGCTGACCCTCTCAGGAGAATGTGTAATACATTTAATCAATTATATAGATTTATAGATTTTTCACTTAATCCTAGAGTAATAAAAAACGCAATTATAATTTTTTTTAACTCTTAGTTAAGTTATTTTAATATTAATATTTTTAAAATGTCTGTAAGGAATAAAATTCCATAGATAAATAATAATAAATAAATAAATAAATAAATAAATAAAAAATTACTTAATAAAAAAATTAAGAAAAGTTCATCAGAACTATTTTTTCAATTTGAATAAATGCTTTAGATTCAAACAAAAACTATACGATATACTATAACTTATGCTTTAGAAGTAATGAAGAGTGATATTTTAAAATATACATCGGGTTTATATCCAGATCACTGCATTTCAAATATGAACACATGAATTTCTTGGAAGTGCCTTAGAATAACACCAACAAATCATAAAAGAATGTCAACTGAAGTTTAGGAAGCAATGAAAGAAGTTATAGTCACAGAATTACTACCATTTTTTTTGCTGGGTTGTTAAACAGCTGATTGTTACACCAAATGCAAAAATAAATTATAACTTATTGATATGAAGAAACAGCATTCTTGATGTAAAATGTTAAGCAGTTACATTTTAGAAATGTTTCTTATTTTTTCCTTAGTTTTTCAAATCTTTAGTGTTTTGTATACAAAAACATAGTTGTAAAAAAATTGTATTCGTATTTACAAAAATCAATCATATGTTATTTCTGCTTGAACATTTTTGTTTACAAAAATTTGTCCATTAAAAATTTGCAAACTCTAAACATCAAACTGTCATTTTGGTCTTCCTGTTTACTGAGTATTTGTGCAAAACGAATGCCATCTAATAGAAATTTTTACAAATTATCCACTAAACGAATTGAACTAATGATTTAATTAATTTAGATTAGAAGGGTTGCGTACCATAATAAAATACACTACCACTCGATAACCCATAGGATCCAATGTGATACCCTTTGGAAATAAAGAATAAAGAAAATTACATAAATAACTTAAGCGCTAACACTAAAAGTTGGCTTATTTCAAATTTATATGGGAATGACATAAGCCAACTTTGATATCTTGCCGCAAAAACACAGCTAATGTAGGCACAGAAGTAGGAGAATATAATAGTATTCACTACTTAATAAACTACTTTTCAGTTCAGTTCTGTTTGTATATTTTTTGGGTGGCACAGTTTAAAAATGAAATTAATATTTTTCTTTTATATGAATTGATCACACTTTTGTTTGCGCCTCCATTATGATCACCAAATTATACCATGAGAAGAAAAATAAATACATTTATTCATAAAATTCGTAATAATTTATAAAACAAATTTCTTATATATATTTCCATATAAATTTGCTCAGCCGTTAGATAATTGTGTAATATATAAAAAAGATTTTTGTTGGGTGATATTGGTGTAGTGATTTACTAAATTTTAGTGTTGCCAGAAAACTTTTCTTTCATGTCCCATTTTGCAAGATAAAAATGCAAAACAATGTGCCCCAAAAAATTATTGCTTCCCTAAATTGTTCTCCAATTCTGTTTTAATAACCTCTACGAAGGGGTTTGGAGGAATTGTGTTTTGTAACAATAACAACAGACACACAGTTCCTCTGTCGGAATTATTCCGATAGCTTTATAAAAACAGGGGTCAAATTTATATTTAAATTGTTTTTTAGTTATATACAAACCATATTTGGCCGAGAGGGCTTGGTTCTTGAGTATTTGAATAAAATAAATACAAAATTTAACAAACACATTTTTTAAGAAAAATTAGTTTAACTAGCTGACAAATTTTTAAGCGCTTCTAAATTATGATTTATTTCTATTTTATTAATTTTCACTTTCAATGTTTTTAAAAACTTACAAATGGAATTTAAATTGAGCAATAAATTTCATTCATTGTAAAATTTCCATGTTTAGCACATTTTTATAAAAACTAAGTTCGAAGGGATTATTTTTCATTTTGCATTAAGCATACATATTTTTTAATTTTATTTATTTATTTGTAAACAACTACAAAAACTAATTTTCAAAAATTTATATTTCAATATTACCCACACACTTTTCAATAATATATGAAATTAAAAGACAATTATCCAAATAAATTTTATATATTCAATTTAATTGATAAACTTTCAATATAGGGTACAACCTTTAATAAATTTGTAAACAACCCAAAATTGATAAAAAATAAAAAAAAAACAATATATGAATTATACATATTTTAGAGTATATATGGAGCACTAATATTCTAAAATATGAGGCGTTCTAATTAGCTGGTATTCGAATGTGGAAAAAATGTCCTTTTAGCAGCGTAATCACGCACACAAGCAGTTTTGAAAATGGACGGTTAAAATCAAGTTGAAACAGATATTTTTGAACACTTTCAAAAAGGACGGTCTTTTGCCACATATCGACTGCTAGAAAAGACCAAAGTGTAAGATTTGACTTTTAAAAAATTTTGGTTTTTGACAAAAAAAAAAAAGAATGGCTAAAGGATTAGAAAAAAAAAAAATTAAAAATAAAATCCAGGTATGACTTGGAAAAGTAAACAAATTTTTTAATCTAAAACAAATTTTTTTGACATTTTTGGAGTCCAAAATTAAAGCTCTTGGGAATAAACAATTTTTAGACCTGTTTACTATTTTAGTTATCAATTTTATTGTACGAGGCAACAGAATTTAATTTGTGAATTTTGTGAAATTAAAAACTATTGAAAATATTTCTGCACTTCCATTTTAAAACAAACAAAATATTACGTTTTATAAAAATCACTGCGTATTTTCTTTTCTTGGCCACTTTCTTATAAAAACGAAATCAATAGAATGGCTTTAATAGAATTGACAAATAAATTCTAAACACGTGTTTTGGCCAAAATATATATAAAAGAATAAATAACTTTTGCAATTTAATAAAGAGATTAAGTACGCCTCACGAAACAATTGTGAACTGCTTACAAAATTATATGGCATAAAATAAAAAAAGAAGAAAATAAGGAATTCACTACTTACTATTTACTTAACACCTTTTCCGTCCTGTTCTATTCGTATACTGTGTGGCAGCGTTTTTCTTCTAACATTTTTTAAATAATTTAATGCAAATTTCTCTTTAATAATAAGAACTTTATTATTAACTATTCACACATTTATCACACTTCTTCTGCATGCCTTCATTTTAACACCAGTAATTTCACCAAACCACAAGAACAAAAATAAACTGTCACGCAAACGCATTTATTTATTCATAAAATGCCTAATAATTTATAAAACAATTTAAATAATTTCATTGAGAAATCTAATTAGTGACACTTTTAGTTAAATTTAACGGACAATTATTTTATTTCGTTGCAATATTTTAACACAAAATACAAATTTTTTTAAAGAAAAACAATTTCTGAACACCCAAACTATTAGAACATTAAGAGAAAACTAAAAAATGAAAAACAAGGTTTTTGTTGGGTGTTTTTGGTGTAAATAGTGCTTTACTTAATTTCAGTGTTGCCAGAAAACTTTTAACTCATGTCCCATTTTGCAAGATGAAAGCGCAAAAAATCCCCAAAAAAATAATTGCATCCCCAAAAAAATTTTTTTTTTTTAATTCTACTTTTATTAATCCCTGTAAAGGGAAAATTTACACGACGAAATTGTGTTTTGATTTTGTTACAATAACAAAATACACACAGTTCCCCTGTGGAAATTATTACGTTGCCTTAACGAGTATAAAAACAGGGGTCAAATTAAAAAAAACACATTTTTTGAAGAAATATTAGGCTACCCAGCTGCTTTCAAATTTTAAAGCGCTTCGAAATTATGATTATAATAAACTGTAAAATATGAGGCTTTTTGGAAGGTTCTTATTTATAAGAGGCGAAAACGACTTCAATAACACATATTTTTAGATAAAAATTTTAAGTGAAAATCAAGAGGAAATTTAATATCTCCAAAAGGTTGTCCGCTAAATACTCTTATTTGACTTAATTGAGCAAAACTTTTGCAAATATAAGCATTTATTGCAGAATACCACAATATTTCCAGCACAAGAAAATAATATTAATAATTTTTAATATAAATGTTTGTATAGCATGAAGAATGTTAATGAAGGTCTATGATCTCGAACCATACTAAAAATTTTTATACATATATATATATATATATATATATATATGTATGTATAAGTATTAAAAAGACCAACTATAAAATAAAAATTTCACTATTAAAAATATGTTTTAATAATTTTACACTTCAACCAAAAGGAAGTAAAAGGTGCTTTTAAAACGTTTTCGATGAAGTACAATATTGTGTAATAAAACACTAAATTTTAATGATATTTATTTTTAATAAAACTCTTTCGGGTGCCTGGTCAGAAGGGTTTTGATTTTGAGTTTTTTTTGTAGCTCTTTTTTGGCAAGTTGTTGGAAATAACCAAGATTTATGCCAGTGACAGCGTATAAGCGCAACTAAAGGTTAGCCAGCAGTTACCATTTATTTAACGAGACATATGACAATCTGGCGGCTTGGGTTCAAAACTCGATATAAACAAATTGTAAATAATTTTATTTTAAATTTTTATTTCGAAAATCTATTTACATACTACCAAATTTTTGGTTTAGCCATCGTTTTACCAGGGCATGACATTTTCTTCACTCAGCAGCACTTGTACCACCTGTTGCAGTACTTTCCAGCGCTTTCCCGTTTGTATGAATGGCAATTTTCCGATTATTTGTAATAAATTTTTGTTGGTACCCCTATTTAGTTGTGTTATTTCGGGTCAAAGTTGAAACAAAAAGAAGACCCATCAGTTAATCCAGAGACTTTTCAAGAGAAATTTTTTTTATAATGAGAAAAAAAAATTGCCATGGAAACAAGAAATTGGGCAATTTTTTTTTTCAAATTTTAAATTTGAATCGAAATAACTCTGACCGACAATAAAGAAAATTCATTTTGCAATCCCCATTATTCGTTTTGCAATCCCCATAAAATATTTTAACTGCGCTAAAAATTTGAACTCTGTCGGGGAGTTGCACCTAAACCCAACTTATTTATTATTTCCCATGTATGTTGGTATGGTAAAAATTTATAAATTTTCCAAAGAAATGTGAGCGTTGGTTTTATAGGATTAATGACATGAAAAAATTACCCAGGTCTGTTATTTTTCATTTAAAGCGATAGTTAAGGAGATGTGACAGGTTTTTTTTTAATTTTTAATCCCTTTGTCCATTTCAACTCCAATACATATTTACTTTTTATTTCGCATTTTTAGAAATAATGCAATTGTTTTTTTTTAACTGATTTAAATTTAAACTATTAGAAATATATTCACAATCCTATTCTTCCCGGTGTACGTCTTGGTGTTGTTGCTCCTGGTGTTGCAATCTCTTGTTTAGTTGCCAATTGCTCCTCACGCTGGGCAGCTTTAATTTTACGCTCCTCAATTTCTTCCTGAGCCAAACGCATTTGAGTTTCCATTTCTTTGAGATGCTCAGCAGCTTGTTTCTTTTTCTCACGACCACTACGGCCGGTTTCTTTCACTGAGAAAAACATTGGACCCAATTCGGCTAACCAATAACCATCAACAGCTGTAGCACATTGCATATATTCCTTGGCTGTCATAACGAGCTCATGATATACAACATAATCGGGTGTGGTGCCCAAACCATAGAGGGCCGAGGTAGGGTGTAAATGACATGGCATACCTGTACGCAAATTAACATATTCACCAATGCCCTTTAAACGTGCGGCCTGATAGAAATAAGCCGAGCATATGCATTTACGTATGATATCCCAATCAGTACCACATGATTTCACATTGAGTTTTTGCTGTAACAGAATGTCCTTGAGTTGTTGGCGTACTTCGCGTACCTTACGCATAGCCTTGACATGTATGAAATGTTCATTGCACCAATTTGAACTATAGCTGTTGGTGGTGGATGGATGATGGGGCGGAGGAGTTATGGAGGTGGAGGGAAATGAAAAAAAAAAAAAAAAAGAGAATAGAGAAAAGGTGTAAAAGGTTGTAATACAATTGTATAAAGTATTTTATACAATATTTATATTTAACATACTTGTTTTGTTTCCATTGCAAATATACATTGAGGTATGTCAAATGATCAGATTCGGGCACTTGAAATTTTTCACGAACACCATCTGCTTCTTCTTCTCGACCTTTGGGACGGTAGAATATTGAAGGCACGGAAAGCATAGACACTGAAAAGATAATTTTAAAATAAATAGTAAAAAGAAGAAAACAAAAATTCAAAAATTCTTTGACACAATAGGTGTGTTGGACGTGCGTTACCGCGGGTGCCCGCGGGAACCCAATCTTACCAGAAAGCGTTTCTTGTAACAAAATTGGGTAAATGAGAACGTTCATGAGAGAGTAATTGTGTTTCTCTTTTTACCAAAACTTACCCGTACTTTTTGTTTGGGTAAAATGGTAAAATTGTCAAATCATCAGCTGCTGCTAATAAATTAATCGTTTTGCATTTTTGAAAAAAAAAATTAAAGTTAAATAAAAGTTTACTATAAACAACTTTTTCTTCTTAATAATGAAAAATACATTTGAAAATGTAAATAGATATTTGCCATTTCAAATATATTTATTAATTAAGCTGTTTTTTAATATGAATAAATTTGACGTTTATTTTTGGGTATGAAATGTGGTTTTGTGCGTTCGCAGTATTTTGGGCATTTTTATGGTTTTGTGAGAGAATTTCTTACTCTCATTTTACCAGACTTTACCCAACATTACCTCGTACAGACCTAATTTGGGTCCGAAATGAGTTTGAAGTTTAAAATAAGTCTGACATTTTAAATAAGGAAATTTATAAGTTGAAGTGTACGTTTTCTTTTATTTGAGTTGAATTTTCTTGAAAGAATGTAAACTGTAACAATCTCCTACAAAAGAAATACATATATGTAACTTGCTACCAATCCGGGTTTGCCCAAAATGTGAACACTATTTGATAAATATCTCCACTACAGCAACATCTACCGAGTCCATTTTAACTAGTATATTTTAACTAGTATATTTTTAAAAATTAAACAAAAAGAACTAAGAAATAACAGCTATTCCCATTATTTATGGAACACGATTTCATTCAGCCCTGAAAACACGATTACTGAACTTAGTGCTTAGTGATTGTTTGATGAGCTGTGTCACATGGTGCGCCATCCTGCTGAAGCCAAAGATTATACAAATGCATATCTTCCATTTCAGTACATAAAAAGTCCGTGAGCATGGCTATGTGCGCTCGCCGTTGACTGAAATGGCGTTTCCAGCAGCATTTTTGAAAAAATGGACAAGTGATGGCACCACTCCAAAATCCACACTAAACTGTTACGCCCTGTTGATGCATTAGCTCCTCGATAATGACGTGCGGGTCATCCCCGCAATTCTGCTTGTTAACATAGCCGCCGAGATGAAATGTGCCTTGTCAGAAAAGATGAAATTTTTTCCCCCAAAATCGATGTCCGATTGGCCCAAACTGAGAAGGCATAAATAAGTTGATGGTCGTTTACCTTCAATTGCTGAGCCAATTGGATATTGTAAGCGAATAATCCGAGATCTTTGTGTAGAATTCTCATAATGAAAGATGCATATCCTGCATTTGAATAAACTTTAATATGGCATTTGAAATGATGTAAATATATATATCCATATATTCTTTTTAGGCACAAAAGGTTCTGAATTGTGGATCAAAATTTACTATAGTGTAATGTATTTTTATTTTCTATAAAATAGCATTTAAAAGGAATTATATCACATAAGTTGTCATGAAAGGGGAACATTTGGTACTTTTAAGGTTGTAATATTACCACAAAAAGTACTTAAGTACAAACTTTATCATTCCTGCCCTCTACAGTGCTTAAATACAAATAATGTTAAACAAATTTAGAAGTCAAATAATGGAGGTAAAAAAAAATGGTTTGAGGTGAAAAACTTTTTTTTTTTTTGGTTGAGAAAACAATTTTTGTGGTATAAAAATGTTTTTGAGGTGAAAAAAATGTTGTGTAAACAAAAATTTGAATCGTGAAAAAAATTTTAAGGGGAATATTTAATATTATTCACTTTTAAGCGACTGGTGAAAAAACATAAGAAAATAGACTGTGTCCAACGTTTCTCCAATTTTTTTATCCCTTCTAAAAAAAAATGAGGTTATTCTGTAACTACGTGAACAATTGTCACGTACAAATATGTAACTCTTATACAAGTGTATTTAGCATAGGTTGAGCTACTAATATCAATATTATATATAGGTACATTTTTGTGACTCAAAGCCGTTGCGTCTTCGCGCAGAGATCTCCATTTCAACAGACAGACAGACGGACGGACATCGCTAAAGGATCAAGAATATATATACTTTATGGGGGGTCTTAGACTTATATTTCGACATGTTACAAACGGAATGACAAACTGGAGGGTATAAAAATACATTCTGTATTTTTTGATTTGTTTTGTTGTTTTATTAATTTTCACAGTTATTAAAAGTAATGAAATTGTTAAGGGTAATGAAATTTAAAATCATTCTCATTAATCACTGAAATCAAACTATTAATTAAAAAAAATTTAAAAAAAGTATTGATAATTATTAGATTGTTTGCACACAGTGGCATCAAAATGTTGCCGGATTGAAATGTTGAATGTGAAAAGGTAACAAATAGGATTAGCATACTTTTAGGAGGAATTTTGAAAATTAGCAAAAACAAAAGATTTATTGTAGTTTTCACATTATAAAACATACTTTTAGATTATGCATACACAGAGAAAACAGATTCATTGTGACATTCGAATTTCTTGCCAACTGAATATTCGGTTGTCGCAGCCAAATGTATTCCGGATCCGATTAAATTGTATAGTTTCAACCGAAATTTTGTTGCATTAACTAATTTCGGTAGACACAAACAAATATGTCTTTAGATCCAATCAAACCATTCGATTAGCAAGAAATTCGTTGTCAGAATGAATCTGTTTTCTCTGCGCAGGTTATAATTGAGTTCATAAGCATTGCATTGATCACAATTGTAATGGAATTATTTCCATTGTAATTTTTTTAAAATAATGATAATGATTTTAGGTGTATGATTTCATTGATTAATTGTTGTGTTCTTAAATTTCATTGAAATAAATAAACAATTAAAAACAAATATGGAATTGACGGATAAGCTTTTTATAAGCGTTAACATAAAGATACATTTTTAAAATTACACTAAATACTGGGAACAAAATGGAATGGAACGAGAAACAAAATTTACATTATCAGAGTTATTTTGTTATAACGTAAATAGGTCAAAAAATAAATAAGTCACCATGTGTCTGGTTCCTTCGGGATCCCTTCCAGACCTATCTTATCTGTATAGCCGAAGTATAATCGCTTAGTTTTCTCGATTTT
Source organism: Eustalomyia histrio (assembly GCA_949748255.1). NCBI lineage: Eukaryota > Metazoa > Arthropoda > Insecta > Diptera > Anthomyiidae > Eustalomyia > Eustalomyia histrio. Next base: position 83,978,313 of record OX456525.1, on the reverse strand, counting down.
GTAAAATGGGGCAAAACGGGAAGAAAACTTTTCTTTATTATCTCACCAATGGCAGTTGTAATGTTGTTTTCCAGGGCTGGAATTGTGGCTGCATTATCCATGTACACGAGAGACTTCACGTATCCCCACAAAAAATAGTGTAGTGGGGTCAAATCGCATGATTTTGGCGGCCAATAGACTGCTCCAAAACATGAGATTTGTTGCTAGCAAACTCGCATCTCAAAAGGTTCATGGTATCGCGTGCCGTGTAGCATGTGGCGCCGCCTTGTTGAAACCACATGTCAACCAAGTTCAACCAGTGCATCTTCCAGGGTGCATTGGCAGCTCTAGAACTGCCTCTGTCTGCTCTCACACCAAATTCGGCAATTCTGTTTGTTGACGTACCCATTGAGCCAAAAATAAGCTTCGCCGCTCAAGACAATTTTTCAATAGAAAAATGGTTCTCCATCCAACTTTCCTAAGGCCCGTCACCTGGCTTCAGTTCTTGCAGCAGATTTATTTTGTATGGTTTCCTACCGAGGTCCTTACCTAAAATTGTTGACAACGGCAACGAATTGACATATCGCGATCTTCATTGACACTGGCCGATACAGCAGCAATATTCTCTTCGGTACGCTCTTGGCATACGGGTTGGTGGATTAATGTCCAATAAAGTGAAACTGGTGCGAAATTTGGTCACAACAGCTTCGATGGGTCGATTATGACGATAATAAAATGGACGTAATTTACGAAACACATTTCTCACGTAGCAAGAATTTTGATAATAAATTGCAATGATTTGTAAGCGTTGTTAGTTTGTTAGTCTATTCATGTTGAAATGGCAAACCTTAGTGAGAGTTTTGAGTAACCAAAAAAACACCCTTTATAAACCAACTCAGTGTGTTCGTTTCTAAATTCGTATTAAAATGTTGATAAAACTACAATATAAAAACAAAAGAATAATAAATGTACATGGGTCTTTAGTAGGAGAGAGAGACATTGAAGAGGAAACACTTTACACTAAAATAAATATGACAGTTTTTGTAGTTACCGTCGTACGTTCTTATTCTCGACCGAAACTAAAAGTTGAAATATTTAGAAAACTAATCATGGTATTGCAAAAATTTTGCCACATTTTAGTTTAATTTGTCAAAATTATATTAAAGTGATGTGATGTATTGCATTATTTTCTCCTCGAAACATTCATTTGTATACTATCAATGGTATCAGAGTAAAGTACTGGTGAATGTGTATCAAGAACGTGATAACACATTGACGCAATTAGAAAGAAAATACTTTTACTGATATTAACAAAGAAAGAAGTTATCTTGATTTCGGTCTTAATAACGTGTGACTACAATTAAGATTTAAACTCTTAAAATCAAAGTACACAACAAACAAATGTGAAAGTTTAAAAAAACTTCTAGAATTAACTTAATTAAAATGAAAAAATATGGAAAGGAATTTGCCAAATTTATATAGTTTATTTTTTTTTCTTCATCAAATTTACATTTACATACTTTGCACACTCCATCCTTAGATACAGTAAAAAAATCAATACGTAAAATATGCGAAATCTTTCGTTCATTGTACGAAATATTTCTATTGTTTCGCACTACGAAAGTCTACTGTAAAATATACAAAATTTAGGATTTTTTAAATAATGATAATGATTTTAATTGTTTGATTTCATTGATTACACTGCACAACAATTTCTAACTTTTTCCAAAATTACGGGGTTCCGAAGATTGATTCTTGTTAAGGAGACCACAAAAAAATATACGTTTGTCGGCGTTTTGATAGTTTATATCGGAATTTCATTTTAGAGGCAGTTTAAGTTTCCCAGCCCTGGCCTTTTCTTGCAGCATATCGGTATATAAAACTATGTTTTCTTTACATCTGAGGTGTAGGGTATGTTCAGCAATGGTATGACAAAAACACATTTAGCTTAGTTTTCGATATATTCACCATTTTGTAAAACGGCCGGTATTTAAAAAGAAACCGAGGTGGGACCTCTCCCTATATTATCGAAAGGTAACCTTTGCCGAGCTTTGCAAAAATGTTCCCGGTTTTGCTCTATCTCACTTAGTTTTCGAGATACCGGCTATTTAAAAAAATGCTAATTTTACAAAATGGCGAAAATCTCGCTAATTTACTGCGATAATAAAAATAGGCCAGGTCCGGGAGATAACCCGAACGATCTATTTTTATAAAACAGCTATAGGGTGACCCATTTTTATACGAACGAAACGAAATGTGTATTACGAAATTTGTATTACATAACCAATCTGTACTTTCGAAAGGTAATCTGTGCCTTCATTAGCATTAATAGGATAAATGCTAATGCCAGAAAATTTCATTGCAAAATATAACAAAGTTTTGTATATTCTAAGGAGACCATACCGACGAAAGTTTTTTACGTAATATATTGAATAGATTTTTTTCTTCAGAGTAAGATTTTTTTTTTTTTAAATGTATGTACTTACCTATAATCAAAACTTCTGCACTACATTCCATTTGACAGGATACTATCAACATTTGACACTGCGGCGGATCAAGAGGAAATTCAGCCATTTGTCTACCTAATGGAGTTAAAGCACCCGTATGATCTAAAGCTCCCAATATCCACAATTGATATAAAGAATTTAAGATATTATCTTGTGGTGGTGGATCCATAAAGTGAAATTGTAATAAATCTACTACACCCAAAGATTTCAATAACAAAACAGTATTGGCTAAATTAGTACGTTGAATTTCGGGGACTGTTAAAGCCAACAAATCTTCTTTATACTGACGTTGTGTATATAACCGATATGCCTGACCAGGACCAGTACGTCCAGCACGACCAGAACGTTGATTAGCATTAGCTTGGGAGATGGGATAGATTTGTAAGGCATCCATACCAATACGAGGATTATAAACTTTTAATTTACAATATCCGGAATCAATAACATATATAATACCATCCACCGTAAGAGAAGTTTCAGCTATATTTGTAGCTACCACGCATTTACGTAAACCTTCGGGAGATTTTTGAAAAATTTTCGCTTGTAAATCGGAAGGAAGTTGTGAATATATTGGTAATATAGATAATTCGGGAGCATTTTCAATTTCTACTAAACGTTCTGCCAATACTTCACACGTTACTTCAATATCCTCTTGACCGGGCATAAATATTAACATGTCTCCTTCGTTGGGGGTTAGATGTATCTGTAGAGCCTGTTTTACTGCCGAGTCAACATAATCCTCACAAGTATTTTTACTAAACATAACATCCACAGGGAAAGTGCGTCCTGGTATAGTAAATGTCGGAACATTACCAAAAAAGGTGGAGAATTTCGTTGAATCCATGGTAGCCGAAGTAACAATTAATTTTAAATCACGACGTCTGGCTACAATCTAAAATGAGAAAAATATAAAATTAATTAGCTATTTAAAATTCATTGTTTCTCGTTTAAACTCCATGTTTAATTAAGTTATAAAGTTTTTTTTAGTTTAAACTGGGTCAAGGAATTTTTATTTTTATTATCCTGTTTCAAAAAAAAAGGGAACAAAAATCTCCACTACAAATAAATGAACTCTATAGTTGATTATTTTTTTTTCTCTTAATATGTGAATTTATCTCAAAACTTATTTACCATTGTATTTAATTTTAATACACCTCCCAATTAAGAGAGTAGACAAAAAAATTTTACTCTTAAATACAAGTTATACATTTGTCACTTGTTCGCAACAGGGTTGCCAGGTATAAGATTTCTAATTTTTGAAATGGCGCAAGCTATTTTATGAAGTGCCTGACGATTTAAATAACACAAAGAACAAAAATGTTGCTGGAAATATATTAACTAAACACGATTTTTCACAATAATCAAAAACTTGATACTTTTTCCAAGTTATCAAATAGTTTGACTAAAATTTTGCATTATTTGTTCGAACTACATATCTTGCTAAGTTTTATCTGCGGGAAACATATTAATATTTTCTTGTAATTAATTAATTTATAGATTTTTTCTCACAAATTGTAATATTTTAATGACTGTATTGTTGACTTTCATAAATAATTTTAAGGAGGTTTTATTTAAATGTTTTTAAAAATATAAAAAAAAACTTAAAAACTGTTTTTCATACCAAATGAATATCAAGACAAACATTAGAAAAAAATTTTAATTTACTATTTCATATAGAAATAAATATTTCAAGTCTATTATATTACAAGATAAACCCTTAAGTTAAATTTGAGAAACATTTGAAATCAATCAGAAGGAAACCTTGAATTTTTTGTATTGAAAAACAAATTCTATTATTAAATCTAAGTTGTAAACTTAATTATAACAATTAAATTAAAAATTGTAAGTACTTAAACTGTGGTCACATTATTTTAACATGGGGGTATTATTGAAGGTTGCCTAAATCCTACAAGTTTAGGCTCAAATAAGTTATTATTAAGAAATAAGCTGTTTACCAGTTGAAACTGAAATAAGTGTAGGGGAATAAGTCATTACGCATAAGAACACATATCGCCGCTTTAATGTGGGGATTAGAATAAAACGTTACCAGTAATGACTTCAAAAACTTAAATAAATTTAATTTTGTTGGAAACATATTAGAAAATGTTTTTAACCTTATCAGTAACTTATCAAATCTTCAATTTATTTTTTTTATAAAATGCCACATCCTGGTAACGGTAACTTATTATTTCAAAGATACCAAATAAGAAGTGATCACAATATTAAAGGATTCCAGTACCAAGATATGCCTGAAATAGGTTTAACTTATTACCAAAGTTTTTTTTTCTGGGTAACTTCATATTTTCTTGATATTGGTAATTAATTTTAAAATGCTTTTAAGACAGATTCAAAAACTGGAGTACTCTGCAGAGTGGATTTTATTTTAATTTTATTTGATTTTGGACTACTTTAGCATTGTGAATACTGATTAAGTTTTATAATTATTGTTTAATTAAAAAAATACTAAAAATATCACAAATTTTGTAGTTATTTTTATAACAATTAGAGGTGTGAACAAATTAGGAATGTGATTTTTATGTGCTAATTTTCATGGTAAACAATTAACTTGGAGTAGATTTAAAAAAATTGTAAAATACAAAAAGTTTAATTTGCCTGAGCGCGGAGTACTCCACAATTGTAAACGCACCTTATACCATGTTTCCATTATGACCAAAATAACATGTTTTAAGGAAAACATTTCAAACTTCTTTTTGCACTGTACCTAGTGTCTAGTCACGGAGAACGTACAGAAAAAGTTATTAACAAACTGTATTTTACAGTTTTGAACAGAAAAAAATGTGGCAGCACTGTTTACTTTTAACATTAACAATACAATTGTACAAACATGTTAGTTGGCACGTAGGCATGTATTAGTGATTTGTTATTGTTTTGTTGTTTTTTGTTTTCAATGGCAAGCACAAGCACAACCAAAAACAAAAATTTTTTTTTAAAAAAATGTACGAATATGATTATTATCAAACTGCGTTGATATTTTAATATCTTTTTTTAATCTTGAATCTGGGTTTCTGTTTCTGTTTCAATTTAAATTAAGAGTTTTAATATTTATAATCCTACAGTGAAAAAAAACTCAATTGCTGGCAATCAAATTTTCAGATGTTTGTGAGTCTCAGATAACAGATAATAATAAAGATGGGTTAAGTTGTCCGACAAGTTCTTTTAGATCAGTCCTGTGACATGTCACAGAGGCTACTTGACTCCCTCCTCCTAGCACAAGCCCATGTTGAAGCGAATGGTCGTTTTCATATAAAAATAACCGGTCTCCAACACAATGAACCGGCCACGTGACCTGTCCTGGGAAACGTTTTTTTCCCACAGGTATATTAAATTGCAAATCTTAGCAATACATGTCTGTTGACGTGTAGTACAATAAAATTAGTAGAAAAGTTAGTAGCCGCTACTAAATTTTAGAAAACTTTTTGTTAAGTGAAATTTAACATCGGTTTGCTAAAATCAGCAAAAAAAAAATTACTAAATATTAATATTAATACAATGAAATTAGTATAAAAAATTAGTAAGCGCTACTAAAACTCTTAATTTAAAGTGGAATTTAAAATACAACTGCTAAAGTCAGCAACAAATTTTACTAAATATTAGTGAAATGGAAATAGCAGGAAAGTTAATAACCGCTACTAAACATTGGTAAAATTCTGTACAGTTTATTAAAATAAATAAGCTTTAATTAACAACAATAACAATTCGATAAATTATATTAAACTAAACACAATGAATTGTAAAATATAGAAAATTTTTAATTTATAAAAAATTAATTAAAAATGTACAAATTAACCGAATAACTTTTAAATGCACTTGTTGCACTTCAAAACTTCTTATTTCTTTTTAAATTGTCTTTAAAAAACACATTTATTTTGTCGAGCAACATTTTTATTAATTATTTTTTTTTTTCAAAAAATATTTTGGACAAAATTAAAAATAGTAAAACCTTAGCGAATTTATCATTTTGTTTTAATTTGCTTATTTTTCAATTGTTTTAGGGCTGATTTTTAGAACTTTTTAGTGCTATTTTAAGTGGTTGTCCTATTTTTAGGCATGAGTCAGTTGTAAAAAGTATCTTCCGATTCCTTTTTTCAACTTATATAACATTTAAAGGCAATTTAAATTTTAATTATTAGACATGAAATTTCCTTCAATATCAAAAATATTTACTAATTTTAAAAGTGTAAAATTAGTAATTTTTTTTTGCTAATTTTAGCAAATCTTTTTTCAAAAATTTGTAAAATGATTTCTCAATTTAAGTCAAATTTTATTAAAACTTAGAACAAAAATTCTTATGTTTAAATAAAAATGAAATAGATTATATACTCAGAAATAGTTTATATCTTTCCTAAGTAATATTTCTTGATTTTAAGAAATACACAAGTTTTTTAAATAAAAATGTATCATTTTTTAAGAAAACCATCTTATTTTTAAGAAATGTGCATACTAAGTTTAGTTCAAAAAAAAATATATATTTAGAACATTATTTACTCCCATTTCATTAAAAAATGTGTCTAACTTAAAATGAGAAAGTACTTAAACTTAATTTGTGTTCATTTTTCTCGCGAGTAGTAAAATTAACTAAATTTTAGAAAGCCATTTCTAAATTCAGTTTTAAAGTCTACTACTTTCTAATTTTTAAGAATTATTTTCAAAAAATTAGTTCAGGCGATTAAAAACAAAAGGTAATACATTTTTTCCTATGTAATAATAAAGATTTATTTGGTTTTAGAAACTGATGAACTATTTCTAGGGAAAATTTTTATGCAATTTATTTCAGATAAATTTTAAAAATTTTAATAAAATATTATTATTTTTTTCCAAGTAAAAGTTTTCTAATTTTTGTGAAATAAAAACCTTAGGTTTAGGTATAGGATATTTTCTTAAAAACTGCTTCAGATAAATTAAAAAAAAAGTCAGTAAATTTTTCTCAATCGGGGAAAAACTTATTTATTTTCAATATTTTTTTCAAAAAAAAAAAAAAACAATAAATTAAGAACAAAGTTAATTTATCAATATTTAAAGAAAACATATTATTTCATGATGCAAATTAAAGTATCCGTTAAAAAAAAAATATGGTGCACAACTGTAATTTTTGGTTCGTGATCGTGAGTCAAAAATAGCTTAGCATCATATGCTAACACTGATTTTATTGAAGATCCAGTCAGCTGGTTGCTTATTCTTTTTATTACTTGCAGACCATCGTTTTTTGTTACAATCTGTTCAAGTTTGTTCTAAATATCATTTTTGGTACAGCATTCTGGTACCTTGTAAATATTTTTGATTGTTTCTCTTACTAACCCATATTGCTTAACAAATGGGGGTTTGGGAGGGTGAGGGGGAGCGCTAACAAATATTAGTTTATCGTATATTAAAATAAAAAAAGTATGCATAAAAAAGTCAAAATATGCCATAAAAGACACAAATATGCTCTAAAATGTAGAAATATGCCCTCTAAAAATATGCTTTTACCTCAAAATATGCTTTTAATGCTGAAATATGCAAAAACATGCTCTTAAGGATAAAATATGCTAAAATATGCTCTAACAAGTCGATGCCAGAATTCTTAAATTGTTCTGAATCGGATATATACAGGTTGGTTGAAAAGTTCCTGCGCTCACCAAGAGATGGCACTGCTAGCTCCAAACTTTTTTTTCGCAAGTTGGTATAACTGTCCTGAGAACACATGCAAAGTTGCAAGTCATTCTGTCAATTCTTTCTTTGTTTACAAGCCATTTGAAGTTGACGTATCATTGATTTTTTTTAATATGGAAAAAATTGAATATCGTGCAGTCATTAGATTCCTTGTTTTGAAGGGTTTAAAAGCAAAGGAAATTTATGAACAATTGTTAGAAGTGTATAAGGAGTCCTCACCTTCCAAACGCACCGTTGAATTTTGGGCTGGTGAATTTAAAGGTGGTCGTACCAGCCTTGAAGACGATCCACGCGAGACGACCAAAAACTGCAACCACAGCAGAAATCATTGAGCAGGTTCATAATATGGTTAGTGAAGATCCAAGTTTGACAGCGTGAAATTGCTAACGCCATAGACATCTCAGACGAACGAGTACTCCATATTTTACATGAGGAATTACGTATGAAAAAACTGTCTGAAAAGTTAGTGCCGCACACATTAACAATTCAACAAAAACTGGATCGAAAACAAATTTCTCAGCGTAATTTGGAGCGTTTAAAAAACCGACTTCTTAATTCGTTTTATAACTATGGATGAGACTTGGATCTACCACCATGATCCTAAATTGGAACAAGAACGTTTACAGTGGACTGAAGCTGGTTGTTCAGCTCCAAAGCAGGTGAAGTCACAACGATCAGCAAAGAAGGTTATGGCATCAGTTTTTTGGAATGCAAAAGGAATTTTGTTGATTGATTATCTTCAGAAAGGTAAAACAATCAACTCTGAATATTATTGCAGCCTTTTGGATCAGCTGGATAAAAAAATTCGTGACAAAAGACCTGGTTTAAAGAAGAAAAAAATAATTTTTCATCAAGACAATGCACCTGCTCACAAAAGTGTTTTGACGATGGCTAAATTCAAAGAATTAAAGTACGAATTGCTTGAACATCCACCGTATTCCCCAGATTTGGCTCCCAGTGACTACTATCTCTTCAGAAATCTCAATCAATTCCTTCGTGGAAAGCATTTTTCGTCGAATGAAGAGGCCATAGCAGCCGTAGACGGTTATTTTGCAGAGCTTCCGGAAAACCATTAAAAGGATGGGATAAAATTATTGGAAGATCATTGGAACAAGTGTATTGAGCTTCTAGGATATTATATTGAATAAAAAAATATATTTCTTTCATTTCGAGCACAGGAACTTTTCAACCAACCTGTAGTTTATCCATGGGTCGATACGACGAACAGGAAAAAACATGCATATTGCATATTTGCGGTTTCCCTGGTAATAACTCTTAAAGTAGAGCTTAGCCAGAAGACCTAAATTTATATTTGAAAATACTAATTCCAAAATACTACAAAATCTTGTATAAGTATTAACAGCGTTGGTAGGCTTAAGACTCTTAAATAGGCGATTATACATATTTAATTTGTTTTTTTTTTACATGATAACTCAAAATTTAAATAAAACAAAGGACATAAAAGCATTTTTCTCTCCTCTAGCCAGCAAAATTATCTGTTCCACTGCTTGTTTATGGAACACCATTCTACTTTCGGCTCTACAATCGATGATTTCTATTTGGGTTTATCTCCGGAACTCATGGTTGCGATTAAGCGATTTTTCACTACATTCAGTTGTTGAAAGAATTATTTTTTTTTGTTTAATCTTATTTGTTTTATTGAACTGTTCTCATTAACTATGTATTTATTTTTTAATAATTTATCAAGGTATTTTTTTAATCTGTCCACTTGCGACCTTAAACTTGTAAACTTTTGATTGTAAATCACATCACTTAACCATTTAAGCCAAACCGTCATTATAAATTAATTTTTTCTCTCATATTTCTAATAAATGTTTATGAAACATTGGCAATGTGTTCATAATTAAGGTACAGTGATTTTTTTTGGACCAATTTTTGATTGTAAAATAAAAAAGATTTTACAGCTTTCCACTAATTAAAGTCTTTTTGGAATTTAAACTCTATATCTATCTTATTTAAATATACATACATATGTTTCAGTTGTTTTTTGTTTAATATGGTAGAATTGTGTCATGTAAACATTTTTTCTTCATATATTTATTTCCTCTTTTGATGTCATTTTACAATCATACACAGAGAAAAAAAAACACAAAATCGAATTTAAATGAAAATATTTGTTTATTCAGTTAAATTGAATTAAGAGCAATTCAAGGAATTGTTTATCTGAACTAAACTTTTAATCACATCACTTAAAAAATATAATTCTTTAAAATCTTTCAAATTTTCAATTAAAAAAATTTAATTGAAAATTTGAAAAACTGGAAAATGAATTCTTATTTCTTAACTGTTTATTCATGTGATTTTTATACTTAACATGGTGGTTACACGTTTAATTTTTTGCTTTCAATTTCTCTCAATTTGCAATACACTCACACTTTTTTACTATACAGATAGTAAAAAAAGTGTGAGTGTATTGAAAATTGAGAGGAATTGAAAGCAAGAAATTGAACGTGTAACCACCATGTAAGGTAACCCATACACCACACAATATTCTTGTCCAACTTTTGATATTGTGAAAAAATCATATTGGAGGTTGTACAATATATTGAAAAAAAAAAGAAAAATAAGATCAAAAAGCGTTTAATTCTTATTACACAAACAAGAAAAGTGAAAAATATGTTGTTATTGCCATATTGTGCAATTTTTATATCCCTCCAAAATAGAAAAAAAAAACAGTTGTGTCATATTTTGTGCAAAAGTATTGTACAACTTATTGCACTGTGTAGGGTTATATTGATAATAATATTGCCAAGAAGATCGAAGAAAACTAAAAGAATTATATATGCTTTAAATATAAAATGTATCCAAAAATCAGTTCAAAATATTAATTGAGTCAATTAAATATTTAACGGAAATTTTGTTAAATATTTAATACATTGAATGAATTTAACATTTCTTTAAAACCATTTATTTACTTAGCTTGCATTTTTATATTTAAATTTTCATATTAAAAAAAGTTCTTAATAAATATAAAGAAACCTTTTAAAAATATTAAGAAACTTCTTTAAATATGAAGAAATATTTCATAATTCTTACTTAATATTTTTTAAAAATTATTCATCGTATTTATGAAATGAAATAGCATCATATTAATAAATATTATACGAAAATTTATTTAATTTTTCCTTATATGTATGAAGTTTTTATTAAATATGGTGAAGCTTTTTCCCTGAGTGTATGAAATAAAAAAAAAAGTTTAGTATTATGTCGAGGAAACAGTGTTTATTTTAATCTTCATATATAGAACTAAAATTGATACATTTCAAATAAAATGCTCTAATCAACACACAAGAAAGTTATCCTGATGGGTTCCGTTCCATATTAGGTTTGTTTTTTTTCCAATTTTAAATAAATATATTTAATACATGTTTAAGTAGATATAGACTTGCTAAGTAGTATAAGTAAGTAAATATAGCTACTTAAGATTTAAGTATTTATAAAAATACTGCCAAGTCTTGGAAATTCTTGGATTTTCTCATTTAAGTGTTTACACTTTGTTCAAATTATTGCTCATAAAAAGTTCAAATACTTTTTGTATTTTCAATTTGATAAAATATTAAAAACAACAAAAGCTAACAAATGAATTATGTGTTTATAAGTAAAGGTAGAGCAGAGCGAACAATATAATTGCTCTATTTCGCGTTCCCGCGATGTCCACATGCTAAGACAGCTTTCGTGCAAAAGCGGCCCCAAATGTTAAAATTGTATTTGTTTACAAAAAAATAAAGAAAAGTCAGATAAGTAGGGATAATTGTTTTCTTTACTATTAGTTACAGATATAGATATAAAATTCGAAAAAACAAACCTAATAATAAAGTTCAGATATGTTGTACACTCTAAAAAAATGTTTGTAAATTTACAAATTATGTGTTGGGTGAATTTCAACAGAAAAAAATAAGAAACATGAATTTTTGTAAGCGACTCAAACTCACATTTAGGTTGTTAACCCCTAAATGTGAGTTTAATTTATTTCTTATAATTTCAGACAACCAGAGACAAATTGGGTATCAAATGAAAGGTAATCCGTAAACATGTCCAAACATGCCAATTTTTTTTCAAATAGAATTTTTAATAGAAACTTATAGCTGATTTAGGTTTTATATAATAATCAGTATACTACAATAAAGTAATGCTTATTAAATTTAATCGAGCGCATGTCTGGATTTTTTGATATTTGCAACTGAAGGGCTTTTTTACAGTCATGTTACAAAGATTTTTAATATCTGACAAACTTAGGGCGAAAATATAGGCAAACAATTTTGTTTTCTTGAGCGCTAGACTAGCGATAAATATGTTGACATAAATTGCAGCAAATGTCAAAATTAAAAAATCGCTAACGTCGAACACTCGATTTCGTCAATTTTTTTTGCTGGCAAATATGTCGCAATAATTTTTCAGCAGTATTTGTAAGCCATTATTGCTAAGATAAAACGTTAAACCAGAAGTCATTTTCCTTTGTCAATTATAAAATAGACTCCACAAATAAAAAAATAGAAAAATTATAGAAAAAAAACAAAAAATTATTAAATATAAAAGAATTAAATAAATTTTAACAAATTATAAGAAAATATAAAAAAATGCAAGAATTTTTTAATTTTCCAAGTGAATTTACAAGTGTTCTACACCCTTAAACATAAGCTCGGCAATTAGCAATTTTGTGCCGTTATTCTGCCAAAGCATTTTACTTATTGCTAAGATTTTTATTGCTAATATAGATGGGGAGATAGCGATGTACAAAAAATTTATAAATATATAAATTTAATATACAAAAACAGAGTAATTTTTTAACTCACTTCTTAACCTCTAAACGTTAGATTGGGACGCTTAAAAACATGCATTTTTTATTCTCCTTTGTACCCCAATAAATTTCTTTTACTACAAATTGGATAAATTTACTCTGTCCTCTATCACATATTCGAATGTTATTAAGATCGGAGAGAATCCATCGCTATACCTTCCTTGTCAGACATTCAACTTGTGGCGCCAATAGTAAATAAATTTATAAAATACAATATATATATATTTACAAAAATAAATATTTATCTTTGTTTTTTTCTGGATACAAAAAACAAAAACAATATTATTTATATTATATTTTAATTCAGTTGTTTAATTTATTATGCAAGTATTTTAGTTGATTATGAAAATTTTACAAATGAAGGAAATGCAAAAAAACAACAAAAAATTAAAAAAAAAATAGTATTTCCCTGCCTTTATTAAAAATGAAAAAATATACAAAAATTTAATTGTAGCATATAAAAACAAATAAAAACAGAGAAAAATACTTTGTAGTCAATAAAATTATTAGATTTTTTGGCTAAATTCCCAATAAATTTTCTTTTTGTTGTTTTTAATTTTCACAAGTAAAATAAAGCAAAAAAAAAAAAAACAAATAGAAGGTCTTGGTAAAATTATTACCTTTCCAATTTCAATTAAATCGTAAAAATCTACATTTTTTTCTAAGAAATGGATCATAATATACTGTTTCAAAATAAAAGTTAAACATAACATAGAAAATATATGTTTTACTTTAAAAGCAAACAATTGGCAACATTGTTATTATTACTCAGTGTTTGCCTGAACAGGAATTTTAGGGCAAAGTGTAGTGATATTTTTTTATAGAATCAAGTTTTTAGAAAAAATTTAAATAGTTTAAGTTTAATTTTGGCTGATAAATTTATATATTAAGCTCTGTATTCTTTGATGAAGATGGACTAGAACGGAAGGCTAAGCTACAGGCAAATGACTTTACTCCACCGACTATGAAGGAGCTACAGTAAGCGTATAGAAAGTTGAAGAAAAACAAGAGCCCTGGACCCGATGACATTCCAAAAGAAGTAATCCAGATAGTGGGAGATATATGGCCCAAACTACTGATCGAAAATGGTGTCTTTCCTGGAAAATGGAAAATACAAAAAATGGTGCTGCTTAGAAAGAGCGAAAAACTACTGGCTCATATATACCGCTTTGTATGTTGGATACACTGGGGAAGCTATTGGAGAGCACTCTCTTCCAGAGACAGGAGAAGTGCGTACAAGACTTTGGAGGACTATCCCCAATGCAATATGGCTTCCGAAGGGGAACGAGCACAAGTGATGCAATAGGTGAAGTTGTTAATATAGCTACATGAGCTAAATTAGCAAATGGTTTTTGTTTAATTATAACACTCGATGTACGAAATGCCTTTAGCAAAGTGGAACGTGATACTGAAGCCTCTTAGAAGCAAAAACTTGAACAGGTACCTTTACAACATGATCGCGGATTATTTACACAACTGGATCCTCTTATACAAGAAAGAGAATGGAATTGAGAGATATTGTATTATCTCCGGCGTACCACAGGGCTCTGTTTTAGGCCCCTTTCTTTGGAATATAACACAGCTTACGTACATAATCGTCCTTCATCGAGGCTAATTCGAAGAACAATAGATCGTTTTCGGACCACATTTACTGTTACTAATAATGTGCATTCCGTGAGACGCCGAACAGTGCTGAATTAGCCGCTCTGAAGGACGATAATGTACGCCATAAAATGGAAGAAGCGCACGATGAGTCTGACGATTAAAACAATTACTTTGATTAAAAATTTAAACAATTTGCACGCGTTGCTCTGGTGTTAGTCGATTCATAATGAAATTTCAAAGCAAACTAAACAAAAATCAACTATCAGCTGTTAAATGGGTTGTCAAATAAAACAGTGATGCCAACTCAAAGTTGTGGTTCTCTAAGAAAATCACCCTATATGATGGCCTATTGAACATGAAACTTCAAAAGGGTGGGAAGAAAATTGTTTATGAATACGATATTGTACTGGTTATACCTCAACCATACCCGAACTTATCGAAATAATAACGAACGACAGCCTAATTCGTTGTAGCAAATGGTTAAGAAGAAATGGCCTGGAACTGGCAGTGGCAAAGACCGAAGGAATTCTGGTAACGGATCGTAGGTCTTTTAGAACACCGAGGATTTACTTGCAGGGAAGTGAGATACACTTCAGAGAACTGCAAAATCAACTTTTTTCTTGATTTAATCATACACAAAAATTCTTGTTCACTTTTAATAATTCAACAAAATTCACTGTAGAATAAAATCAGCATCATGTTACTGAACGCGTAATTGGAATCAGTGTGAATCATCTGTCGTTTATGTTTTATGCAAATGTAATCACTTAACAGTGTTCAGTAACATGATGCTGATTTTATTCTACAGTGAATTTTGTTGAATTATTAAAAGTGAACATGAATGTTTGTGTATGATTAAATCAAGAAAAAGTTGATTTTGCAGTTCTCTGATACACTTCCGACGGAGTCTGTGTTATCTGGGCGTTCACATCGACGATAAAATTAGCTTTAGTCCATGCGAACGGCAACGTCTCTCATGTTAGCATGGGAAATTTCCTTACGCAGGTGATGACGAATCATGGCAGCCTAAAGAAGTATATACACAGTTTTAAGCTACGACAATCTAGTGATTGTGAGCGGAGAATGCAAATCACATACTTTTGGCATGTGAAAAATGGTATAGGAAGCGACGAGATTTTTCTGAGGAACTAGGGATAACGTTAACTCCTGAAACCATGGTACGGAAGATGTTGGAATCGGAGAGAATATGGAAGCGTTGTGAGCGATTTATAAATTCCATAATGAAGGAGCGGTGTACGGCTGTTTCCGAACCTCCTGGCCTAAATGTAGAAAGGAGGACGTAGGAACCGTACGGAAATAAACCCCCGTCCTGATGAAATGCTGACGCGGTTCAGGGATTGAGTTGGTGGAGTTATCGTGGGGCCGCAAGATGATAGCGCGCTATCACTACGTCCAAAAAAGGAGGAGCCAACCAGCTAGCCAGCTTATCCAGCCTAACCAGATAGCCAGACACAAAGGTAGCCAAATACCCAGGTAGCCAACTACCCAGGTAGCCAACATACCCAGGAGCCGAATACCCAAGGTACCCAAATACCCAGGTAGTCAAACACCCGGATAGGTTCTATGTGCCTGCACATCCTACTCTGGTGTTTCTTTTGGTAATTTTTGTTCCATAGCCTTAATAAAAGAATATACAATAAATCGGGACTCTTAATCATTTTTCCACTGCACAGAGCTGAAGAATGGATTAATTACCTTGATTTTTTTTTATTAACTCCAAAAAATTTATGTTTTTACTGAGTAATCGACCCTAAATATTTTAATTCATTATTGTAAACAATACATTTGTGTGGTAGAAGGACAGATACCGCTCAACCATAAAATAATAAATATTTGAATTTATATACAATTTTAAATACTCTTTTTATAATATCTCTTTAAACTGGTGAATTTGCAAAACAAAATAAATAAAATAAAAAAAGAGAACCTGAGTCATGTGAATTTTAATTTAATAATTAATGTGCATCCACTTTAAACTGGTATATACGTACATGTATTTTTTGATACAGGGTTTTAACAAAGAATTTTTTAAGTTTTAATAAATTTTGAATGAATCCACTACATTAAGGGTCAATTTATACGATGCAATTGATCAAATGATTTTTTTCAATTCCCTTTTTTCTTGAAGCAGCAAAAAAAGAATTCATATGAGTGCCAAAGAGAAATATCAAAAATATGCACGAAAACACGTGTTTTTTTTTGTTACCCGCCTGCTCCTCTGCCCCGTTCGCCATCAAACAAGAATTGCACGCAACAATTGCATGTATTAAAGTCACCGTCTGAATTGGCTTTTAGTGTTAAATCCAGAAATAAAAAAATATTACCTAGTACCTCTTACAGCAATTTTTTTAGACTATACGGAGGAAAAAAATCATAATTATACAATTACACTGTATGTAAAATTTCAACTTTTGAAATGGCACACGAAAACCACGATATACGTAAACTTAATTTTTGGGTCGTGGAATCAAGTGGTATTCGACGTTTTGAAAAGTTAAGTCGTGTTAAAAAGATATTTAGATTTTAAGTTTGTATTGACTCAAGCGATTTTTTGATTATATTTTAAGGAAAAAGACTTGGAAAAATCTTTCGCATTTTAAATAATGTCAACATTTTAGATTTTAATATCGCATTTTGAAAATAAGTAGAAACACATTTAAATTAACAAGTTTTTGACTTCAGATTTGTGTTCTGGACGCTTAGATACTTTATAAAAATTATATTAGAATTCTGTGCTAAAAGCTGATTTTTTTATTGAAAATAGAGGAGGATAATAAAAAAGAAAAAGTATTTTTTTAGGGGTTTTTAATTATATAAATTATATATTATATTAAAAACGAGGATTTTCTGTTGAGTTTTCTTTTCGTAAACACACTTGTTAAAGATAGCACAGTAAACAAAGGGACAAATGTTATGTCGAACTATAGTGTATTGTTGTATTTTTATAACAACACTGTTTCCAATAGCACAATACAAGACCTACAACAAATTGTAAGCGTCTTACAGACAACCTAAATGTTTCTAAATAATTTAAGCCTTCTTTTCATTTTAAATTCTATGGAATGGTTGAATTTTTAAAGTATAGCGTGATCCATTTCGAGGTTCCCTACTTTTTTAAAGAAAAAAACACAGCAAATTCAAATTTAATGGGGAATCTTTATTATCATTTGAAAGAACATTCTTTGGCATTTATTTTTTGAAGAGCATGTCTATCAAATGTTGGCCGTTGCTACGTCGCAGATAGTACAACCGTTGAGTCCAATTTTCGATGACTCGTTCGAGCATTTCGACTGGTAACTGGCAAATGACACGCATGACTTCAAGGCCTGAATCGAAGCGGGTTTGTCCGCATAAACTTTAGACTTTACATATCCCCACAGGAAAAAGTCTAACGGTGTGATATCACACGAACTTGGTGGTCAATCGACCGGCCCAAAACGTGAAATTATGTGCTCACGGAAGTGTTCTCTCAATAAACCCATTGATTGATGTGTGGGAAGAGGCGCCGTCTCGTTGAAACAAAATATCGCCGAGATCACGAGCTTCAATATAGTCAAATAGTCAAATAGTCGGTTATCACAGCACGATAACAGTCGCCATTGACGGTTACGGTCGCACCGGCATTATTTTTAAAGAAATATGTACAGATGATTCCACCGGCCCACAAACCACACCAAACCGTTGTTTTTTCTGGATGAAGTGGCAGTTCTTGAATCAGGTTGCTCCTCGTCCCAAATGCGACAATTTTGTTTGTTTACATACCCATTTCGTAATAAAGTTGAATGATTTGTAAACGTTGTTCAGGCGTAAGTCTTTCCATTATGAAATGCCAAACAATACTAAACAAAAATAATATGACAGCATGACACGACCCACACGTGATCTGTCAAAAAAAAGGCTATTGGAAAAAAGTATCTCCCTTAACAATTCGATTTTAAAATTTAGAAAATAAATACGTAACTTATTATTTTTGGTTATTAGTTTTAATAAAAGAAAATTGGAGATTTTTTTTACAAATACGAGAAAAAAAAACTAAAAAAAATCAAAAATTAAAAAGTGAAAAAATCACCAGTCGTAAAATCGCTGATATTGAAACAAAAAAAAAATTGACACAATTGGTAAAAATTGCCAACTTAAAGAGTCCCAAAATAAAACATTTGCTAAAATTGAAAAACAAATCGCCGAAATTGGAAAACTCGTTAAAATTGGAAAAATTGTAAAAAATAGACAACTCATTAAAAATTCACTTAAATTTAAAAGCCAAACTTCAAAAATTGTTGAAAAAACGTTGGAATTTTAAAAAATCAGCAAAATTAAAAAAATCGCTAATATTTGAAAAATATTTCAATATTAAAAAATGGCGACAAAAATAAAAAATTTAATCTAACTGAATTGCTTAGATACAATTTTTTCGTCCATATCTCGAAAACTAAACGCGCTTAAGGAAAACTTTTAACAGAGGTTTCAAGTTTTGAGTTACTTGGCAAGATTTTAGATCTCGATTATCTCGAGAACTTTTTATTGCAGAGAGAGAGACAGAGAGAAAAAGAGAGAAAGAGAGAGAGAGCTATATTTGGCGATATTCATTTTTTATATTTTTTTATTTTTAGAATTTTTATATTTTTACAATTTTTACATTTTTTAATTTTTATAATTTTTTTTTTAATTTTGGCGAATAAATTCCTAATGATTGAATTCAACGATTGCTAACGATTGACTGAATTCCTTGATGAATGAATTTCAAAGAAAGAATTCGCACGAATGTTTAAAAAGGAATACATTCAATGAAAAAGTAAATCGAATGCGATTTTTCGTAAATTCATTTAAAACAGCGCTGACACCTTGTGAACAACCTACATAGAATTTTTATATGATAAGGGTGGGTGAGAACTGGCTAAATAAAGTCTAAACTAAATTCAGGTTTTTAAATTTCTTTAAAATTTAAAAATATTTTCAAATAATTTTCAAAACAATTTTAAACTTTTTTGTCTATTTGTTAAGTAGAATTTATTAAGCCGCCTCGCACAGGGCCTAAATAACAATTTAGAAACATTTCAAACAAAAAATTGTTGGAAGTCGAATTAAAATGTTAGCAAATATTTTTGATTACTTAAAAATTTGTGATATTTTTTTCTGTGTAAATATAATTCCAATAATTATTTTATCAAAATAACACTGTGCTAGTTCAGAACATAATAAGCTGCCCTGCGAGAAAAAAGGGGTCAGTTGGGAATTGGGAATTGGGACCTGTCCCGGGATAGGTGAAAACTGAACCGGTTCCGAAAAAACATATCACGAAAAGAGCACCGGTTCCTAAAGTACCTATCACGTGACCGGTTTAAAAGTCACGACTTGTCCTTTTAGACCAGTCCTGTGTCACAGAGAGCAATTGACCCCCTCCTAGGACAAGCCCATGTTAAAGTGATCGCTCCCGTGACCGGTCCCTATCACATTGAATCGGTTATGTGTCGTGTCCTGGGATAGGTCCTTTTCCCGCAGGGTGGTAACCCGGCTGATATTAGGTTTATTTGCGAAATATATCGCAACAGATAAATTCAATATATGGTCGAAAATAAAAAAAATGCGATTTGTAGATACTTGCAACCAAAATTTTCATTCTCAAATATTTCTAAAACAAGAGCTTACCTAGAAAAACGGTTAGCACCACTGGTTACAGCATACTCGAATTTTATAAAAACACGTTTTTTATTTGGTCCATACATATTCAATTCTTTATGTAAAATCAGGCTATGACATTTGCTGAGATCTACGTTAGAGGTATATTTTGGATTCTTAAGTAAAATTTGGCTTAAAGCGTAAAAAAAATAAAAGCTTTTAAAGACCCTGCGGGTAAAAGGGGGTCAGTTGGGAATTGAGACCTGTTCCGTGATAAGTGAAAACGGGACTGGTTCCGAAAACAGGATCGGTGATTGGTAATAAAAAGTCTCTATTGGGTCTGAAAGTATAGTCCCGTGTTAGGTGAAGACAGTACCGGTTTCCAAAAAAACTTACCACACACTCGTTTAAAACGCCTCTATCACGTGATGAGTTTGAAAGTACGAGTCCTGTGATATGTTCTCTGGGTTTAGTTGTGTGACATATTTCTTTAGACCAGTCCTGTGACATGTCACAGAGGGCAATTGACCCCCTCCTAGGACAAGCACACGTTAAAGTGACCGGTTCTTTTCGTACCGTAACCGGTACCTATCACAATGAACGTGTCACGTAGCGTCTCGGGAGATAGGTAATTTTCCCGCAGGGGAGTTTTCAGATTTTTTTTTAATTTTTACGGATTTTCAAGTTAATATTTGTACATGCTTGAGTGTTTTATTTCAATTCCCGGGAATTATAAGAAACATTCCAAGGAAGTAAAAAAAAACGGTTGAATTTGCGAGAATTCTAGCGTTAAAAATCCTATGGGTTACACACCCACGTCGAAAGAAAAGAACAGGCCCCATATATATTGATATTAAGAGTTATTTTAATTATTTTGGGGCCTGTTCTTCAATGTATCAAAAGATGTGCAAAAAGAAATTGACAAATAAAAATGAATTGTATATAAACAAATAAAATTATGATAAATTATGCCATCGTTTTCGATTTTTACTTTTGCTGTAGATAACAAAATATAAATAAATATCTTTAAACAGAACTCTTTGGATATAAATTGAGGTTTGGTGTATGAGTAAACAAACACTGAAAAAGGTGAATAACATTAAAGTAATGTTGCAAAAATAAAAATAAAAGAAACAGCAAAAAAATTAATAAAAAAAGATAATTTTTTTTTATCTTTTTAAGCCACATTTTTAATAACTAACGAATGACTCTCCTCTCATTCAATCTATCGCTCTCTGTTTTAATACGTTTTTTTTTAAATTTGGTCTGTCTAATAATCAAGGTTGCCAACTTTACTTCAGAAAAGCTAGTCTACAAGTTCTCAAAAAAACGCACAAAACTGATTCATTTATTTAAAATTTTAAACTTTTTAACTGTTATATTTCCTTAAAATCGCACCGTTTTTCTTCACTTTAAATAAAATTTGGTTGGCTTAACTAATATCATATTTCCTTAAAGTCACATTTTCACAGCGAATATCAATAATGACATCATGAAAATTTTTTAATTTTTTTTGAGAACATTTTTAAATTATGTGTGAGTTATATTAAAGTAAATATGATTCTAATTAAAATAAACATGTAGGAACATGTTATGTGCATAAGATAAAAATATAAAAAAAATTACATAAAGCCAGTCCTGATGATTAATTTAAAGAAAAATAAAAAAGTTAAAAAAAAAAATATTGAAATTATATACAGGTTGGTTGAAAAGTTCCTACGCTCACCAAGAGATGGCACTGCTAGCTCCAAACTTTTTTTTTTCTCAAGTTGGCATAACTGTCCTGAGAACACATGCAAAGTTGCAAGTCATTCTGGCAATTCTTTCTTTGTTTAAAAGGCATTTCAAGTTGACGTGTCATTGATTTTTTTAATATGGAATAAATTGAATATCGTGCAGTCATTAGATTCTTTGTTTTGAAGGGTTTTAAAGCAAAGGAAATTTATGAACAATTGTTAGAAGTGTATAAGGTGCCCTCACCTTCAAAACGCACCGTTGAATTTTGGGCTGGTGAATTTAAACGTGGTCGTACCAGCCTTAAAGACGATCCACGCGAAGGACAACCAAAAACTGCAACCACAGCAGAAATCATTGAGCAGGTACATAATATGGTTAGTGAAGATCCAAGTTTGACTAAGCTTGAAATTGCTAATGCCATAGGCATCTCAGACGAACGAGTACTTCATATTTTACATGAAGAATTACGTATGAAAAAACTGTTTGGAAAGTTAGTGCCGCACACATTAACAATTCAACATAAACTGGATCGAAAACAAATTTCTCAGCGTAATTTGGAGCGTTTTAAGACGAATAAAACCGACTTCTTGCGTCGTTTTATAACTAAATTGAAACAAGAACGTTTACAGTGGACTGAAGCTGGTTGTTCAGCTCCAAAGCAGGTGAAGTCACAACGATCAGCAAAGAAGGCTATGGCATCAGTTTTTTGGGATGCAAAAGGAATTTTGTTGATTGATTATCTTCAGAAAGGTAAAACAATCAACTCTGAATATTATTGCAGTCTTTTGGATCAGTTGGATTCGTGAGAAAAGACCTGGTTTAAAGAGGAAAAAAATCATTTTTCATCAAGACAATGCACCTGCTCACAAAAGTGTGTTCACGAAGGCTAAATTTAAAGAATTAAAGTACGAATTGCTTGAACATCCACCGTATTCACCAGATTTGGCTCCCAGTGACTACTATCTCTTCAGAAATCTCAAGCAATTCCTTCGTGGAAAGCATTTTTCGTCAAATGAAGAGGCCATAGCAGCCGTAGACGGTTATTTTGCAGAGCTTCCGGAAAACCATTATAAGGATGGGATAAAATTGTTGGAAGATCATTCGAACAAGTGTATTGAGTTTCTAGGAGATTATATTGAATAAAAAAATATATTTCGTAACAAAAACAGTATTCTTTTATTTCGAGCGCAGGAACTTTTCAACCAACCTGTATATCAAGTTCTACAAGTATATTTTCTCTGCTACGAAAAATCTGGCGCTCATTAGGCTACACCTAGCAGTTGTTAAATTTGTAATATATTCGATTTCCTACATTACCCCTATCTCCTAAAATAGATAGAGAAGCAACACAGAAATTCTTTCTATTAAATCATATTAGACACACCCTGTCCTTTTTCAGCCCAGTTCTTTTAAACGGCTATATATTTTTATACTGGTTAAAGATAGGTTAGTGGTTTCAAAACCATTAAATAATTCAACATCTTGCCTAAAATCGTAAATAAAAAGTAGTAGAAAACTCTGGCTGGCAAATATTTATTTATTTGGAAAATTCACATTTTTTTGTACATTTTTTTGGTAGAGCATTTATAAATTATTTAAAAATATAAAAAAAATAGTCTTTTATATTTTTAATTTACATGTTGATAATACAATAGTGTATTCCTGTGTTAAAACTAAGGTCGTCGATTGTATAAAATTTATGAAAATCTGAGCGATCAGAGAGGAAATTTTTCAAATATACAAAATCGAAAATATTAAAAAAAATTATTCCAGTTTTGATGAAAACATAAATAGTTTTTATTGAAAATATTAAAAAATGGCAAAAAATATCATCATATTTTTCCCAAATATTTAAAAAAATCTTATTTTTGCAGTTTGGTTGAAAAATGTCCAGTGGATCTGTGACGTGTCCTTAACAAGTTAACAAGTTGCTTTCTTTGGAAAAGATATATAGGAGAGACTTAGGTGTGAAATACCGGGTGGCGCAGAAGTAGTGTCATAAAGCGAATGTGCCTTAATTTTTGCACATGGCGTCAAATTTAATTATTCTTTGTTTTGTAGACAAATAGAGAATTAGTTGACCATAAGCAATGGAGCGAGCGATATACACCTAGGGAAACGCTGAATTATTATTGCTGCTAAATTGACCTGTTTCCGTTCTATTGGTAAATTTCTGACCAAAGCGCCAAATCTAACGGCGCCACATTTCTGCTTTTGAGTTTTTTTGAAATCTCGATTTTACCTCAAAAAACCACAAACCCTAAAAGTCTTAAAAGAAAATAAAACAAAAAATCCTAAAATGTCAAATAAAAACGCCAAATTCTGGCTAATGACTTTACCTATTATGGTCTATATTTTAGTCCCAGGGTTGCCAGATATTTGGAATATTTTAAATATTGATGAAAACAACTTTAAGGTTTATATAATTTGACACACGTCAATTGTAATTTTTTATAACACCGGGAGCAAGTGTTGAAATGCCACTTATATTGGTCTAAAATTAGAATTTTCAGCGAGCCACAGTACCATGTTAGGTTAATATCTCACTGCAATACTATTAGAATAAAACTTTCATAGTTCTAAGTTTTCTTAATTTGTAATTACATTAATCTTACGTACTCTTGTAAAAATATTTGGAGACTCAATAAATATAATAATAATAATAATAATGAAAACAACTCATCGAGAAAACCTCAAAAAGAATATGTCTCTTTTTTTATCAAACGCGAAACATTAATGTACTTACTTTAAAATGTAATAATTAACTGAATACACATATATTAAGTTGTCTGAAATTCAGGATTGAAAGTAATGTAAACATTGGAGATTTTCGAAAATCTGTGTAAACAAACGATAAATATTATGCTGGCAGCTTTAGAAAAAAAAAATGTACAATAACAATACACAAGTTTTCAATATTTGTATGAAAGCTAAACCAAGTCAAATTGCTTTGTACTCGTACAAGCTACAACCAGTTGTAAGCAAATACAAACAATTAGTTAAAATTTTTGTATTTATTTGTTCAATTCACAACGGGTATTGTATCGTTGTAATTGTTGTATTGTATATTACTTTACAATAGTGTAAAATTGATGTTGATAATTTACACTTAAAAATCTGTTACAACTTCATTTGCTGTGTTTATTAAATGTTGTATTGTGTATCATAACATATCAGCCTCAAGTGAATGGCAGTTTTTTCACTTTCACCTTAATTTTTCATTATATTTTTTTCCTTCTTCTTGTTTCTATAAATTTATAAATATTTTAATTATTCTTCTTTACTGTTGTGACGTTTA
This sequence comes from Eustalomyia histrio, assembly GCA_949748255.1. NCBI lineage: Eukaryota > Metazoa > Arthropoda > Insecta > Diptera > Anthomyiidae > Eustalomyia > Eustalomyia histrio. The sequence continues at coordinate 83,953,061 of OX456525.1, read as the reverse complement.
ACAACATGAAAATACAACTGACTGTCTACAACAAAATATTTGTATAGTATATTTGAATGCAACATACAAAATACAACACCTGTTGTGAATTGCCCAATTTTTTTTTTATGTATTTGGTTATCATGTGCTCAGTGTTGTGTTTTAATTTTGTTTTTATTTTTTTGTGCAAAATGCAAAAAAAATCTAAAAATAGATTTTATTTGTACCCACCACCATATACAGACAGACAAATTTATTCTCATTTGGCCGTAGAATATATACTATATATGTATACACAGGGTGTTTTTTATGTTCCAGGCCAATTTTTTTTTTTTTTTTTTTTGAATAAATCTTATACGGTACAATATTTTTTGATAATGTTTTATTTCAAACTTTCAGGTTTATAACAATTATGTATGAAATATAATATCGGCTAATAGGCTTTTTACACTGAAACGCATGGAAGACGTTGAAAACGTGAAACATGTGTTTACATGGCAACATCTTTCATCTGTTATTTATTCAGATGTCAAAAAAAAATTAAGGAAAAAGACGCATAATTTTTGTTAAAAATAAAAATTGGATTTAGAGAAAGCATAAATCATTGGAGTAGTTGTTGATTCGCAAGAACAAACCCGAATTTTAATGTAGTACATTGAAATATTAAAGGCCATTCTGGAAAATGATGATGAAGAAGAATTTTTGGTAGACATAAAGCTGAAAGTCCATACCACGCGTTTTCGCGTCAACGCTTTGTACGCGTCAACGCTTTAAACGCTTTACTGAAATTCAAGTTACATACGACGCTTTTTACGCTTTTGTTTTGATCAGCTGTAGTATAAATTTGTTGAATAAAATAAATTTAAAATAAAAAAATAAAAACAATTTTTGCAAAATAGAAAGCGAAATTGAAATTTTTAAAGAATTTATAGAACTTATTGAGTTTTTTAATATTATATTTTATGCTACAAGTGTGTACAAAAAGCTCCATGGGAATAGACGATTTTGGGTACGTCCCAGCTCGCTTAAATTTATTTCTATAAAAAATGGAGCTTTTTTTTATAAATTACTTCGTGTTTTTTACAGCTTCAATTAGTTTTTCCTCCATTGTGTATTTTTTAAAATAAAAATAACCTATCAAAACCAGCTAATCTGTTTATACGCTGCTTATGACGCTTACAAAAGTAGAAAGTAGACCTACTTTACGCGTCATACGCGTCAAGGCATCCTACGTTTTGCTACTATGTAACTTGCAGCATACAATTACACGTTGTTGGTGCGTTAGATGCTCCATAATAAATTGTTATCGACTGGTCAAATATCAGCTGACATATGTCAACCAAACAGAAATGGTGGTCGAAAAAGCATCGACCCGGAACATAAAAAACACCCTGTATGTGTGTGCGAGTAACATTAAATATTTTACTTTTATTTATATATATATTTATAACAATACATTTTTTATTTTATAGTCGATTTTTACTCATGTTCTCGACGATGAACTGGTTGAGATGTGGATTAAATTTTTGAATATTTATTTATATTTGACATGTTACTTACGCCTATAAGCAATTCCAGAACGACATTCGAATACAGTACAGTTGAATAAGCGAGTACTAATGTACTTGAATAATATTGATAGGCTGACACTTAATATGGCGCCCAAAATTCTTATTAGTTTTGTTAAGATATGGTAACAGTTGTTGTATGTAGCTCATCACATTAGAATTTCTCCTTTTGTTGTTGGTATTGCTGTTGTTGTCGTTGTATATCACCTACATTCAAAGACCTTCAGAGATAGGATTATGTTTAAAACAACCATCTGACTTGTTAGAAATGACGACGTCATGGCGCATTATGACGAAATATGATATTACATATAAGTTTTGAAATTAAAATTAAGTATGTATATTGTTAAACTATACATACACTGATAGTAAAATTCAATTATAAAACCTAACTTGAAATTCGCATGAACGACATGGATCATTAAGATAACATTTGGATATCCCTGTAGCCTCAAAATTTAAAACATGCTGTCCTAATATTAGTTTTTATTCGTGTTAGGGGAGGGAGTCTACATGTTTCTAATGATGTCCACTTTTCCTTCATCTTTGTGTCCAACCTATTTAGAGCCATTCATCTAACATTCATCAGCTGGTAGATAGATATGAATCAATTGTTCTCTGAATTCATATTAGTCGGGTTTTGCTCGAAGTTATCGTATCGCATTTTATAAAACCATCAAGACGGTCCGCCGAGATACTAAATTAATGTAAAAACCATTTATCTTTAACACTAATTTTCCATATCCACTCGGCTATGTTGACTTTATAAAGGGTGTCCCAAGAAGAACGCAATTTTTAAATTTTAAATAAAACACAGCTATTTAAAAAAAATCGTGAAACTTTATTATATCGTAAAGTAGACAGAATGAGGTTATGTATGGAACAATATATCGTGCAGATGGCCGCCGCGGCTTTGCTGGCATGCACGCGATCTTTTAATGAAATTTTCAATGACCGTTTTGCATGAATGCTGCGGTATTTCATTAATGTAGCGTCCAATTTCCTCTTTTAAGGCTTGAGTCGTCGTCGGCTTATTCGCGTAAACCATCGACTTCAAAAAACCCCAAAGAAAAAAATCTAATGGTGTTAAATCGCACGATCTAGGCGGCCAATTCTGATCTACAAAACGCGAAATAACACGACCGGGAAATGACTGATGCAGCAATTGAATTGTTTCTCTGGCTGTATGACATGTGGCGCCGTCTTGTTGGAACCACATGCCCTACACATTAATTTCTTCAATTCTAGGCAAGAAAAAACTGGTTATCATTTCACGATACCGAACACCATTGACTGTTTGCGCTTGACCTGCCTCATTTTCATAAAAAAAAAGGTCCAATGATTCCTCCAGCCCAAAAACCACACCACACAGTGACACGTTGAGGATGCATTTGCTTCTCGTGAATCACTCGAGGATTTTCCTCACCCCAAATGCGAGAATTCTGCCTATTGACGAAGCCATCAAGATGAAAATGGGCCTCGTCACTGAAGATGATTTTATAGGCAAAATCAGTATTTTCATGTTGTCTCTCCAATACCCAATTAACGAACTGCCTTCGCTGTCCATGGTCAGCTGGCTTCAGTTCCTGAGTCAATTGAACTTTGTATACATGAAGATGCAAATCTTTCGTCAAAATTCGCTGCAAAGTGGATTTGGAGACACCAATTTGCTGAGCTCGGTGTCGAATTGAGGTGGATGGAGTTTGAGCGACATCATCACGTACAGCTGCGACATTTTCGGTCGATCGACCTGGTCGATGGCGCGTTGTTGTCTTTACATCACTAACAGACCCAGTTTCGGCAAATTTATCCATTAATCTCTTTACAGTTGACTCTTTTGGAGCATTATTGTGACACCAAATTGATCGCAATTTGCGAACTGTAGCCGCAAAACTTTCACCATTTTGGTAAAACAATTTCACAATGAGAATGCGTTGTTCATTCGTGTAGCGCTCCATTTTTACTAACCTCGTACCTTCTACTAGCAAACAATAACAATTGTTCAAATGTCAAACAATGACACTTCGAATGTTGCCAGATTTAAAAATTGCGTTCTTCTTGGGACACCCTTTAGAAGTCTCATATGTCAAGTTCTCTGAACAGATTTTTGATCTTGTGTAATTGATGTCTTTCCGCCATTTGTGTAAAACGCAGATTTCATTTTCCGAATAACAGAGTCTGTTGTTTAGGTCTCCTTAGTTGGTATCCAAGCTTTAAAATTCCGCTAGTCGATTTGCGTCCAAAAAACTTTCGCTCATTATCCCAACAATGGAAATGTGGGTTATGACCGTTTATTTTTATTGGGATTAAGGCTATTTTATTTATATATTTTATTTTATTATATTGTATTTATGTATATAGTTAGAGCTTACTAGTGAAGCCAGAGTTGGATATACTCTTAAGCCCGGCCGAAGGTCGGCTACCGATATTGGACATAGTTTAAGGGGAAAATCCCCTAAGGCCAGCCATCAAATCCTTACTCAGAAATATTATGAGGATTGTTGCCCTAATTTTATGTTCGTTTTCTACTGGGGATTACGACCGACAATCCTTCGATCACCTCCAGTGTGAGAATTATGCCCGAAACATTTTCGGACATAATCCCAAAACAAGAAATTGGGATAATATGTCATGTAACTGGAAAATATGTTTAATTCTTCTTGGTCTTAGGGTCTAAGCTTTCCAGTAGATACTAAAGGATGTCTACTTCCATCTCACCTTTCCATTTTGCTCTGTAATTATCCGACTTCAAACCATTTGTAGCACATTCATCAACCATAACTTCCGCGTCACTCAACTGTTGCTTGTATGAAAATCTGTTACAAACAATTGTACGATGTGATACAACGAAAGGAAAAGCAAAACTGTAAACGAAAATACTAATAAAAAATGAAAATCATTTTGCAATATAATATCCACATCTAAGTTGATAGCAAAAACTTCGGCCTGAAACACTCAATACTCGGTCAGAAGTTTCTACAGATTCTTACGTGCAGTTCATCTGAATAGATCATTAACCTGGCTTCAAATTACCAATCACGTGTGTGTGCTCCAACGGTCACGTGTCTGTGCACCATTAACTCAGCGATTACTTTTGCATTAATTTAAAATTTGCATGACAGTCAGACACCTGATTTATAGTTAGTTTCACATCCTTTTGCTGAAAAGCAAGCTTCACCAATTGAGTCGGTGAACCAACACTGCTTTTGTGACAATTAAGCACACTCTCGGAATTTTGAAAATGCCTCTGCCCTGTACGTTCATTTCGTTCTAAATACTGTAGAGTGCATTCAATATACGTCTACCGATACCATTTTTTGTCGAATGCCGCCTTATAGTAGATAACTCATGTTATTTCTTTTCGACAAAAGTTTTACATCTAGAAATTACGTTTCCTTTAAAAGCTAAAAAATTTGTTTATCTATAAATAAATTAAGAGATTGTTTTCTTTTGCTTATATTGTTACGATTTTAATAAAAAATCCGACCTTACTCCCTATCTTCAAGTTAATTTCTCGCTTTTAAGCATATTGCCCCATCATAGAGTAATCTGTAGAACAGTACCTTCACTCCTTAAACGCCCAAAAATAATTCCTTAATCATCATAATTAATTAACTTTGATAAGGTGAATACGAATTTTCAAATTTATCGGGTGCTTTTCAAGCTTGCCACATTTGTATTTTAATGAAAAATTTTGTTTTTGCAGATTCAGCTTCTTTATTTCGTAAATTAGACCTTGAGCACTCAAAAACTTTTTTTATTGTTTTTAAATGTATGTTTATGTATGTTCAAGAATAATTTAAAGACCTTGTAAGGAATATGAATAATATCCTTTTTTGTTTAATCCTTACAACTTTTACCACAACAAATTGTATTTGCAATTTATATATAATCATATCGATTCCTACTCCTGCTTTCACCATTCACCTCATTTTCTTCCAAAAACAAATGATTATATTTTTTGTATTGTCCAAATGTCTTTATAAAAATTAAAAAATACCACAATAATGATATTTAAAAATTGAGGCTCCAATGTACTCGTATCAAGTGGGATATCTTACTGGACTTGGATACTTCATGTATTAATAGTTTATTCATCAAACATGTTGCCAGATCTATTTATTATTTAGTGGCATTACATTAAATTTGAGAAAATATAACAAAATAAATAAATTGTTAAAAAAGATAAAAAAACATCCAAAAATTAATAAATTTGTTGCCGTGCCCGACGATTTGTTCTTGGGCGAGCAAATTAATGGATATTCATAGACGCTTACTTTTTTTCTTCACTATACATATAAGAAAAAAATTGTGGATTTGTGATAGTGTTTTGTTATTGTTTACAATTTTATTTTTAAATATTCAAATATTTTATTATTTATTTTTATTTATTTACACAAAACGAATACCGTACGAGTATGTATGAATGTTCATGCATTTGCAGGTGGTTTGGCGAATGTAAACAAAAATAAAATAGCGAAAATTTTTTTCGACTAGTTGCTCTCTAGATCAACGGATGTTCACGGCTCTCTTCTAAAAACCTGAACTGGTTTTATGAGAGTTTTTTTTTTTATAAAATGTTTAAATTGTGTTTACGGTGGCACTTTTCAGTAAAAATTTTCATCTTTTTTTTATTATATTCCCCGCATTATTTATGCAAAATGAACACAAAATTTTAATTATTTATTTTGAAAAAAAGCATTTGAAAGCACTAAAAATTGTTTCTCTTAAAACCAGTTCATGTATCAAAATTTACAGAGGTTGAGTGAATTGTATAGTCTTTAGTTTAGTTGTCTTTGTCTAGATACATCGATTTTCTTAAACAGTTATCAACACAAATTAGCGTACACTTTAGCTCAAAAAATTTCCAATATCAAATAAGATTTTCTTATTGAAATGTTCTAAAGACCTAGAAATTTCGATCAAATTTGGATGTGTTAAAGAAAAAATTAATGGCATTAACTTTTTAGCGGAATAAACTTACGTTTTGCGGTAAAAAATGGAGGCCAAAATTTAATACACAAATTTGGAATAAATGAAATGTATTTTAAAGAGCTATCTAAAGGGGCACTAAAAGTATTAAATGGTTTGCAAACAAAACACTTTCGAATTATAGAAAAATCGGCAGACGAAAATGTTAGAGCCATTTAAAGTCAGGTTGCCCCCAGATGTACATACTTATTCACAAAAAAATTGTATTATTAAGGGCTAATTGAAGGATATTTTTATTGTTTTACATGTTAATTTGTTTAATTAATAAAATTCAAAACGTTTTTGTCAATACAAGCCTTACATTTATGCACAAAACTATGACCAAAACTATAATATATTCTCTTTTATAAGTAACTGTACTTAAAATGTAAACAAAAAAATAAGACAAAAAAAAAATATTTAAAACAAATATTGAAAAATAAACAACAACAATTTATGGAAATTCAAATTGTTGTAAGCCAAAATCGAACGACTTAAACAATTTAAAATACAATCTTAAATAATAAAAGAAATATCATTCTTTTTCACAGAGATTTAATAAAACGATTTTAAAATATTTGGGCGTAAACAGCAAAAAGTTAAAGTTATTTTGGAAACTTTCATGTGTCATAAATTTCATTTTGATCTGGCAACTCATTTGTATAGTAACAGCTGTTCAAAAAAGACGCTTTAATTATTTTAATGAGAAATTCGTGGTGTCATTAAATATTTGGATACGAATGGTTTATCGGGACAAGAAATTAATAACGATATGTTGAATGCCCTTTCATATGAAAAATTTAAACTTGCTGAACTTAAAGGTGGTCGCAAAAGCATTGAAGATGGACCACGAAGTGGACGTTCAAAAACAGCAACAACAGTAGAAATCACTGCTAAAATAAAGAGGTGTCTCAGTAAGAATGCACTTTTTTATTTTAAAATAGAAATACATATTTTTTGAGATAGTTGTGATTTTTTTATTGGATTGTAAAGAAGACATGTTCCGATTAAGTACGGAATAAAATATCCGTCAAGTGGCCCCTTGTTCCTGTAACGAATGTCGTTTACAGTCACTGCAATTTCGGCCTCATCTTCAAAAAAGTAATCCCCAATCACACCGCCTGACCGAATTCCGCATCAGACAGTTGCCCCAGACTGAGCCCCAAATTCGACTATTTTGTTTATTAACTTCACTTTGCTTCATTGCCGTCGTTTTCCATGGTCTGCTGGTTTGTGCTCCATTTTTAATAATCGGAATAAACATATTTGACAGCTGCCGCTTGCACAAAAGTATAGTATTAGAACATCGACGAGTGAAAGTGGGGGAAATAGAAAATGTAATAGGCATCTCAAATGATAGACTCCACTTTTGCATCAAGAATTTCATATGAAAAAGCTTTCTGCAAGATGGGTGCCGTAGTTGATCAAAAATGGATCGATTTAAGCGAAATACCTAGTACTTTCATAATTACTGACACACTGTTAGTCGCCCCCACTGAACATTCTCTCGTTACGTTGAAAGTTTTTGTCGTGCGTTACTTTAAATTATGGAATGGGAGATACATAATCGAATTTATCGAAATCCACTCCGAAAGCAGCAAATAATGTCGCGGGAGATGAATATATCGAAGGTATCCATTTCTCGCATCATTAAATATGACTTGGGACTTCGGGCTTACAAAAGACACACGGGGCTTCTACTTACGGCGGCGTTAAAGCAGAAACGGAAGCAAAAATCAAAAGCATTGATTCGCCAGTACGCCAAAAGCCGCCACAGAAAAATTATGTTTACTGACGAAAAAATTTTTACTGTAGAGGAGTCGTTCAATAAACAAAATGATAGAGTCTATGCTCAGTCATCTCTGCAAGCAAATGAATTGGTTCCTAGAGTTCAGAGAGGTCACCATCCTGCTTCTGTGATGGTATGGTGGGGAGTCGCCTATGATGGGGTCACCAAGCCTCATTTCTGCGAAAAAGGTGTTAAATCTTCGGCAAAGGTGTACCAATCTGACGTTTTAGAAAAGGTTGTGAAGCCATTAAATAGCACATTCAACAGGACTCTGCCCCAGCCCATAAGGCAAAAACCACTCAAGACTGGTTAAAAAACAATTTACCAAACTTTATTTCTACGAATGATTAGAGATCGGGTAGTCCAGACCTGAATCCTTTAGACTACAAATTGTGGTCCGTTTTAGAAGGCATGGTCTGCACTACTCACCACAAAAATTTGGAATCGCTTAAGCGTGCAATTATCCGCGCAGTGGACAATTTCCCCATGGAGGTCGTGCGTACTGCAATAGACGATTGGCCGGTCAGACTTCGGTCGTGTTGGAAGGCAAATGGCGGCCATTTTTAATAATTTTTTTTTGTTATATTCTTCAATATTTAAAAAACCAAAATAAAAAGAAAAAATTAAAAAACCTCTTGTTGTTTGTTTTTTATCAAGAAAAAACCGTGTGTCAGAATAATTGAAAGTACTAGGTAGAATGTAAGCGTCGTTTCATTACAGTTGATAAAACATGGATCCATCACTACACACCAGAGACAAAAAAAGCAATCAAAACAATAGAGTGAAGCTGGTGGAAGTGCACAAAAAAAGGCAAACACAATTTTACTATTTATTGATTTATTCATTCCTTCATTCATTTATTTATTGAAGAATCTGGAAGGAATATGAATGTAATGTGTCGAAATTTCTAGCAAATATAACGTTTTGAGGACAAATTAAAAAAAAACCTTAATTATAGAGATGCTTTCCAGATCTCTAAAATAACCTTTAAAATTTCTCGACACTCAAATTAAAAGATTAAGATTTTTTATCTATACCCACCAAAAAAAGTCTGTAATGACAACTAAAAATTTTGTTGTTATTACAGGAAGCAAATCGGTTGTCAAAACTTTATAAAATGATTTCTGAAATTAGCAATAAATATTTGTAAATACTCTGTAAAAATTTTGTTATTTGTAAAATGTAATGTAAATAACAAAAAAAAAACTTACTAAATAATATTATTTTTACTAAAAATCAGTACAAAAATGGTAAATTGGCATTGAAAACCGTTTACAAAATTTTCTACAAACTTTTCTGAGTTTAGAATTAAAATCCGTTAAAATAAAAGATTTTTATTTTTTCTGTGAATCTGAGGTCAAAAAAACAAAGGGCCACATATTGATGTAACTTTTTTGACTTAAGGTTTGTGTTTATGAGTCCAAAATTCTATAAAAATATTTAGGAAGAAGTTAGTGCTAAAACCTTGTAGAGTATTGTAATCATTTAAAATACAAGGTGGCCCAAAATGTATTACCCTATTAAAAGAGTCATTGCATGCACTCAAAGTGACTTCATGATGTGCCATTCACGTCGGAGATGTCATCGGGCCTTATTTTTTCGAGGACGTCGTGGGTATCACTGTTACTGTGATCGGTTGAATGTTTTTTCGCCACTCTATACTACTTTCTCACCATATATTTTAAGAAAAATCAAAACAATTATAAAGACCTGACCTATCCCAGAGCAGTTCATGAAAAATTCAATAGTTAATGAACATTTATATTGTAGATGCACTAAGAGAAAAATTGTATCAGTTTCCGATATATTATTACGACCAAAGTTCGTTTAATGCAACTGAGTTTCAGTTGTAACACACAACAGAATTTATTGGTTATATCAACTACAACACACTTTTCAATTGGCACTTTATTTTTCTGTGTGTACTTATTGCAAAATTGTTTAATAATTATTCTATAAGTGTGACACGTAATAATTGCACATTTATAGATATTGTTATTAACACTTATGTGTATGGATGTATGTACGTTACTATTTACTACATATTTTCCTGTAGTTTCATTCATTTATTTTAAGGTCCATAGATGCGATGAGTATGCACAACATGAGTTAGTTAATGAGAAAAAGCAATAATAAATTTGGATTTTTAAAATAATATAAACTTGTTTACAACAAATACACATAGAAATTGTTTAATCAAAAGCATATTTTATAGAAATGACAGCAATAAAGTCACGGTGTGATTCACTTTGATTGGGATGAATTTTGAATATGTGTTGCAGCGAAGACAAAATTAATCACAAAATCCACGATTATTGGGTTAAAAGGGTAAGGAAATGTGAAACTATAGCAAATTAGATAGCCAACAAAGGATTCTTGAATGATATATCTCAATGTATACAAAACGTACACCACAATGCTTTATTTTTTATACTGTGATTAAAAATATTTACATTTTTGTCCAACTTAGGAAAATTTTCTTAAAAAGAATAAAAATTCCTATGTTTGAGTAAAAACGAAAAAGGTTATATATTCAGAAATATTTTATATCTTTCCAAAGTAATATTTCTTGATTATAGGGGAAAAAAATATATTAAAGAAAAATTTAAAAATTTTTAAGAAAAACATCTTAGTTTCAAGGAATTTGCATATTAAAATATTATAGAACTAAGTTTAGTTAAAAAAAATATTTAAAACATAATTTACTCCCATTTAGTTCAAAAAATGTGTCTAACTTAAAATGAAAAAGTACTTGAACTTAATGTGTCTTAATTTTTTTTCCTGAATAGTCAGTTTTTAAGTCTACCACTTTCTAATTGTTTTCTAAAAATTAGTTCGGACAATTAAAAACAAAAAGTAATAATTTTTTTTCAATTTTATAATAAAAATATATTTGGTTTTCGAAACTGTTAAACTATTTCTAGAAACAATTTTCATGAAACTTAGTTCAGATAAATTTTAAACATTTTAATAAAATATTATTTTTCTCAAGTAAAAGTTTTCTAATTTTTGGGAAATAATAAACTTAGGTATAGGATTTTTTGCTAAAAATTTTTTTCAGATAAATTCAATATTTTTTTCCAAAAAAAAAAAAATCATAATAAATTAAAAACAAATTTTCCTAATTTTAAAGAAAATATATAATTAAAGGAAACAAATTAAAGTATTAATTAAAAAAATTATCGTGCATTATTGTAATTTTTGGTTCATGATCGTGAGTCAAATATCGCTCACGTGACCATTTATAATCTTAAATATTGAACTTAAAGTAGCAAAATCTAAAACATTTCGAATTTCCGCTTTTAGTTATTTAATAATTTTGCTTCTTGACTACAATACAAAATATCGCTAGCACATTTTATACATTACGGCATAATGGCTTTCCCATAATTGACATGGCGCATATTAAATTTTATATTTATCGAAGGCACTAAAACTATTTTTTTTTTACTTAATAATAAAAAAAGGCAAAATTTGTATGTGTCAATTAAAGTTTAAGCTAAACATACCATAAAATAAACTTATTACATTTTTTCATTTTCCAATAATAACAAAATATGTAACTGTGATATTTTGTATTTTTGCAACAATTTCCATAAATTAGTTAATTTAAGAAGACAAAGGACTCCTAGCGTTCCTTAGCCACAGATGCCGTGTGTCACTTAGAGCGTCCCTTCATTTAGTTCTCTCAAGGTGAACCATTAATAACCTATGAAAAGGATTTGACTTTGTCCCAATTTATTACGTTTAAGGATATCCTGCAGTACATTTTTTTGATTTGTTTACCTTTTTGCTGATGAAATTTAATTTAATTTAATTTTATAAATACATGAATTTAGTAAAATTTAATTTAGTTTTAAGACAAAATTGTATAGCAAAAAGCTTGTTAAGAGCAGTGTCCTCACAAAGCGAAAGTCCTCCGAAAGTGGGAAAATACCTGCACAATGAGTATAAGGTACTTTAAAGTGTATGGTAAAATTTTCACCTAAAAGGGAGTTAAGTCCTAGTTTTTAGTAAAACAAATTATATAATGAACTTAAATAAAATAAAATTTTTCTTAAAACCAAGGAAACATTTCCAAAAGTAAAATTTAAGATGATATATGCCCTCGAAAAATTGAGCGACATTTTCCAACCATAATATTGTTAAAAATTACAAAACTTAAGACAAAAGAATTTGACACATAGTACGAAATTTTTTCCAACTCACGCACGGCTTACGTAATTGATATGTCTCAACCGCGAGAATCACGTCAATTCTATATCACGCAGTCATCTCCACTATAAACAATGTACGAGTTAATATGAGAAGACCTAATATTTTGTTTAAATGGTTTTTAATACATACTTAGTTCGTTCATTTTTCATTTGTTTTCATTTTAGCTAAAAATAAATATCAGCATTTTTACTTCAAGGTCGAAATCATACAATTTTTGTTATCTCAGCTATTCTGTTTCTGACAGGGTTGGCCGGCAATACCGCTAAACTATCGTTATCGATTAAAAGCCCATTCAAAACTGACTTCTGTTACGCTTCAAAAATGTTGTTCCCGAAATAAACGAGATACCGTTATCATTAAAATGCCGTTAACGAAATATCTTAAATATTGTTATTCTTAAAATACCAATAACGAAATAAATAAAATATCAATACCCTTAAAATACCGCTACCAAAATAAATAAAATATCGTTATTCTTAAAATACCAAATATCCGTTTCTGTTAATTGCACGTGATGAATTTGTTTTGTTTCTCACGTTAGTTTTTTTTTGTAAAAACATTGTTGGTCGTATACTACCGGAAACCCTCTAAATTACTGAAATAATTTAGATACTGTTAACCTTAAAAGACCGTTACCGAAATAACGGAAATACCGATATCCTTAAAATATTAATACCAAAATTAATAAAATACCGTTAGCGGTATAATCTAAAGTAGCATTACACTTATCGATAACCGCATCGTTTCTCGGTTACCAACTATGATTTCTGATATTTGAGTATAGTCAACAGTTGCACCCTACACCACTATGTGGACAGGGTGTAATGAGTTTGTAACAAAAGTCGATTAAGCAATGTTCGTCTGTTTGTCCGTCCGCACGCGATTATAAAGATCACACATATAATGACATTTTGATGAAATTTGATACACTGGCTGATATCGGCCCAATGGCGAAGCCTATTAATTTTCGTTAAAATCCATATGTAGACCTAGTGGCCGTATAAAGTTCCACCAAAAATTGCAAAATATACAGTAACTTATATTGGCTTAAGAACAAGGCCTATTTCGCTTAGAGTTCCACCCAAAAATCAGATCTTAAGCTAGTTCGCACGATAAAAATTGCAAATATAAATTTACCTAGTGTAGCAACGGTAATGACATATTTATATTTTTTAGACTACCAGTAATGATACCAACTTGCTTTTTGCATTACTTGAAAACATATAATAATTAGTGACTAAAAACTACACCCGAAAAAAAATGAACTTGAATTTAGAAAAATTAACTTATTTGCAGGAAAATTTTAAATAAAAATGGCGCCAAAGGCAATTTTTACCAATATTCAATCAAATTTTCCTTGAAATTAAGAAACAAATTTAATTTAAAATTTGGTAAAAATGCCTAAAAAAAATTACTATTTAGAACTAAATTTTTATTAGAAAAACAGTAAAATTTCCTTATAATTAGTTTATATATCATCTTAAATTTTACTGTTAGAAAATATTTCATTGGTTTTATTTTTATTTTATTTAAGTTCATTAGATAATTTTATTTACTAAAAACTAGAACTTAAGTTCCTAAAAATAAGAAAATATTTTCTAACATCAAGTTAAATAGGTAAATTTTATAGAAATTTTCTAATAAATATGAAACTGTTTCTATGGTAAAGGTTATAGTATATTCTACCAAATATTTTAAAGTACTTTACACTCATTGTGTAAGTATTGTCCCACTTTCGGTGGACATTGCTTTTAACAAGCTTTTGTCTATACATTTTTGTCTTCAAATTAAATTAAATTGAATTATACTAAACTCATGTATTTAAAATATAAATTAAATTTTGTTAGCAAAAAAGTAAACAAATTAAAATAAAAATATACTGCAGGTTATCCCGAAACGTAAAAAATTGTGACAAAATCAGATTCTTTTCATAGTAAATTAATGGTTGACCTTGAGAGAACTACAAAAAGGGACACCCTAAGTGACACACGGCATCTATGACTAAGACACTGGAGGTCCTTTGTCTTCTTAAATTAACTAACTTAAGGAAATCATTGCAAAAATACAAAATATCACAGTTACATTTCTTGTTATTATTGGAAAATGTCATAAGTTTATTTTATAGCATTCTTTGCTAACACTTTATTTATTAACTTTTTTATTATTAAGTGAAAAAAAAATAGTTTTAGTGCCTTCGATAAATATAGAGTTTAAGAGAAGTCATCACGCCGTAATGTATAAAATGTGCTTGCGATATTTTGTATTGTAGTCAGTAAACAAAATTGTTACATAAAAGTTCAAATTCGAAATTTTTTACCTTTTGCTAACAAAATTTCAAAATATATTTTAAGCTATTTTAAATTCAATATTTAAGACTTTTAAGATTATAGATGGGCACGTGAGCGATTTTTGACTCACGCTCATGCATGATCTCGAAACAATTTTTTTTAATGTATACTTTAATTTGTTTCCCTTAATAATATATTTTCTTTAAAATTAAGAAAATTAACTAGTTTGTTATACCCTCCACCATATATGGTGAGGGTATATATCAGTTTATCATTCCGTTTGTAACATGTCGAAATATAGGTCTAAGACCCCATAAAGTATATATATTCCTTATGCAATTTTAAGTCGATTTAGCGATGTCCGTCTGTCTGTCGTTCTGTCTGTTGAAATGGCGATCACGACGCGTAGACGCCAGCGGGGATGCCTATTTTTACCCAGATTATTGTACATCCTCCTCGCTTAGAAATTAATAATATTTTGTACACCTCAAATATTTTTAACCTCAAAAAATTTTTTTCACCACTAAAATTTTTTTCACCACAAAAAATTTTTTCACCTAAAAAATTTTTCACCTCAAAATTTTTTCACGTAATTTTTTACGTTCGTTTCCGCATCCAAAAAAGTTTTTCACCTCAAGAAATTTTTTTCACCTCTATAATTTTACGTCAAAAGTTTTTTACATTGTTTGTATCAAAAACAATAGAGAACATTGGTGGAGGGTATTCAAAGATTCGGCACAGCCGAATTTAAGCCTTTTTTACTTGTTTTTAATTTATTATTTTCTTTGTTTGTAAATAAATAAAAATACATTAAATGTTTTTCAACAAACACTAAATTTTCCCTGAATTTAAGAAAAATTTGCTCTTTTTTTAAATTTTTCTGAAGAAATTTCTAGAAAAAAAAACCATATCTAAAGGCTATTATTTCTCAAAAATTAGAAAACTTTTACTTAAAAAAAAATAATATTTTATTAAAATTTTTAAAATTTATCTAAACTAAGTTGCAGGAAAATTGTCCCTAGAAATAGTTCATCAGCTTCTAAAATCAAATACATTTTTATTATTACATAGGAAAAAAAATGTATTACTTTTTGTTTTTAATTATCTGAACTAAAAAGAATTGAATAGAAAACAATACTTAAAAATTAGAAAGTGATAAGCTCTAAGTTTAGAAATGGCTTTCTAATATTTTGTTAATTTTATTACTCGCGAAAAAAAATACACACACATTAAGTTCAAGTAGTACTTTCCCATTTTAAGTTAGATACTTTTTTTGAACTAAATGGGAGTAAATTATGTTCTAATTTTATTTTTTCTTTTTTTTAAACTAAAATTAAGTTTATTATATTGGAGTATGCAAATTTCTTGGAACTAAGATGTTTTTTTTTAATTGATAATTTTTATTTAATATACTTGTTTTTTTTCCCTAAAATCAAGAAATATTACTTAGCAAATATATGAGTGTACATATAAACTATTTCGTTTTTACCTAAACATAGGAATTTTTATTCATTTTAAGAAAACTTTTTTAGTTTAAATAAAATTTTACTTAAATTGAGGTAAATTATGTAGTTATATAACCTCACATATCTAATGATGACAATATAATTAGTTTTATACACTCAGAAAAATGTATGAACTAAAATTAAGTTCACACCTTACTAAAATAAAAGCTATATATTTTTCCTTAAAATTAATAAAAATGCTTCAAAATAATGCAAATTTTTTTGATTTAGTTTACGAAAAACTTTCATCAACTTAAAAATAGGGACCCATTTTCCTTAATTTCTTGTTAGAAAAAATCTTAAATGTTAAAAATTTATAAACTAAAAAATAAAATTGTATGAGAATACAAAATATAAATATGGAACTTCTTTAGATTTAGTTCAAACATTTTAACTTATTTAAATTCTTAAATTTAAGAAAATATTTTCTTTAGCATTCCTAAAATATTTTTAAATAAAAAATATTTTTAACTTAAGCAATTCTCATTTGGTTTATAGTTTTTATTGTAAAACTAATTTAGTTAAGACCATTAACATTTAAGTAATAAATTTCAAATTGAAAATATTTGTATGTATAAACGAAAATAATATTCTAATTGTTTTCGTTAATTTTCATATACAAAAAAAAAAAAAATAAATTAATTACTAAGATTTTATGATGCAAACTAAAATACTTATATATCTAAAAGTTAGAACTTAATGAGAATTACAAATTAATAAATATTAACAAGCGAAATTTATGTGTGTGTGTATTTTGAATGTACATAACATGAAAATAATTAATAAACTAAAAATAAAGTTTATTCAGCATTACCACGAGTTCAAGAGTACTAAAATTCAAGACAAATTTACTCGTTTACAAATCATTTTTAACAAAGAACAAATTTGTACTAAATTAAAGTAAACAATATACTAAAATTCAAGAAGAAATTTACTTACTTTAAGAAAAAATTTACTTATATTAAGTAAAGTATTTTTACTTGTTTTTAAGAAAAGGGTATACTTGACTTATGTTAAAATTTCTTTGGAGCCAAATTTCTTAAAATTTAGTTAAATTACTTTATATTTGGTGAATATTTTTCTTAGTGTAGACTTTAGCTAAAAAGTTCATAAGTACATGTTTTATAATTAAAAAATAATAACCAAAAAGAATTACGCAGCTTAAAAACAGTAATGCTGCATCTTTGGACCTTATTTCTGATTTTCTTATAAATTTACCTGTCATCAGGCAAAATCCAAATTTCTAAGGTGCTAATTTTGAATTCCACCTAGGTGAAGCCTTCGGTTATAAATAAATTTCCATTAAAATTTCTGACTCATATACCAGGTGACTTTTAAACAGACTAGTGTAGGGGATTCTATAGTCAACATGCTTGGCTTTAACTTTTTTACTCGTTTTAACGTATAATTGATGAGTAAACAATATAAATTAAATAAGTTGTACTATATTAATATTGCAATTTTATATATATTTTTTTTTTTGCAGATAACAGGTATCAGGTAAAAAATAAAAAAAAAAATTTAGTAGACAATTTTGGGAAACTATTTATATTTTATATATCTTTATAGATTTAGTACAAATTTATTTTTTAGTCAAAATTTTTGCTATTCTCCATTTATAAATTACTAAAGTTTTTTTTTTTTTAAATGTTAGCTGCTGTTTTAAACAAATATTTTACTCATTTTCAGTATTGAGTTGCTAAAATTAGCAAACATGTTCTGGAATTAGTGCCAATTTTTAGACTCCTGAAATTTAAATTTATGGTTCCAAAGTTTTATTTGATTTGATTTCAAACTCAGTGCATTAAATGATCACTGAACAGTCATACATAATTCATTTAAATTGTTTTACGACACTAAAAGAAATTGAGAAAAAAAGTTATAAAATTTTCACTTGCACCTAAAAGAGAATTCCAAAATATGCCAAACTTATTTTGTTTGTCATATTTGAGAGCAGTTTTTTTGAAGCTGAACATTTTTATAACCTAAAATATGAAGAAAAAGTTAAAGGATATTTAAAATAATAAAAAAACTGAATGTATTTTACAAATATTTTACTTCAATTTTGGTAGCGATTTTCTGCTATGATGGTCTAAAATTATCTTACTTTTTTGTAACACTTAAAGACTTTTCTGATACTTTTGCACACTATTTTATGAGTGTAAATACGAAAACAAATACAGCGGAATTTATAATCAACTGTTGGTTGCTCTTAGTTAATTATAAGATATTCGAAGAGTAACTGTGCGTTTGAAAATGAAAGGCTTTTTTATGATTGTAAATGGAATTTTATGTTTTTTGACGTTTAATCACTGAACTTTAGAAGAAATTTAACAACAATACTAGACCGAATTTAACAACTGTAGTATTAATACCCAGCAAAATTTTGTTAATGGGTGCGATATTCTCATGCGTTACCTTGTAATGATAGCTCGTTACCTTTTTCATTATTTGCAAGCATAAAATAATAAGTTACTCATTATTGATTATGTAATTTATGATTTATAAATATAAAGTAATAAATAATTTTGAAAATCTATTTTTAGATACATTACTTTGTGTTTCAGTGTAATCAAAAGGGTAATGTATGTTTGTTTTGATAACACTAGCGAAAAAACGAAGCGCAACAATTCATTTAAGTTTAAAGCAATCAGATACTATATGCGTCGATAGCTCAGTGGGTAGAGTTCTTGGCTGGCAACCAGATTTCCCTGGTTCGATTCCCATCTTGACCACATTATTTTTAATTACAAATATTTTAAATAACATATTTGTAATAATTTTTTTTTAATAAAAATTCCCCTTTTTAAAAATCTATTTTTAGACACATTACTTTTTCCATTCTCGTAACCATATAAGTAACCCCTTACATTATAACCTCTAAAGTAATGGATATATACATTACTTTAAGGATCATCGCCTATAAAAATCCTCAATGAAGTAAGGTGTAAAGTAATCCATCGGCCCCTATGGCTATACATTACTTTACCCATTATTTGGTAATGTGTGGTTTTGCTGGGTAAGTAATGTTAACACTATGCTAAATTTTCATTATTAATTAATTTGTTCACCCAGAAAACAGTGTCAGTTTTGGCCACGGAATTTGTTGTCAATCCGACAAATATAAGATATTTTTAGTCATGGAAAAAAGCATTTCCAATGGCAAGCAATTCCAAGATAATAACTTTTAACAGTTCAAAAGTATTTTAAATAATTTTAAAGATTCATCAGTTTTCAATTAAAGTGATTATCTTCAGAAAGGTAAAACAATCAACTGTGAATATTATTGCAGCCTTTTGGATCAGCTGGATGAAAAAATTCGTGAGAAAAGACCTGGTTTAAAGAAGAAAAAAATCATTTTTCATCAAGACAATGCACCTACTCACAAAAGTGTTTTGACGATGGCTAAATTCAAAGAATTAAAGTACGAATTGTTTGAACATCGACCGTATTCACCAGATTTGGCTCCCAGTGACTACTATCTCTTCAGAAATCTCAAACAATTCCTTCGTGGAAAGCATTTTTCGTCGAATGAAGAGGCCATAGCAGCCGTAGACGGTTATTTTGCAGAGCTTCCGGAAAACCATTATAAGGATGGGATAAAATTATTGAAAGATCATTGGAACAAGTGTATTGAGCTTTAGGGAGATTATTTTGAATAAAAAAATATATTTCGTAACAAAAACAGTATTCTTTCATTTCGAGCGCAGGAACTTTTCAACCAACCTGTATTTTAGAAATAATATGCAATTTAAATGTTTCGTTTTAAGACGATTTTTTTGTTTGCTTTAGATAAAGCTAGAAGTGGAAAATACTCTTTCACTAATAGTAGATGTTGGACAAATAGTCAAAAGACAATTACATGAATTTTCCAACTTTTCAGTTCTTTTGTCGCATTTATCAAGATATACGAAATCATCATATAATGATGAATGATTTTGTACACTCTTTTTTAGGATTTTGAATACTGTTTATTGTGTTATTTAGATCAGAAATTAAACTTTTTGAATTTGGAATATTCAAAGTTAAGTCTTCATCGGAATTTATCTAAATCTTCATAACCAAACAAACGATTATAAAAGTGTTCGGAAAAAATAAAAGAGACCAAGTAACCCAGTTGGCGATGTAATTTAAAAAAACCGGTTAACCGAACAAAAAAGACCGGTTTTCTTCGGATTTACAAAATATTCGAAACACATTCACACAAAAAGTGTCTATAGCTACGCATAGATATATTTTGTTAAAAAAAATACAAAAAGGGAAACAATTTCAAATAAATGATAAAAACATTTATTTTGTAAGAAATTGGTAGGTAACATTTTGACATTTATTTTAACTAATTATATCATTTGTTTCTTACGGATGTGTCAGTTGCTTAACCAACATTTAAAAATAAACAACAAAAGGCAATTTATTGAAATGAAAATTAAGTAGACCGGTTTTTTAAATGAAATATAATTTCTTGTAAATGACATTTTCTGTTATTTTAACTTACAAACTATTTAAAGTGTATTTGAATTTTACAAATTACAAAAGTTTTATAGAATATTTAAACATTTTTGTTGCTAATTTTAGAAATCATTTTACATATTTTTGAAAACTGATTTGCTAAAAAAATACTAATTTTAAAAAAGTGGATATTAAAGGAAATGTTATTTCTAATTAAAACTTACACCTACAAACTTAAATTGCCTTAAAATGTTACATAGATTAAAAAAAAGTGATCGTAAGTGAAGATATCGACTCATGTTTAAAAACAGGACTTAAGTCAACAAGTTTTTTTTTTTGATCTAAAAATCAACCCTAAACACATTTAAAATTTTACCTTAAAAGTAAAAAAAAATTGACCAAAAAGTTTTTTAAAGCAGAAACTACCAAGAGTTAAAACAAAATGATAAATTCGTTTGTTTTTAAAATTTTTTAGCCTTTAATTTTTTTTTTTTTTTAATTTTGTCTAAAATATTTTTTGAAAAAATAAATAAAATAAAAAAAACTTGATGCTCGATAAAAAAAAATGAAATTAAGAAAATTTTTTTTGCTGATTTTTGCTAAAATCAGCGATTTTGAGTTCCACTTTACAAAAAGTTTACTAAAATTTAGTAGCGACAGCAAATTTTTTCTACATATTTTATTGTACTACAGGTCAGCAGACATGTGTTGTTAAGATTAGCATTAAATACCGCTGGACTCAAATTAGCAAAATATCCCGTAGTAACTCGCATACAGGCTTGCAATTTTAGCAGTTCACGTGCTAGATCTAGCACATTTTTTGTCAAATTTTATTAAAAGGTGCCAAATGCTAGTTTAGCACTTTTTTTTTTAAAAATTAAACAATTTTTATCACTTTTTTTAAATTATGCAAAACGTCATGAAAAATATTTGGAGAAGTTAACCCTCCGATGAGTGAGAAGGTCCCTAGGGACCTTTTGCCTTTTCAAACTGAAATTACTCCTAAGTCCATGTTAAAGTGATCGGTCCTTTTCATATAAAAAAATCGGTTCCGTGACCGGTCCCTATCACAGTGAACCGATCATGTGACGTGTCCTGGGAAAGGTCCTTTTCCCGCAAAGCATTTTTAGGCGAGTTTGGTGACCAATTTATCTCACGTCTTGGAGCAACCCATTAGCCGCCAAGATTATGCGATTTGACCCCACTAGACTATTTTTTGTGGGAATACCTGAAGTCTCTCGTATACAGAGACGAGCCAGCCACAATTTCAGCCCTGGAGGACAACATTGCAGCTGCAATTGTTGAGATTCCGGCTGGACCACCTATGGCGTAGCTGCGGGCAACATTTACATGAAATAATCTTTAAAAAGTAAACTGCAGGCATTGATTTATCGCCCCAAATATATATTTCAATTACTTTTGCAAATTTTCTATTTTTTTTTTAATTTTCAAACCCCATACGATTAAATAATCACAAAACAAAAATTCAAAGTAAGCGAATTTCGTGAAAATTTCATACAAAAAAATTTATCGATTTTCATCAAGAAATTTTCTTATATTTACCTCTGCGCAAAATTCTTTTTGGAATGATTATATATCCACCGAATGTCTTTTTATGTAAGACAATATTTTTGTTTACAATTTAATTTTAATACGCCAAATAATAGCGAAAAATTAAAAAAATTCAAATTTTGCAATCAGTCGTAAGGATAACTTTTATCCTTTAAAAAAAAACAATATTATGTCTTATGAAAGCCCTTTGTAAGTGGATTGAAAAAGTGCAAAAAGTTGGATTTTTCAATGACAACATTTATAGAAGTTTTGTTGAATTTTCAAAACCGCGGATAATTTAAAAACCATAATTTTTTTAATTTTGCTTGCGGATTCGTAATCTTCACAAAAAATAAGATCAGATTTGAGATATTTACTCATATAAGGTGTTAGCAAGTTGAATTTTTACTTACATATTTTCAGAAAATTTTGATATTTGGACTATAATATGTATTTTTATGTATAAATTAAAAACAAAATCGCGAACTAATTAGAAGTTACTGAATATTTTAAAATTTTTATCTCATATTATTGGATAATTTTGTTAAATTATAGTTTATAGTTTAAAAAATAATTCAATTAAAGTCAATCCTACTATTTGTATAAATTACTTTAATGACAAATTTTACCATGGTTGGCAACCAATACCTTGTCATTATAACGGTAGATTAATACCAATACGACAATTGTGAAACTCCAAAAGTGATCTATCTTCTAATACCACGGGCTTTATTTCATAATATTAGATGTTAAATTTTGTTATGTATATCTGCAAAAGACCGTTATAAATCGGTGTTTCGGTAGTTTAGCTTTATTATAACGGTATTTTGAGATAAGATGTCAAAATTAAAATGGTAAAATAGCGCAATAAACCCAGTTATACAAAAAGACAAATGCCTTTCATGGAATTGCTATTTAAAAATATTTATATCGGTCTTAAAGTAACTGTGCTAGCCAACTACATGGTATTATGAAAAGGTATTGAATGCCAACCATGCAAATTTGTTATTCTCAAAAGCTAACTTTTTGTGCTACCACGAATTTAGCTGAAACTTGGCAGACAGAGTTTTTACACATTAAGAAATAGGGCAACATTGTGGAGTTGCTAATGCAAACTTTGATGTTCTTTTTTGGACCACTCTAATGTACATATATTTTATGTACAAAAATTCATAAAAGAATAGAAGATTATTATTGCAAACATACGCGACATTGTTCATGTGTATAAAGCCTGTCAAATGACATCGTAATACAACTTGAACATTACAAAAGAAATACAAAAAAAAAAAAAAAAACAAAACTATGTGCAAAATGTAAAGCTCTCATAAAACATATGATGCTCTTTTACCACCACCCATATGGACTTTGTGATAACACATGAGTCGTTCAGTGGATAAAGGGAATGAGTCCAAAAATTTGAAATGGAGAAAAACGACAGAAAAGTTGACGTTGACTTTAAAACTAGTTGTTACAACAAAACTCAAAACTAAAATTGCAAAATTAATTATTAGGGCTTCTTTTACAATTTGTAAATATATAATGTTAGTATGTAAGTGTATGTGTTCACAGAACCCGTTAATATGATACAAATACGTTTTTATTGTTAAGAGTTTCAGTGGAAAAAGGGAATAAGTCCACCAAATTTTTTGTTGTTGAAATCGATAGCGTAAAAATGCAACTTAATGATGTTTTGACTTTGAGCATTCGTTCGGAAATAAAAAGAAAAAATATCCATCTAAATATTGGCTTACCTCGCGTAGTGTTTTAATTGAATTAGTATATTTTGGAAAGAGTACATTTTTCATCGAAATTATTTTTATATTGTATTACCCATGGTTTCGATCTCTCTAGTTTGATCCACCTCATTTGGAGCCAGTTTACCGGTTTTCCCGCGGTATTGGTTTTGCGATTGCAAACGTTATTTTCCAAGGATTTTGTAGAGAAAAAATCAAAATGGGTCATTTTAACCACTCGAAACTGTTCCTTTCTTTTGCATGTTGCGATTATATTTATCCAATCATTTGGCGAATAAATGTGCTGAATTTTTTTTGCGTTAGACTCAATAACGGCGAAATCGGCGTCATTTGGTAAGTAGGTATGTCCGCTTACTAAAAATTTCATTTCAATCGACTTAGCTTTTATATCAGTACTTTGAACTAATTTCAGTAAACTTAAGACAGTTTTGATATTTCTATTTTGTCCAGTACATGAGTCAGACCACAAAACAATCCGATCGTGCGTATCAGCAAACATTTTTATGTATTTGATCAAACAAGATGCGATTTCTTGCGAGCCTCTTGATCCCTCAGTTTCTGGCCAAACAAACATGTCTCTAGCATTGTTTTGAAACTCATGGAATCCTAAGTTATATACGTACAAATTACGTTTGTAATAAGCACTTGATGTGGTTAACTTGGGAAAAGCTAAGGCTTTTTGCAAATCGAAACAAAACACATAAGTGCTTTCGGAAGCAGTTAGCTTATCCGCTGCCATTTGGCTTCGGGCTGTTTGAGCTTTTAATAAGTGGCACTCCTTTTCTTGTATTGAGATAATATTGTCAACCGATGACTTAATTCTCATTTCTAGTAAATCGCACATTTGACAAGTATCTTTGGATGGGTGTTTGAAATGTAAGTTGAATTTCGTAGAAAAAATATGGTAGTAAAATTTTTCTTTTACAGGTTCAAGACTGTCCGACTTACACTTCTCAACATAAAGGTCGTACATTTTTCTTATGTTTAAGTTGGAATTTAAATACTTGCGCTGCGGATTATGCGATCTGCTGTAATGGCTAGTATAAGCCGGAAATGAGTTTATATGATTAATGATGGGTGTGTCATCAATTTTATTAGTTCGAATGTGTTTTCCCCGCTGGTCTATTAATTCCGAAACCTGAATTTTTTGACTGCAATTAAAAAGTCGTTTGTTGCTTATGTGGTATGTGTCCAAAAAATACTTTTTGCATACAGTAATGTCGCCTTGGTCTGGTATTCGAATAGAATACGAAAAAGTATGAAATCTCGGCTTTGGATTATCATTTCTTGGACGCTGTCTTTCAACTATTTTCGACGCAACGCAACCTCTAATAAAAATATTTTGTTGTGTATGGGAGTTTAAGTTAAAAAAGGATGTAAACGCCGCTTTTCTTTGGTCAACTGTAATTTTGGAATTACAGTTACGTTTGCATCGACAAACTACATCCGCAAATGTTTTTGCTGATACAATAGAGCCTGAGCTATTTGTGTATTGCAAACCGTTGACTCGACGAAACTTTCTTACATTTTTTCG
The DNA here is from genome assembly GCA_949748255.1 of Eustalomyia histrio. NCBI lineage: Eukaryota > Metazoa > Arthropoda > Insecta > Diptera > Anthomyiidae > Eustalomyia > Eustalomyia histrio. Next base: position 83,927,455 of record OX456525.1, on the reverse strand, counting down.
CCATTCAGTACTATTTCGTCGTCGCTTTTGCCCAACTGAGATCGTTGCCAGTTCATCATCATTATTTGACGATGAATCCGAGTATACAATTCTTGTCACTCGCCTTTTTGAGACACGTGGAAAGCCAACTGATGAAAAATCTGAATCACCACTTTCGACATTGACCTCATTATTGTTGTTTTCGTCCATTCTTAGCACTATTTAACTATAAACAGTAAACTTTAATATTTATAATATTTAAAAAAATACTATTCAACTTTACTTACTTAATATGCGCAGGTCAAATAATTAAAATATTTTTACGAAATCTTTTTCAAATGCTTTTTAGCAGGAAGGTTGTAACTTACGACGAAGGTTACTCACTCACTGCACTGCACTTACTAAATTAGAAACTCTTCTAACCACAGCGATATCATAACATCGATCAATGGTCGAATTCATATGTAATAAAGCATAAAGTTGGATTACAGTTACGCTTCCGATTGCTGCTCTCATGCAGCAATCAACTAAGTACAACAACAATTTAAAGAACACAAAAAATTGGCAAGTAGCGAAAGCTCAAAGAGAGGCAAGAAATAGAAAAAAATAATAGTGATTAAAAGCAAAGTTAACAAGTGATTAATGCAATATAAATGCAAGCGTGGACTTATTCCCTTTTTCCACTGAAAATAAAAATTTTGTGTTTCGTACAAAAAAATGTTTTGTCTTTAAAAGGGGTTTTCCGTTGAAATTTGAAAACAAAATTTTTACCATACATTGTTAGTCATTAAAGGAAGTGTATCCACGCTAAATCTCAAAAACGCCAAAAATGGACTCATTCCCTTTATCCACTGAACGACTCACATGTCGGAATAAAATTAAAAAAAGAGTAGAACAAATTTATGAGCAAAAAATTATAAAAAAAGAGTGCTGAGAATTGAATTTCACCACCTGTATCAGGACTTCCCAAGTAGGTTTGTATCGAATCGAATAGATCTGATTTGTCGAAAATTTGAAAATGAATTATCAAAGTTAATCATATTTCCAACTATTAGGTGAGGTTGAAAAGAGCAAGAGCCGCGCCATTCATGATGATCCAAAAATGGGTGAATGAGATACACCTATGCCAGAGAATCGGCATGTTGTGCGCCACAATAAATGTGCATTCCGGTCTACCTGAAGAATTTAGTATCAGTATATCTCAGATATCCCTTCAGTTTTCCCAAATCAACCCCCGCAAGCAAACAAATGACGGTATAACATCCCCGTGTTAATGCCTTACCCTACTCTTGCGTGCTCCCCGCATCCCTTACACTGCACAGTCACTCTTCCCCAATTGCAAAAAGTATGGTCATACTGCGAAAATTCCCATTATGTTGGCCAGTTCCCTTTTCCCCAGCCTTAAGATTTCCCTTGTCCTGCCCACAACCGGGTCACCCCACAAGACTTTTGTGATCGCACCAACATAATCCTCATTCCAGACCTTCTGGTGCATGTTAGTAGTCCATTGTCCAAGCTCTGTTTTCGCCATTCGAAGAGGTCTATGATTTTGAAGGTTAACATAGACCAGATTTGATCCATTCCTGGCTAGACAGCCATTCCCTCTATTCCACAATCCGGGTACCCAGCCAGAATAAGCGTCTTGCGGTTCAAAACCATTTTCGATTTCGCAGACACCACTGACCAAATTAGCCACAACCTCTGCCTGAAAAACGGTATTTTGGTCCGGGAGCCGAAAGACTATTTTCATTCTCTGATCTTCACAAAAGAAACGAAAACCAGTTCCCTCGTCCAGTTTGGAGTCATCAGTTTAAAAATAATCATCCAATATTTCTTTATCTATCCACCGCTCCCTGTCCGAAATAAGAAAATCTCAGTCCGCCAGTAACATGGTTGACATGCAATACCTTTTTATAATGACGGAAGTTAGTTACCACAGCCACTTTATGTACGATATTAAAATTTTAAAATTGCGATTTCATTGAAGGCATGTGTGTTTTTGTATAACCGGGTTTATTGCGCTATTTTAACGGTTTAATTTTAAAATATCTTAAACTACATTTATAATAACGCTAAACTACCGAAACACCGATTTATAAAGGTATTTTACAGATATAACAAAATTTAGCAGGTAATATTATGAAATAAGCCCCGTGATATTAGAAGAGACATGCCACTATTGGAATCGCATTTTTAAGATTTTCGTATCGGTACTGATCAGATCGTAGTAGACAACTTACCGACAATGGCGATACACTTTGTTTCGCACCCTATCACATTCCATATCCAAACGGACTCTCTGATGCTGGGTACTCCGTGGGCACCATTAGTGATCTCAGGACGTTGACACTTTAAGAAAAGTGGTTTAGCAATATATGCTGTTTAAAGAAAGCACGCAAGGTGTTCTGGGGAGAACTTTAAGATCCTAATATAAATGATCATATATATTCATTTGTACATACATATGATTTTTACATGGGCAACCATTTGTTTGCCGGAAGCCATAGGCGAAATAAGAAAAAAAAATTAATCAAATCGTCGAATCATACTTCATCACGACAATGCTGGTGCTCCCGGGAAAGCTGGAAGTTTTTTTGGAGTTCCTGAAACTCCGTTTGAAAAATAATATATGCATACTAATTCGTAAATTTGTATATAAAAACTGTCTTTAAAACCAGGGCATTAATTCTGTAGTTTTGAAAATGGTAAACATCCAAACGATACGATTGATCGATATGGTTTTATGTTTTCTTCCTGTATAGTAAAACCGCCATCACTAGTATTATTCCAAACAGTGAAAAACATGTATTGCTTTTTATTTTTTCTCCCAAAAAAAGTTAAACACATATTTGCGAACTATATTTCCTTTTTGCGGAAGCAAATTAGGTGCCAAAAAAACCGATACCAAAAATTTCAGTTACGTGAGCAACACAATCAAAACGATATTGTCAGACGATAATCGTCCTATAGAATTCGGGCCCTGATTTTTTAAGTCGTAAAAAAGCTCTACTTGTAAGTGATTTTACATAGAATTTAATAATTATTCCACGGCCTAAAATAATTGATTCTAAGTAGTTATTTCTTGAAATTTAGTTATTTATTTTTGAAAAATTGTATAAAATATATACCATTTTAGACAAAATATTGTGGGTTAGCAAAAATAATTTCAAACAAAATATTAATCAAGTTGTTTGAAAAATTCTACTCATATATTAAATAAATTTTGAAACAAATTACAAAAAATGTTTTTAAGAAAATTTGTTTCAGTCAAATTTAGGTTATATGTACTACATTCATACTGAATCTCAAAAAATATGTATTTTTGTTTTTACTAGACTTTCGACTTTCAAATTCTACAAAAATTTTATATTAAACTCTTGGAAAAATCGAAAATACAGGAAACGGCTGATTGAATCAAAATGGCGACTAGAAAATGAGTAAAAGGAAATGTCAAAATTGCAGTGATACACAGAAAGGGATAGATATATAAAAAATATGTACCATGCAATTTATATGGACTTTATTTTTTCCATCTTGTTTGACATGAACATTAGAACAAATTTTGAAATTTGATGTTTCATATTCATAACAAATAGAAAAAATTTAACTTTTTGTAGCCATTTTTTCGTTCGATTTACATACATATATTTAAACTTTTTTATATTTATTACTACCACCTTGAATGATGTTAAAATTTTATTTTCGAACTTGTCAAATGCAAGTAATTTTTTCGAATTCATCATCCTCCATGAATGGATAACACAGTTATGTTTTCTCGCCTAAAAATATATTGGAAAATATGTACCAAAACCCATATTTTGAGAAAACATGTAATTTCGCTCAAAACACGTACATATATGGAAATGCAGTATTTAAGCACTAGTTGAGAAACCCTGACCAATCTAATTATTATGACAAAATTTTACGGTTAAGCCGATAAGTTAAGTCGTGTGGGTATATACTGAATGCATTATATTATAGCACAACGGTATAAAGCACGTACACGTATTCGTGGTGAGAATGAATATTTTTATATTTTATAAATGTACAAAAAAAAAACACAAAATAAAAGAGCACATGAGATATAAGAAGAGAGTGAAATAATTTTACTACTTCTGTGAAGTGAGTCGCAAACAAACCGGCTTTAAATAAACCCATTTGCCAGACATTTTCGGTATTTATCTTGTGAATCTCTGGCAGAGTGGAACTAAGAAAAATTAAGCTAAAAAGAAAGAAAAAATAAATATAAACAAGTAAATTATTTCTGTGCCGTTGAATAACGTAACATAAAATTAATAAATAAGAAATAAAAATACTAACGGACAGTGGTAATATAAAAGACAAGACATTATAAAATAAAAATTCTTCATCAACACACCTAGTGACCAGAATGCAGTGCATTTTTTAATGAAGAAATAAATACATATATAAATATTAAATTGAAAAAAGCGAAATAAAAATAATTTGGTAAAATATATACATATATAAGAAAAAATCGTGTTACACGCAAAAAAATTTAAAAGAAAAACATACAAAAAAACAATTAGAAAAAAATATACAATTAGTGAAAGTTGTGCATTTTTTGTGCACGCACGTGAATAATTAAATTGTTTTAAATTTAATTGTTTTTGAAAACATTCCAAATATTAAGCATACTTTTATAGTAAGCGATACGATTATAAGAAAAGTGCAGCAAAATACAATTTTTGTAATCTAACATAGTAAGACATAAACAGCTTCAAAACGGCAGCCGCAACTATGAATCGTTCCAATAGCTTTGTCTCCTCTTTGAAATGGTGGCCACTGCAGGGTCACCATTTAAATCAAACACAAACAAATGGAAATACAGGTGATGGTGGTGTTGGTGGAGGAGGAGGAGGAGGAGGTGGTGGTGGTGGTGTTGCTAATATACCTCCAGTTGGCAGCACTGCTACAGGTCTTAGCTTTCGTGCTCTTATGCTGCCACCATTCAATAAAAATCAGACCACCTTTGGTAGTTCGGTGGCTGTACAAAAGTTACGTGAATCTAAATGGTTTAAACCTGATGAACAACGTATATTTTGTGCTGTCGTTGAGTGCGGCTTCATTGTGGAAGTACGCAGTAGTGCTGCAGTGGCACATAGCTTAGCACAACAACAACAGCGTAGACGTCAACGTTTGCATAGTTTAACAAATAAATCACAACAACAACAAAACACCAGCAGCATCAGCTTTAATAACAGTTGTGAAAATGAAGATACTGTGGATTTTTTAAAAAATCATACAAGTGGTGTTCAAGTTGTTTTACCGAGTGAAGATTATGACGATGCCGACAGTGAAGATGAGGATGATTTCGAATTGCAAGATGAGAATAAAACACCCATAACAACATGGTTTGGTGTTGTTCTATGTAAGACTGGAAAAGGTAAGCGGGGAAGGGTGAACAAATTTCGAACAAAGTATTTCGCAACCAAAAAATGCAAAATTTAGATTTAGAAAGATTTAGATAAAATTTCTTCTTTTAAATTTATTAAATCATATTCAATTTGTGTGCAATGAAATATTTAATCATATTTATAAAGATTTTTATTAATCTCATTTATCCGATTACCGCTTACACTGTTAGAAATTTGTGTGTAGTATTGAACAATTTGTTGATTAATTATTTTATTTTTTTATTGGAAAGTGAACAAAGAATAATTCATTCATTGAATTTGTAACAGATTTCATTAAATGAAAATATAATGGAAAAAAATTGTTCCTTTGTACATCTTCTCGAAGCCGATTTGAAACTACAATCACCAGGGGGCCAATTTCGAATAAAGTTGCTTTGCGAAGTCATAAATAATTTATCATTTTCACTTCAGAGTTAGTTTTCATTTCATGTTTGAAGAAAAAAATGTTGTTATGATGACTATCTGTCAATTTAATTTTATTCCACTCGTTCCGTGAGTTTTAAAGCAAAATTTTATAAAAAAACTTTAATTAATTATTATTATTTTTTTTTTCAATAAAAAATAAACATTTAATATAAAGAAATGTCTATGTGCGTTTATGCTTTTTTCATGGTTTTATGTTGTATTTTTTAGTGTTGCAAACATGGATTTTTCGAATGCGATTTGATCTCTTTTTCTAATAAAAATATAATTATTGTTTTTATAAATTCTCTAATTCTTTTGAAAATTAAAAATTTTATAATTAAATTAAAAAAAAAAAACCTATATTAGAAAAAATATAAAATGTTAAAAAAATAATCAATTTAAAAAAAAACCGCTATCAATGTTTGTTAAATAGTGCAACAATCACATTTTTTATGAACTTTTATTTGGTAAAAAAAACGCATATGATGAAATTTTGACAGATAGTTTTCGTAAAAGTTAAATCAGGAATCGGATTCTTTGCGAAGTATTGAAAATTTGTATCACTTCACAGCTGCACACAGTCAGAATCGATCCCCAGAATATAAAAAGTACCACGTTAATGCATCTAAATAACCAAAACAAAACAATGTGATTATTTAGACTTTTTATAATTAAAATCGTAAAAGCGGATACTGAAGAAAAATAAATATTTTTGTATGCGACCCTAATGGGCGATACTGGAACATTCATATATTTCTGTCCTCACTCATATGTATATTTCAGTAAAAACTCTAACATATAATGCAGAAATTCATTATAATAAATTTTTCATTTATATTACATGATTTTCGGAAAAATCATGAAAAATTTAGAAAAAAGGTAGTAAAACTAGTAAAACTTCCAGTAATATTTTTCTTTTTTTTTCTATTTTTCTCTTGCTTTTTTTAAACTTTTTATTTTTTAATTTTTGTGGCTTTAATGATGTTATGACATTAAATTCTTTTGCTTTTTTCTAAGTATTTTTTTTTTAACAAATATGTACATATATTAAAAAAAAAAATGCAATTTTGAAGTTAACGTCCTTTTATTTATATTTTGCGTTTAGCTCAATACGTCGAAACAAAGCTGGATTTTAAAAAAATGTATATGTATACATGAATATAGTTTTGTATTAAATGTATGTAGATATATAAATAGCCAGTAGATGAGTTTTTGACAAAAAATATTTTCGCCCAATAGATTTTATTTGACAGACTTATAAAAAAAAGACCCATTGTGCAAACAAAAACAAAACACAATATTTAAAAATTCACAATTTACTTGACTTGCACATAAAATTTCATTATAATTGTAATTAAAAGGCAATATTTCTATATACATATATATAGGAAATTGACTCGGATAGATGTCAAAGAAGGGTAAAAACTCCCCGTTGACGGCCTGTCGTAATCCCTTTGCCTGAAACCTAAAATATGTGTACATTTTAAAATATATGTACATTTTAGAATTTTCGCCTGATATGGCAAAAACGGGGGTCAAAGAGCAAAAAGTTTTCCCCTTAACGGCCTGTCCAAACCACAAAAGCTTGGAAGTTTAAATTTGGTATGAAGATTCCTCCTCCGTTGTAGACATTGACTACGGTGGGGGGGGGGGGGGGGGGGAAGAGTATTGTAAGTACAATAAATACGAGTTCATTAGAATTTGACCTCTTTTTAATAAGATTTAATGTGAAGAAATTAAATGAAAAAACCAGACGTGTTACATTCACATCGAAAAAGAACATGTCAAATGTTAAAATGTTCACTTGTAGTATTTTTATTCATTGATTTTTACATTAAAAAAATAGTTATTTTATTTATTTATTTATATATTTATTTATTGATAATTAATTTACATAACCGAGCCATTGGGGCCTTGTGGTTAATTACCCGTGTGAAAATTAAAATATATTACATAAACATATATGAGGGCTTGTATATGATCATATATGACCAAACACGATCTTATATATAACCATATATCTTCGTATCCAAAATTTGAGCATAAATTTTTATGTATGATATATGAAAAGCAAACAAATATGCAAAAAATATACAAAACAAATCTATGTCGTTTTGTTGTAAATTCTTTTTTCCAAAAATTATTTGGTCAAACTCCAAAGATATATGGAAGTATATGAAATCATGTATGGTCATGTATTGAACTATGCATGGACGTATATGCCCATACAGTGGATTCCCGATTAAACGAACTCTCGATTTAACGAATTCGCGATTTAACGAACAGGCAAAATTTTTACATTAGGTACTGTGTATAACGAATTAAAATCCAATATAGTACTCGATTTAACGAACACTTAAAAAAAATACATAAAAAAATATGTATTGCCATATAGCTTTGATTTTTTCTTTTAATTTAAATAAAAGTTTGAATTTTTTCAAAGCATTCGAAGACAATAATTTTACGAGATCTTCAAGAGGAAACCATTGAAATTTCTTTCAAAGAATCGCAAAAGCAAACCTTAATAACAAGTTTTTTTAAACAATTACTTTTTTTAATTTTTTATATATAATAATTCCTTTTTGATTAATTTTTTTATAAAATCCATATTTTAGTAAAGCCCATATGAAACTACATTTATTTTATTTTGGATTGATATTGACAGATACTCATTTATTTTCTATAGTTGAACTCATCACACTCATTACTTTTCCGTAAGAATATGCATCAATTTTTCATCAATACAAAATCAATAGGAAATCTAGCAATTGTAATACGGGCTTAGTAAGATATGATATAAATTGTCCTTTTAATTTGCATGAATAAATATTTTTTGTTTAGTACTGGATTTAACGAACAGGGCTGTCAATCAATTGTTCGATAAAACGGGAACCCACTGTATATATACCATATATGTAATCATGCATGTTCATATTTCGATTTATACATGCATATGAACAACAACAATAAAAATAAAGTTTTTTATAAAAAATTTCATATGCATTTTTAGAAACTATTTTATTTCTCATATTATATATTTGTTGCCAAAAATAAAAATATTTTTTATTATGTATAATGTTAATCGAAATATTTATTCTAAAAGTGTTTGATACTCGTGACTTTGGCATTTAAAACAAAAAAGAACTGAAATAATTAAATTATTTGCTAATATTCAAACAAAAAGTTATAAATTATTTGAACACTTCATTCATTTCTATTTAACAAATTTATAATAATAACGATCTTTAAAATCCCCAAACAATTTCACATAATAAAAATCAATTAATTGTAAAATTGAAAAAAAAAACATAAACATTTTAAACAAAAGGGACCTACTTAAAAACATGATGATTAAATTTAATTAAATTGTTAATGTTCATTCACATTCAAGTAAGTACTATTATTATTCAATTTATTTTAAATCAACACCATATTGCTTTAATACTGATAGTGACAATCAAACACGAGACCCCCAACACAATATATATTTATGTATGTATGTTTTAGTTGGAGTAAGTAGATGAATAAAAGAAATTGATAATATGACTTGTCATAATATGTATTAAAGTTGTACATACTACATGATATGACAATATAAATCTTGGAAAATATGTTTTGTACCTATACATATTAGTTATAAAGTTATCAAGTATTATTTCGTGCTGTAAAATCACAACAAAAACTGTAAAATAAGAATCTATTTTTAGTTTCAATTATGCACAATTTAAAATAAATTGGTCTTGAGTTTTTAAGTATTTAGTCGAATTTAAAACGTAAATAAATGTGTTTTTTTTATTGTTTTGCATATCATAGGTTTAATAAGGTATTCTAGAAATTTCTTCGACGAATTATACTTTTGTAAATCTTCTATTACTACTGTTTTGTTTAGGACTATATACAAAAACAAAAAAATTAAATACACCACTTTTTTCATTTATTGAAAAAACTAAGAGAATTATTATAGTTGTTTCGAAATGCATATGCTCTCTGTAGTTACTCTCTTAATTGAAAAATAAACTTGTGATGCCAGATTTTCTTCTTAATTAGCATTTCGTGTTTTTTTTTATGTAATGTATTTTAAAAAATACCAGAAATTTATTCATAAAAAATACATTAAGGCCCAAGTATATATAGCGATGTTAAATAGAAGCACCCATATTAAGCTTAAATCAACTTTTAAAAACATCCAGCTCTATTAATTATGTTAAATTCTTATCGAAATTTATCGTTGTCACAAACATATTACTTAAAAAACACTAACAAACAATTGAAAATTTTTAAATGAAACAAATGTAACCAATCAAAATTGCAAAATATAAAAATACCGAAAAATTGGAAAGTTCCATCTTTAATATTACATCCTAATATTATATCCTCATCGAGCCCAACATAAGCAAATTAAAACAAAATGTTACAAAAATTATATAGCAATAAAAATATTAATTAATAAATAAAACAAAATAAATTAAAATTTAAGAAATTAAAAAAAAAAATATATGCAATTATGCGAATCTCAACTAATTCATTCGAGTAAAATATGAGTTTCGGGTAATTTGTGGCAAACTGAAGTCAACTTAAGTCACTTAAGCCAAGTGTAGTTGGTCCTTAATTCAATTTTTAAAAAGAAACGTTTAAACATCTAAAAAAAAAAGTTTTAAAAAAACTGGAAATTTTGAAATTTTCCATAAAGTTTTTGTTTTTAAGGTTTAATCGTTTCGTTTTACAACATGACCTCATAAAATTATTACTATACCCTTTATATATATGAGCAGGTATATATGTATTAACAGTTTATTATTATGTTTGCAACACAACGAAATAGTTCTAAGCCGATCTGACGATCTGACCATATCCGTCTGTCTGTCTGTCCGCTGAAATGGCAATCACGACGCGAAGGTTAAAGTAGGATTGTTAATTTTTACACAAATTGTTTATTATTCTGCCGAGCAATTTGGTATTGCAAATGAGCAAAATCAGTCCAGTAGTAAAAAAAAAATTTTTTTTGAATAAAAATGTGAAGGTACCTCGTACCTCTAAATTTTTCATATAAATTTGGGTATTTCTGTACAATTTCATATTAGCCTCTAGTGAATAAATTTAGGTGAATGAAATTTATCATTCACCTAGAATTTTTTCACTTAAATTTTTTTTACTGTGAAGGGTATTAAAAAATTCGGTAAAGTCAAATTTTATCATTTTACTTGTTCATTATTTTTTTTGTATAGTGTCATATGTTATACTCCAAATAATATGTCAATAAAAATTAATGAAATATTAGCTACATAATTCACAGAACACTGCAGTGACAATTATAGCCTTTTTCCACTGAGCTACATCTTACATCTTTCAACAATTTGCAGAGATGTTAACATCTTCCTATAAGAATTATACAGGCCAAAAATTTTACATCTTTCTACATCTACAAAAGATGATCTTTTCTCGTTTTGTTCCATCTTACATCTTTCGTCATTTTAAGTGTAATCACTAAAAAAATTACAAAAAAATTGATTTTCTTTGTGCCATCACTAGCAAACCGACATTGCAGAAAATAAACAAAAAAAAAATTATTCAACAAAGGAAAATGAGCGGCACATGTAAGAATTTCATTCTTATGTCTACCAAAAATTTTTCTTCATCATCATCTTCTTCCAGAACGACCTTTAATATTTCAATGTACTGCATTGAAATTCGGGTTTGTTCTTGCAAAGCAACAACTACTCCAATTATTTATGCTTTCTCTAAATCCATTTTTTATTTTTAACAAAAAATATGCGTCTTTTTCTTTTATTTTTTGTCAGCTAAATAAATGGGAGATGAAAGATGAAATATGTTGCCAATGTAAACACTTGTTTCATATTTTCAACATCTTCCACGCGTTTCACAAATATGTTGTTCAGTGTAAAAAGCCTATAAGTTATATTCCTCGGGTATAGTGGGACGTTTTCGCTACCACTACCCATTGTTGACCTTAGAACATCTTTAAATTTGTTAAAATCGATAAATTTTTGCTGTCATCAAAAGTGATGTGATCAGGTGGTTTTATTTTTTAAGACTTTATGGGATACATAATAATCACTTTTTCGAAAAGAATATTTTGTACTAATTTTTTTTTTTTTGTTTTTAATTTGAGTGATTTGATATTAATCTATAAAATTATAAATTAGGTTTAAATACATTTTTGAAAGTGTAAATAATTTATAATTTTATGAAAGTCTTAAATATAATAAAAAAAAATATGATGTTTGATAAAAAAAAAATATTAATGGCATGATCTGAAACGAGATTCTACCAGCACCTTACCCACTTTGAAATGGTTTTAAATTCTTTTCTTCAATAAAATTCTCTCTGTGCGATTTTCTTATATAGCGTTTTTAATTTTGCATCTAGCAGAACAAGTTGTCAAATAAGATATTATGTTAAAAACCACTTAAATGATTTATTTTCCTTAAAACTTTCTGTAAAAAACCCATATTTCGATAAGAACTAAGTACGTATTTTTTTTATCGTAAAACGCCTTCTCTTTAATATTTAAAATTTAAGGTTTAAACAAATCAATATCCACGTCTGCCTTCTAAGAACTGGACAGTAATTTTGACGATTTTGGTATAAAATTATTTTAACAGTGGTATTTTTAAATAATTATTTTGGAAGTTTCTAAGCTATTTTAATTCAATTTTGTATTTTTTTTTTATTATATTCTTTGTATTATGTATTGAAAAATAAGCATTAAAGAAACAATTATTAACAGTTTTCCCCATCCCAATTGGCATATATAATTCAACAGTTTTCGATTGTTGAGAGGATTGTTTGAATCAATGAAAAGAGGAATTGTAACTTGAAGGTAATTTGTAAAATTTTTCATAATTCTAAAGTTTAGAATTTTTGTTATTTATGACTGCCGAAAAATATTAAGCATTTTTTTTTTTCTGTTGAAAAAATTCTTTACATCGGAGGTTAAAAGTAGCTTTGTTTTACAATCTAGCGATAAAATTGCAAATTTTTAATTTCGACGCACCAAGGGTAGGTTTTGATAAGTTTGAGTTACAGTTGAATGGTTGCATATAAGGCAAAATCTACTCAAATATGGTTAAACATAATTTACCAAATTTTATTTCGACAAATTATTGGTCATCTGGCAGTCTAGCCCTCAATCGTTTGGACTATAAGTTGAGGGCATGGTTTGTACTACTTTAGAATTTCTAAAGCGCGCACTTTATCCGGACAGTGGACAATTTTGCTATGGATATTGTGCGTATAGATAGAATAGAATTTTACACAATTATAACACTTCGTAAGTATTCAGAATGTCAAGTACGCGAAATTGATTACATTCTCTGAACACAATATTTTAAAAGAAAATATACCCCACAAAGAATTTCGCTAGAATTCAAATTGAATTCAAGAATTTTCTTTTAAAATGGAAACAAAAATTTAAGTTTGAAATATGTTTGTTAAATTTACAAGTACTAGAACCTAAAATCTACTTTAATGATATGTTTCCACTTGCGTGTTTTGAGCAAATCATGGTGTTTTGAGCAAATCATGGTGTTTTGACGAAAAAATATATGGGAAAACATGTACAAAACAGTGTTTTGTTTCAAAACACATGCAAAACACGTTCAGTGGAAAGGTAGCCTAAGAAAAATTGAAAACAATTGAAAATTTACAACATATTGCTTAGCTTATTGGGTATAAAAATATATTCTATAATTATCTTGAAGGTTTAAGTTTAATATAATTAAATTGTAGTTTTAATTCCCCAGAAATATTGTATCAAAATTAAAGTGGAATTGACCATAAATATTGTATCAAAATTAAGGTGGAATTGACACCTTTAAATGTTTGTTCTTAAAGTAAAATTGATTTATTATCTGTAAAAATAAATGTCTCTAAATATTGATTTCTTTATCAGTATTTACACTATCATATAAACATTTTACAATCGTATTACAAGTTTAGAAGAAAACATTAAAGTTCAAAAGACTTAGTGTAAATAAAAAATAAAAAAAAATTAATAAACGATTTTATTATAAGAAATAAATTGTTTAATTTATACAAGAATTCATAAAAACGCTAACAAGTAAAAGAGCAACTCCACTAGAGTTGTAAAAATGTATTGAGTAGAATCGAGTTTACAGAAGTACCGACATTTTACAGCACTACCCTACACAATGTTTCTGTTACCAAAAATATAAAAAAACAAGTAAAAAAGGGCTAAATTCGGCTGTGCCGAATCTTTGAATACCCTCCACCAAAGGGGATGAAGATGATATACGTATATACTAAATTTTGCATGAACTGTAATATGAATATTTTTTGTCAATTTATGTAACGAACTTTTGTTATTTAGTTTTAGCAATGTTATTTACAGAGGTCTGCTCTGTTAGCGACTTTAACATTGTTCATTTTTACGTTAACTTATCATAGTATGTAAGACAATAAATGTAATCGAACAATAAGAAGACTTAATAACATTTTTACTTACTTAACAGAAAAAAAATAGATACAGAAAAATTGTACAAATTTGTATGGAAAATTTAGAGGTACCTTCACATTTTCACTCATAACTTTTGAACCGCTTGACCAATTTTGCTCATTTTAAATACCAAACTGCTCGGGAGGATGTTCAATAATCTGGGTAACAATAGGCATCCCCGCTTGCGTCTTCGCGTCGTGACGCAAGCGGGGACATCGCTAAATCGACTTAAAATTGCGTAAGGATCACGAACATATATACTTTATGGGGTCTTAAACCTATATTTCGACATATTACAAACGGAATGACAAACTGATATATACCCTCACCATATATGGTGGAGGGTATAAAAATAAATCAGAGACCATTAGAGAGGTAAGACGTTCTAAACCGTTTGTGTTTAAACAAAATTAGTTAAAAATACAATGTTATTTACCTCTAGGCGCCTGGTGAAAAAAAATGGGACAAAATATGTCTATTCAACAGACGATTCTTTGAACTTGCACTAAAATACACAAATTTCTATGGAGAATTTAGAGATACCCTTACACTTTAACTTAAAACTTTGACACTGATGGATCGATATTCGGAAGACGGACAGATATCGCTGGATCGACCTTAAATTACATAAGGATCAAGAAATAAATACACTTCATGGGGTCTTAGACCTATATTTCCACGTGATATAAACGGAATGACAAATAGTACGTAACTTGGAATATAACAGTGACAAGATAAATATATACTTAACTTATGCCTCGTTTATATCTGCATTCAAAACACGAGATTTTAACTAAAATCTAAATTTCAGTAAAAATCTCATGTAAAATCTCAAGATTTCCCATACAAATGAAATCAAATTTCGCAAATGTATAGACTTCTAAATAATACATCACTGCATTTCGCTTATTTTACTTGTGTTTATGCGGCAAGCTATCAATGTTGGCTTGTGTCATCCCCACACAAATTTAACATTAGTAATGTTAAGCGTTTACACTAAATGGTGGCTTGTCAAATTTATATGCGAAAGAAATAAGCCAACTTTAATAGCTTGCCGCATAAACACATCAGCTGAAAATAAAATATCGCAAAATAATTAAATTAGGGGTGGGTGTGAACTGGCTAAATATTTGTATTTAGTTTAGAATTTATGTAGCCATCTCGGACATGGCCTAAAAAGTTATAAAAAAGATAATAAAAATAAATTTAAACCCAATATAATGTGTTGCTAATCAGAACAAAAGTACTGCGTGCTTCTAACTTTTATTTCTGGCGGAGGAAAACCATGAAGAAAGCTTTGCAAATTACCTGGGTTGAAATTCTATAGGACGATAATCGTCTTACGTGTTGCTCCACGTAACTGAAGTTTTTGTTATCGTTTTTTGGCAGCTAGTTTGCTTCATATAAGCACAAAATCATCGTTAAAACGATTGCACGATACCAAAATAGGTATCGCTTTGACAATGATTTCAAAAAATGTTCTTGTCTACTTAAAAATGTGTAATATTTCAACTGTTTTAATTATTTTTTTTACATTTGTTTAGAGGTTTTGTAAGCAAAATTTGAGAAGAAAAAAAAGGAAAAGCAATAAATTTTTTTCAATGTTTAAAATAATATTGGTGATGGCGGTTTTACTAAATAAATAACTACAATTTAGAATTAAAGCTAACTTCAATAGCCTAAATTCTTTATCCAAAATATCACCCTTTTAACTAGAAAAATATTAGTGTTGTATACAAAACTTGAATGAACAACTTACTATGCTTAAATCTGTGTCAACATATTTATTTAGGATTTAAATTACTTTAAAAAAAACTGCACTTTACCAAAACAAAGACCCCTAACAGATTACTGTTTATTGAATGGAATTTTTTTCGTAAATATATGAATTAAATGATATAATACAGCACAAAATGATTGCATAAAAACAAATAAACAAATTAGAAATGACCAATTTAAACAAATTCATATGGAAATGATGACACTGATATGCAAAGTATATATTTTTTTATTTTAATTAAAAATTATCTCTCTTTTTGTTTTTTTATTCAGATAATAAACCAAAACCAGAGACTATAGAAATATTTTCTGTGAAAATTCGGGAAAATGGTACATTTAAAATGTTAAAAATGTCGCTGGATAACATTTGGAATAATGGCTGGGAATTACGTATTAATAATTTTGCTGACAAAGAAAAGCCACCACATAATGAAAAGGATATAAGAAATCAGGTATGTTTGCGATAATTGAAATAAGTTGTAAAATTAAATGAAACACTAATAATGGTAAGAATAGGTTAATTTAAAATTTCAATGATATTGATCATACAATTAATATTGAGATTTTAAAATATATTATTTTATATTAATATTTTTTCAATGACATTAATTTTATTTATTTCTGTGGCATTGAAATTTTTATATTATGTTTTTAGTTGAATTTTGTGGCATTAAGAAATGCTAGTTTAATTCAATATACATATTTAATAAATTTCTAAAACGTAATTTAGACAGATAAGAAAATTATCAAGTCAAAGTTTTTAAAGAAAAAATTATTTTTAAAAACATCAACAAACAATTTTAACTTGACTGTAGAAATTTGTTAATAAACAGAAAGGTAATTTAACCACAGTTAGGCCGTGACAATTGTTGGTTATTTTGGGGACTAATGGCGTTTCCTTTTCTGTTAAAAATGTGGCCTTTTGCCCTTAAATTGCAATTTTTGAGTTCTTTTCGTTAAAAAAAATGCAACACTGTGAACATGTAACATGTTCCTTTTTTAAAAATGTTGCCACAATGAGGGAGTTCATCTAGATTTCATCGAAAGAGAGACATAGCGGTCCAATCACATATTTAGGAAGTAACAATGGAATTCAAAGTTCCAAAATTTTTTGTTTTAAAACTAGTTATTATTTCTAGTATGTATCTCATCGAAAAGGTAATAAAAATAACTTTCATTTAA
Source organism: Eustalomyia histrio (assembly GCA_949748255.1). Classification (NCBI taxonomy): domain Eukaryota; kingdom Metazoa; phylum Arthropoda; class Insecta; order Diptera; family Anthomyiidae; genus Eustalomyia; species Eustalomyia histrio. Next base: position 83,910,199 of record OX456525.1, on the reverse strand, counting down.
AACTAAATTTGTATATGGTTTTATTCCTGCAATCTTAAATTGGGCCGCTTAAAATGAATCCATGCTCATTTATTTTATCCTCTTTATCACAAAATTGTGTACTTCAGAGTTAGAAAAATTCTCTTTATAGAAATTACAAATTTTTTACATAAAAACTTAGGTAAATTGGAAATTTTTGAAGTTGCTTAAAACTTCAGGTGTATAAGCTTATTGGAAAAATTTTAATTTGATTATTTTACAAAAAGAAAATATCACCTAAAAACATGTTTAACAAAACTGGAAAGCTTTTTTATTCGAACCTGAAAGATTTAAAAGTCTTTAATGCATAAAATGACTTTCTTTAGAATATAATTAATATATTTAGATTCCACCCAAGAGTTTAGAAAATAAAGAGAATGTAATTCATTAATGAGAAAGAGTATGTGAAATGTGGCTGCATATAGGAAATATTTTTTTTTATTGTAATCTACGCATATTTATAAATTCACCTTTGGTTCTTTTTAAAAAAAGAAAAGAACCGAATGTTGCCAAAAGATTGGTTAAGGCTTTCAAAAGTTTTCAATAAAAAATGTTTTTCCAGAAGTTAAGAATATATAAAAAGTTTATAGATCTTAAGAAGAATAGACTTAAAATGTATCTGGGCCGATTTTATAATTAAAACAAAATCACGAGAGTCGAAGATTTTTATATATAGTATTCAATATATTCATGTCATAAATAGAAAAAGCTTAATTAAATTTTAAAAAAGCTTTAAAAGCTTTATTTTCGTTCAATTAAAAATTTGATCATATCGTCGGTGTGCTGCAAAAAGAGCTCAAGTCCACGTTTTTGTGAAAGTGAGTTAATGATGCAAGAGGACTTGGGTCTTATTTTACACAAATATTTTATCTCTGTTTTATCTTTTCTTTCTAATTTTGCTGCAAAAGAAAAGCTCAAGTCCTCAAATTCAAAGAAAATTCACCCATCAGAAAAAAAACTATTTAATAGCCTACTTAAAAATTTGTTATAAGGGGATATCCCAATACATCGCTTTGAATTAACACTTAGGGAAATAATAATTATTAAATGTGAAAAAGTTAAGCTTTTAATATAAATTCGTCAAGTCGAAGATCGGTTCTTCTTCAACTTGCATTAAAAAAGATAAACATTTTGTTTTACTAAAGCTAGTACCAAAAATGTTTTTTTAACTTTATGATAAAATAGAACAAAATTTAGGACATTCAGAAACTGATTTGATGGATTAATCAGAGTTATCGGAGATTATGAAAAACAAAAATTTTGACGAAAACGGAGATAAGCCCTGCGGTAAAAAAGGGGTCAGTTGGGAATTGGGACCTGTCCCGGGATAGGTGAAAACTGAACCGGTTCCGAAAAAACATATCACGAGATAGGTAAAAAGAGCACCGGTTCCTAAAGTTCCTATCACGTGACCGGTTTAAAAGTCACGACTTGTCCTTTTAGACCAGCCTTGTGACATGTCACAGAGGGTAATTGACCCCCTCCTAGGACAAGCCCATGTTAAAATGATCGGTCCCGTGACCGGTCCCTATCACATTGAACCGGTCAAGTGTCGTGTCCTGTGATAGGTCCTTTTCCCGCAGGTAGGTGAACTGGTTGAAAGTAAATTCTTTTAGGTACCAAAAGAATAAACCTGGTGTGATGCAGTACAAATACGACCGACCGCAATGAAACCCATAAAGCAACATGTCTTTAAGGTAAAAGTCGGCCGATAGATTTGAAAGAATTAAACATCAAAAAGGGGTATAAAAGCAGTCTTCCTATAAGTACCGAAAAGAGAGATGAGTTTCATCACAGGTACAAAAGCTTAAAAACAAGCAAAACCACCAGGAATAAGGCAACAGGACCCGATATAAATGATGATTCGAAATCAAATCAAGATTAATAAATTTAAAATAAAAATTATAAACAAAACATTTTCATAAAAAAAACACATGTTCATAAAAAGTATTTTTTAATGCAAAAAGGCCTATGTCCAATATTCATTTTATTTTTGTATAAAAAAAGTTGAATAAATTAAACCAATTTTTTTCATTTCATCTTATTTATAAAGGCTCTAACTATAAGATGTTAATATCGATTTTCAAACCGGCCACAAACTTTAAATCTTCAATTACTCAGAAACAGATTTATGTGACCTGAGCTCTTTTTGCAGCATACCGGCGATATCTATGAACTATTTAAAAAAAATATTAAATATATGATAAAATAAGGAAAATTAATTAAAAGTCTTATCTATAAAATCGTTCATTACTATGTACATTTCCTTTTATAGCATTATATTTGTAAAAATCCTTAAATTCTAAGGATTTTTAATACTAAACAATTTTAAGGAATTGAACATTTTTTTATACAAAAAAAGATTCAACAATTATAAAAATTTTTAAACAGAAAAAAAGGCTCAGAATCTGTGTTTTTAAGCAGTTTATAAAATGAAAAGCACCGTTAAAATATTTCAAATTAATGAAAGTGTTCTTCACAGAATTATTCTTTTCATGAAATTTTTTATGTAACAGATCGGTTAAAAAATCCGTAGGATAAAACAGAGGTGGCGCCACTAATAAAACAAAATCATATAATATTTTGGAACTACCAACCTTTAGATGATACCTGTCAAAATTTAATGACAATTCGTTCATTTAGTGAACAGAGTTACAGCTGTTTTAGTGACGCTACTTTAACGATTTTGAAAACAATGTATTCAAAGCAATTTTGGGTGTTGATTTATCATTCTTTTTTTTTTTGTAATGAGGAAAAAACACCGTTTAAGCCAAAGCTTAGCTTGATAAGTGTTATTCGGACTCTGCTGCATCGAGACAAATGGTGGTCTGCTGAACGCTCTTCTCGCCATCTTTTGGTGATTTCGGAAAACATCAAAAAAGTTCACAAAATCGTTTTGGCAGACCGTAAAGTGAAGTTGCAGGAGATAGCTGATACCTTAAAGATATCAAAGGAACGTGTCGGCTTTATTTTACATCAACATTTGTCCATGAGAAAGCTGTTTGTGAAATGGGTACCGCGTTTGCTCACAGTGAACCAAAAAAAAAAAACAATGTATAGATTATTCCAAATGATGGCAAAATTGCACGAATTACACTTTCAATTGCTTCAGCACCTACCATATTCGCCAGATATGGCTTCCAGCGAAAAAAAATGCTCGCTGGAAACAGATGTAGTGCGAATGAAGAGCTTATTGCCGAAACATAGGCCTATTTTGAGATCAAAGATAAATCATTGTAAAGGGTGTCCCAAGAAGAACGCAATTTTTAAATTTTAAATAAAACAGATATTTAAAAAAAAATCGTGAAACTTTATTATATCGTAAAGTAGACAGAATGAAGTTATGTATGGAACAATATATCGTGCAGATGGCCGCTGCGGCTTTGCTGGCATGCACGCGATCTTTTAATGAAATTTTCAATGACCGTTTTGCATGAATGCTGCGGTATTTCATTAATGCAGCGTCCAATCTCCTCTTTTAAGGCTTGAGTCATCGTCGGCTTATTCGCGTAAACCATCGACTTCAAAAAACCCCAAAGAAAAAAATCTAATGGTGTTAAATCGCACGATCTAGGCGGCCAATTCTGATCTCCAAAAATGACTGATGCAGCAATTGAATTGTTTCTCTGGCTGTATGACATGTGCCGCCGTCTTGTTGGAACCACATGCCCTCCACATACATTTCTTCAATTCTAGGCAAGAAAAAACTGGTTATCATTTCACGATACCGAGCACCATTGACTGTTTGCGCTTGACCTGCCTCATTTTCATAAAAAAAAGGTCCGTCCAATGATTCCTCCAGCCCAAAAACCACACCACACAGTGACACGTTGAGGATGCATTTGCTTCTCGTGAATCACTCGATTATTTTCCTCACCCCAAATGCGACAATTCTGCCTATTGACGAAGCCATCAAGATGAAAATGGGCCTCGTCACAGAAGATGATTTTATCGGCAAAATCAGCATTTTCATGTTGTCTCTCCAATACCCAATTAACGAACTCCCTTCGCTGTCCATGGTCAGCTGGCTTCAGTTCCTGAGTCAATTGAACTTTGTATGCATGAAGATGCAAATCTTTCGTCAAAATTCGCTGCAAAGTGGATTTGGAGACACCAATTTGTCGAATTGAGGTGGATGGAGTTTGAGCGACATCATCACGTACAGCTGCGACATTTTCGGTCGATCGACCTGGTCGATGGCGCGTTGTTGTCTTTACATCACTAACAGACCCAGTTTCGGCAAATTTCTCCATTAATTTCTTTACAGTTGACTCTTTTGGAGCATTATTGTGACCCCAAATTGATCGCAATTTGCGAACTGTAGCCGCAAAACTTTCACCATTTTGGTAAAACAATTTCACAATGAGAATACGTTGTTCATTCGTGTAGCGCTCCATTTCAAAAAGTATATAATTTTCTATAGAGTATGTTTCTCTCTCACAAACTTTAATATATATTTTTTACCATAAAAATGGGAAATAATGGATATGAATAGACATAGTTGGTCAATGTGTGTACACACTTTAATACTTTTCATGTCGCAATGTTATGTTTGAATTCGTAACTATTTTTTAACACAATTGCAAATTTTTGTTGTATTTTTTTACTTTATTTGACATGTCTAATTTTAGTAAAAATAAATAGTATATTAAACAAATATTATATTTTTGGGTCTATGAAATAACTCCCACGAAATAAGTCCCACTTTTAAAAACGAAATAAGTCCCACCAAAAATTGCTTAAAAAATGAAATAACTCCCACGAAATAAGTCCCACTTTTGAAAACGAAATAAGTCCCACCAAAATGAAATGATTTAAAAATTTACTTGAAATGAAATAACTCCCACTCAAAATGAAATAACTCCCCCTTTAATAATATATTTCTTAAATGAATTAAGTCCCACTTTCATAAACGAAATAAGTCCCACTTTTTCACTGTTTAATGCGATTTCAAATAAGAAGTATTTGGCTCTTCGAAAAAAACACACGTCGAATAATATGAATAATCAAAGCAGAGGAATAATAAAGAAAAATCGTATGCAAGCTTGCAGAAGGCTTCTTAATGGAATGGATATTACGAATTTTGATGGAGTTCCAGAATTTATTATTAATTCTTTTTTCGGTCAAGGAACATATAGAGAACGCCTACTAGTAACAACGTTTGGATTCGTAAATAGATTAAGTACAGATCAATTGTTCTTATTATTAAGATGGAAACCGTTTCGGAAGGACCATCAGATTAAAATTATCGACCTTTATAAATGGCTTGAAGATCCAGTGCATGGTAGACGGTATTATAGTTTTAACGTGGCATTGGGATTAGCTGTATTTTGTAATGGTGATATTAGAAAACATGGAACACGAATTCCAATTTCCTACTAAAAATATAATAAAACACATACATACGTAATTACGTCAACAATTTTTTTTAATATTGTTTTTCCAGTAGTTAAGTTCGGTACCTATTTGTACACATTTCTTTAAAGTTTTTTTATTATAGTAAGTATAAAGTAATTAATAACAAAAAAAGGAGAGCCATGAGAGATAAGGACAAAAAATTATGGTTGTCCCTTTTACGAAATGTCCAATATATAACTTTTTGCATAAGAAAAAAATGAGAAATAAAGCCATAATGGCCTTATATTTCATGGCTCTATCGCACCCCTCCATAAAAAATCATTTATTTATCAGATAAATATTTGAAGGGTTTCATGAACTTCTGCACGACAGAATGGACATACTAGTTTACTGGTTTGATCAATTTTGTAAGTTTGCATTGTAAGACAGCATTCACTGCAAATTTTCAAGTGCTTACAAGGAAAAAATAAGATATTTGGCTGCTTTATGAAACAAACCACGCACATATTATTATTAATTGTATTCTGGTTGGTTTCAATATGGTTTAACGACTCGTCTTCAATGTCCTCTTCCAAATATGATAATTCTTCAAAAAGATCTTCATCAGGCTCCATTTGTACAATTAAATTATTTTTTGATAACGCCAGTTGGTCAAGGAATTTAGAAGGAGTTATAGTACCTTGTAAGAGATCATTCTTGAATTTCGAAATCATATTTGCTTTCAAAACACAGGACTTTTTAATACGCTTTTTTCCCACACTACCATTGGTATTCATCAATAGTTCAAATTTTCTTACTTTTTCAAATTCTTGCATCTGTAAAAATGCTACAAATTTGAAAAAAGTAGCCTTCTTTGGAATGCTTTTTCCTATGACGCTATTGTAAGCTTCTATTGCAGACGTAGTGCGGATTTCAGTATCGAAAACTGAAAAGTTATGTGGACCGATCTGTAATAATGAAATCATAACACCTTTTTGTAAATATTATGTAAAAGGGAATATTGTACCTTTTGCATCCATTGATTCTCAAAATATTTTATAAATGATTCGAATCTATCTAAAGCGTTCAATTTTCCTAAATCTTCGGTTAGTAGCATATTCTACAATACAATAATTTTTTTTTAAAAAGCAACAAAAAGGACATTATGAAATTCAATGAGAAACAACGTGAAGAGCAACAAATAACGGGAAAAATTATTAAGCATTCACTTAAAATGCAAAATTATGAAAATGAAATAACTCCCACTTTACAAAACGAATTTATTCCCACTCAAAACGAAATAAGTCCCACTTAAAATAAAAGCGCGTAACGAAATAAGTCCCACCAATTGACGAAATAAGTCCCACTTTTAAAAACGAAATAACTCCCACTTTCAAAATATCAATTTTTGGTGGGATTTATTTCGTTTTTAAAAGTGGGACTTATTTCGTGGGAGTTATTTCATAGACCCTATATTTTTATATGAAAAATCTAAAAAAATACATGAATAAAATAAATATTTTTTTTATGAAATAATCTGAAATATCTCCAGCATCCCAAAAAACGGCAAAAAAATAGTGAAAATTGGTTATATGGCAGCACCGCTAAACACTACTAAAAGTTGCCGACCAAAACTCACCTTTGTTGCCGCCAAACTATGTTCGTGTTCTGAGTACTAAAAAGTTCGTGAGAGAGAAACATACTCTATAGAAAATTAAATTATCTTTGCCTCGTACCTTCTACTAGCAAACAATAACAATTGTTCAAATGTCAAACAATGACACTTCGAATGTTGCCAGATTTAAACATTGCGTTCTTCTTGGGACACCCTTTATAAAAAAGGTATTGAAATGTTAGAAAGGCGTTGGACTGATTGTATAGCTCATGAAAAACACCATGTTAAAGAATAAATTCGAATTTAGCCAAACAAAAAAAAAATAGTTGTTTTATTGGTTATCTACGGACTTTTCAGCCGATGTGTTATGAAACTTTTCATTAAGAAAATTTTGCATAAAATTATATAATAACTTTTAATTTAATTTAATAAATTTCAATCAAATATCATCGACTTTTTTTCAAGTTTCATAACGTAAGTTTAAAACTGCTTTATGAAACCGATGAAATTTCGTTAAAAATCAGCCATAGAATTCTTAGAATTTTAGTTTATATTTGATAATTTTCTAACATTTAATTAAATGCTTTATTTTTTGAAGAAAATAAGGAAATTTATATAGATATTATAAATATGTGATGGACATATTTTTGTGGGGGCCTCTTTTTATTCCCATTTTAAACTTTTATTCAAAATTTTACTAAGAACTTAGCAAGGACCATCAGACATTTAAGTATATTACTTTTTTTAAATTTTAGATATTTTAGACAAAATTCATCGTTTTAACAAACAAAAACACTTTTTATTAGATCGATGAATAAAAGATGATCGGCCAGAGAAAGTGTATGAGAGAGAGAGAGAGAGATGAATGCTAAACCAGAAAGCGATTCCACGATTGTTACAAATATGTGAACAAACATATAATACCAAGAATCGCAAATATGGTGTAGGATATAAAATTACAATTCCTATAAATAAATATTAATTGTACTTTATTTTCATTTCATTTCATTATTTTAGATATCCTTTGCACGCAAAGCCAAACAAAGCTTGTGGAATAATAATAAGCATTTTGTTTATTGGTGTCGCTATGGCAGTCGCCAACAGGATGTTAGAAAAAGACAGGTATGAAATTAAATAGAATAAGAGACAAACAATCAGTGAAAAACAAATATTTTTTAAATGATAGCAAGCAATTTATTAACAATAAATTGTTATTTGTTCATTTCTTTTTAGATGTCTGAATGTGTAAAGTGGGGCAGTGTGGGCATGAATGCCGGCATGTTGTTGCTAATGAATAAACAAAAATCATATTCCACCTCAAAGTAAAAATGTAATTTATTACCAAAAACAAAAACAAAAAAAAAAACAATTTCTATTTGAAAATGATTGTTTAATTTTCATTTAATGTAATCAATCAATTTGTAAATTTTTGAGGATTAGAACACTTTTTAATTCTAAATTTTTTATTTGTTCCCCCAAAATGATAAGATAAAATTTGTCAACAAAATTAATAAGATAGAAAAAAGTATTAACAAAAAAACAATTCTCATTATACAAAATAATAAATTACAAAATATACCCTAGAAAAAAAAAGTTTTAACAAAATATTGTATAATTTGATAATAAAAAAAAAAAAAATAAATAATAATGTATATCTGCTTGTTAATGTAAAATCATTAAAATTTTATCAACATTGCCTGATTACGGTTGTTAAATTTGTATTCGACATTTTTGGACTCCATACAAAATGTTTTTGCTTAAATAAAAAATTATAGAGAAATTAAATTCTGATTATATATATATTTTATAATTCGATTGTTATTAATGCTAAATTAAGTGGTAAAACTTTTTAAAAGTTGTGTTTTTTTAACGACTTTTCAGCAAAATCGACTTACTGTCGACCGTAATAAGGGCTCATATAAAATTAAAAGTAATTTGATGAGGAAAAAAAGTATTCAATGTTATCTATATGTTGATTAAATTATATATAAATATATAATTAAATGCCAAAAAAAAATTATTAAAACCGTTCTTAAGCAGGTAAAATAACTCTATAAAACTGTTCTAATCCTCAAATTTATATGTCACAATTAATAACAACAAAACTTAACAATGGACCGCTTAAACTAGCCATGCCCTCTTTCCATAATTGATATATAAAAATGTACCGGTAGCCACTAATCGAAATTTTATAATGATTTTGAAATAACGATATATTTTGGATTCATATTTCAAAAACTTTTCAAAAAGGTTTTAAGTACTTCCAACTTACGAGCATATGAATTAATTTGAAAAATTTTGTAACGATATTGTTATTATTCGTAATTTTAATTTATAATGAGAAAATCAAGTAGCAATACAAAAATAGTTTTCAATGGAGAAAAAATGTTGAAGACTTGCAGCAGGGAATAGTCAGACTAGTAAAAGTGAAAATTCAAAAAAGTTGGACTTTCAAGAGGAAGATAGAGTTTCAATATTTTCGAATTCGAAATAAGTCACTAAGATTATAAAGAATGTTTCAAAATAAAAATAAAAGATTTTATTTAAAACAAAATACGAAAAAGTCACCCAAAAAAATTCCAAAGCAAAGTAACAAATATTTTACTATTTTCGTAATAAACAAACAGGTCCTTAATATTTTTCTATGTCTTTTTGCATTTGCTCAAAAACATTTTCATAATTTTTTACAGTTTGACCAAAAAAAAATTGCATTAGCTCTTGTGCATTTTTAACTCTGTGAATGTTTCTTCAACAACAGTCTTGAATTAGGTTTTTAGGTTGCACTAACATAACTCTCGAAATGTAGTTTGAACTAGATCAAGATCATATGATACTAAGGCCGAGTTTTTGGGATGTGAGTTAAACTTCGAAATCGAATTTTGTCAGCCATTTCCAAATTTATGAGAATAAATTTGTCGGAACAACTTTTCATTGCCTAAAAGTTTGGTCTTCATTGAAATAAAATAACACAAACCAAATTTAAAAAGCAGTTTTCCAGTTACAAACTGCCATAAGTTGAGTTTAAAGATAATCTACATCCCAAAAACTCGACCAAAGTGTGTTTGGGAACTCAAAAATTTGTACAAATTCGTACAAATTTGTAAAACTTTTTACTGGAAGGTGTTTGTTTACACAAATACTCAGTAAGGAGAGAGAGAGAGAGACAAAGAGATAAAAGTGACAGTTCGATAAATTACTGGATAAATTTTTGCCAGTAAGAATTTAAAAAAAAAAAAAACCGCTAATTAAAAAAAATATTATAGAAAATGAAAGAATTTGTCCAAACACATTAAATATTTTTCTTTATAAAAGTAAGAAAATTGTGTAGCATGAAAGTGCACAATATTCCTGGAGAACACTTCACATCTAATATTCATTTTTATTTCATATTTTCCATGTTGACCGGTTAAATATTTTTTCGTTTGGTATTTACAATCAGCTGTTTCAACTATCTTACTAATTCTCGCAAAATTTTCGTTTGCGTACTTTTTTGGATATTTTTTTTTTGTAGGGAGAGTAAATATTGTCTTACTTTGGAATTTTGTTACTGAGTAATTTTTACTAAACTTTAGTGGAAAAGTACACAAATGGACCTTCTGTATACTACACTAAAAACGAACTAGATTTCGATAAATGCACCCTTAGGGTTAATTTAATGTTTTTTTTTTGCTTGAAATTTGTACTAAAATTATGATAATGACCTGACAGTGTATTAAACAAATATCATTCCGTTTTCTCGGTTCTATATCTGTAGTTTATAAAAAAAAAACAAGTAAAAAAAGCTTAAATTCGGCTGTGCCAAATCTGAATACCCTCCACCAATATCCTAAAAAATGTTCAAACTTTTAAAGTACAATTACGTAGGTGAAAAAAAAATTTTGAGGTTAAAAGTCTTTTTGGATGTGAAAACATATTTTTTGGTGGGAAAAATTTTTTGATGGGAAAAAAAATTTTGTGGTGAAAAAAAAAATTTTGTGGTGAATAATATTTTTTGAGGTGAATACAAAATATTATTTGACATTTTCAATAGCAAACTGCTTGGGAGGATGTCCAATAATCTGGGTAAAAATTAATTTGTATCTCGTTTATAGTTGGCAGAGTTGGTAACTTTACGAATTGTGTATATCAAATTTGATACACAACAAAATAATTTAAAAAAGACCTTTACATGAATCCGCTCAATATTATCAAATTCATAATATTTTTAGTATCTTTCAAATCATCGCTATAATTTCGTTACAAAGTGGCTTATGCTACGTTTATACTAACCTCCAAAATATGTATTTTCGTTTTTTATTTTCAAGTTTATAATTGGATAGAGTTTCACAGTAAAAAACTTGAAGAAAAAGAAAATACTTATTTTGGGGTTTACAGTATGGTGGGTGGTAGTATTAACTGGAAATATGTGATTTGTTGTTTTTTTTTAATAAAATTAACTTTCATTTAAATTTTACACCTGATCCTCTCAATACACGTTTTATATAACGTGTGTTCATTTTTACAAAAAAAAAACTGTGAATTATATTTTTTTTTATAAAAAAGCGAAATGGAGAAAAGACTTATTTTTTTTCTTATAATTTATTAATTATTTTATAAGCACTTGTTATTGTTATATGTTTAAGTTTTTCCTTTTGTGAAATTAAATTTTATGAAAAATTTAAACGAAAACTTTAAAATTTTGTGATTTGTTTGCTTTTTAATAATAATATACTATTGAAAAAAAAAAATAAAAATAATTATAATTGTAATCCTTTTAAAATATTAATTTTTATTACACAAACAATTGTTTGTTTAAATTGTAAGAAAAATAAAATGTTACTTGTATATTATGTATTGAGAAAATGTTATAAATATAAAATTTTAAAAATATTATATATTTTTTGTAGTTTTAAGATGCTTTTTTCCAGATCGAAATATATGTACATATATATATATATGAAGCAAAATAAATATTTAATAATGCTACACTAATAGATATACAAGTTGTTTTAATATTTGGAGGAGAAAATTCAATAAAAAATATATATTTATGTTATAGGCAAAGGCATCAAATAGAATAAAGTAAAATCGAAATTGAAAAAAAATTAAGATATCCTTGTAAATTGTCAAGGAGCAAAAAGTGGAAACCGACTCTCCCACACATACCGTAAAATTTGATTCAACAGGTTCAATTCCTGCCTAATTAAATAATAAACACTAATTATACATATATTCAAATTTTTATTACAAATTTCAATAATTAAATTTTTACCTTTAAAAAAAATGTTGCCAAAATTTCATATTTTTCAATTGCCATCAAACGATGTGGATTTAAACAATAATAACAGTATTAGACTAGAAAAAACTTTTGCTTTTAATATCTAAATTTAGTTGACTCTCAGAAAATTATTTTACTTAAATTATAGGACAAATAGTGTCAGAGAAAATCGAAAAAAATCAAGGTGTACTCAGTTGAGTACAATGGCGTCTAATGGGTTAATGTTAATTTCGCATTGACTTGTGCAACATACGCGGTTTGAGATTGCCTTTTAAAAATACCGGGATTTGAGATTTAAAAATTTAAAAATCGGTAGCACGAAATGGTTTGGAACTTTTCGGGATCCCAGATTTTTTTTTAAGAAATCTGTGCGAATTTTGAAATGAAAATTGGTAGGTACTGGCAAATCTTCGAAATAAAAGACGAAAAAATACAATTAGGAAAAGAAAAATATTTAACTTTATTTTCACCAACTATTCAGGAAAGAATGATTTAGAGGAATGATAATGAAAAATACATGAGAGAATATAAAAATGAAAAGGCAGTGTTGCCATATTACTTCTTATAAATATAAAAGGAAAATGGTTGCCAAATAACAAAAGGAGAACATATATTTCATACTTCAGGAGTTAAAATTTAAATAATAATAAATAAAAATTTAACTATTCGAAATTGATTTCCCAACAGCAAAAACTTGTACTCGAACAAAATTTTACGGATTCAGATTTTTCCAAAATTAAATATTTGATATATTCTCTTAAACCTAATCTATGCGAGTAATCAATTAAAAAAAAAAATAATACAAAATTTAAATGACTTTTTCCAAATTTGTATTTTATTTTTTAAAACTAAACTTATTCCGACTATGAGATTTTAAAATCAGTATTTGCCAACAGTGGAAAAATAATTTATTTACATTTATTTGTAGTCGTCATATTTATTTGAAGGGAAAAAATTAAATACGCCGGATGAAAAAGTTCATATATACATAACCTGATTTGTTGTTGCACATTTAGTAATAAATGCATATTTGGCTTTTTACTTAATGATTTTTATTGCATATTTTTTGTTAAAGAGAAGCAACATTCTGAAAATTCTTCCTATTAATTAATGTGTTGCTTTTTGTGAAAATCTAATAGAAGAGAGATAAAAGTTAGTAAAAGATGAAAACTGTGGCAACACTCTAATTGCACGGGATGTTTATAGGCTTTTTACACTGAACAACATCTTTGTGAAACGCGTGGAAGATGTTGAAAATATGAAACAAGTGTTTACATGGCAACATCTTTCATCTGCCATTTATTCAGCTGTCAATAAAATAAAAGAAAAAGACGCATATTTTTTGTTAAATATAAAAAATGGATTTAGAGAAAGCATTAATGATTGGAGTAGTTGTTGCTTTGCAAGAACAACCCCGAATTTTAATGCAGAACATTGAAATATTAAAGGTCATTCTGGAAGATAATGATGAAGAAAATTTTTTGGTAGGCATAAGAATGAAATTCTTACATGTGCCGCTCATTTTTCTTTATTGAATAATTTTTTTTTGTTTATTTGCTAGTGATGGCACAAAGAAAATCCGTTTTTTTTTTGTCATTTTTTTAGTGATGACACTTAAAATAACGAAAGATGTAAAATGGAACAAAATGAGAAAGGATCAACTTTTGTAGATGTAGAAAGATGTAGAATTTTTGGCCTGTATAATTCTTATGGGAAGATGTTAACATCTTTGCAAATTGATGAAAGATGTAGCTCAGTGGAACAGTTTATGCGCTCCATCTGATTCTGACAGTCCATATTTCCCCGCGCTCTATGTATTTGATGCACAGTGTTGTACATTTTTTTAAAGGCTTTATCCCCAAATATTGATTTTTCATCCACAAAAATTCCCACGTTGTTATTTTCTAGTTCCCAAAAATCCTCAAAATGTTTTAAACCAAAATTTCTGTTTTTTAATTAATTTAAAATAAAACATATTTTATGTAAATCGTTTAAGATAAAGAGAATAATTTTTTTTAATCCACGCAGTCGAACTAAAAATTTCTCGGAATATGCGTGATACCTTACAGCATCACTGGCTGGAAATGGGTTAATATCGAGGGTTTACTAACACATTACTACTTTTCAAGAGACACAAAACGTTTTAAAATAAACTCGTTACATTTTTTGTTCGCTTTTTTGTCTCTCCTGAAAAGTAGTAGTTTTTGATTTGAAAATTTTCATACAAAATTATGATGTTAATTTACATATGATACAATAAATAAAGGGTGTTTTTTTTTGGAGTGTCACAACTTTAAGTTGGCATCACTACTTTATTTGCTTTTTGTTTGGTTTGCTTTGAAATTTCATTATGAATTGACTTACACCAGAGCAACGCATTCCATTTTATGGCGTACATAATCGTCCTTCAGACCGGCTAATTAGGCACTGTTCGGCGTCTCACGGGATGCACAGTAAATGTGGTTCGAAAACGATCTATTGTTCTTCGAATTAGCCGCTCTGAAGAACGATTATGTACGCCATAAAATGGAAGACGTTCACGATGAGTTTGACGAATAGAACATTTATTTTGATTAAAAATGTCAACAATTTGCACGCGTTGCTCTGGTGTAAGCCGATTCATAATGAAATTTCAAAGCAAACTAAACAAAAAGAAACTATCAGCTGTTAAATGGGTTGGCTGTTCTTGGCTGTTTAACTAGTTACAGAATAATGTGGTTAAAAATTTGTTAATAAGTGTTTTTTGACTGTATTTGTTAGACCCCTTTTTCAATCGGTCAGATTTTTTATTAAATATGTACAATTGACCAAATAATTTTAAGCACAAAAAAATAACTATGTATTTCCTAATCAAAAACAAGTAAAGAAAGGCTTAAATTCGGCTGTTCCGAATCTTTGAATACCCTCCAACAGTATTCTACAAAAAAATGTTCTCTACTACTGTTTTTGATACAAATAATGTAAAAAACTTTAGAAGTAAAATTATGCAGGTGAAAAAATTTTTTTGAGGTGAGAAGTTTTTCTGGATGTGAAAACCAAAAAAAAAATTTTTGAGATGAACAAAAATGTTTGAGGTAAAAAAATTGTTTTGAGGTGAAAAAAAGTTTTTTAACTGAAAAAAATTAGTAAAAGGAAAAGGAGAATAGGAAGTGAAGATGCTCTTTACAACCAACTCATGCCTTTGCTTGTTGTGCGTTCTCTCTAAATATTTAATTGCATTTTTTAATACATATTGTTTATTTTCATACGCGATTGCAGCCAATATCCTAAATTATTTTTTTTTTAACGACTAAATTGTATGTATCCAGTAAAAAAATTAGCCCTTTAAAAGAACAGAATTGAAACCAGTAAGGATTTTATTTTGCACACATTACAAAAATGCACATTTGAGTCATCATAACTACTCAAGGCTGAGAAAATGGAAATAACCGTGCAAGCTTTATTTCATCATGTACAAATGAATTGTTTACAATACATTTTGTTAGTTTACGATTAGACTATTAAAGCCTTTAATTTTGCATTAATTTTTAGTTGAATTTTATTAAAGTAATCGATAAAGAAAGTAATTAAAATTGGACTTACCTCACGTAATAAACCAAACAAAACATCAGTTGATAATGAACGTTCATGAGCTTCATCCATAATAATGGCTGAGTAGCCATCTAAATCGGGATCACGTAAGCTTTCACGTAATAAAATACCATCAGTCATATATTTAATGACAGTCTTTTCAGAGGTACAATCTTCGAAACGTATGGCATAACCGACATCTTCACCTGAAGGAAAAGAAATTATATAAAATATCTATAAATGAAACATGCCGATAGGGAATATGAATTATCTTCTTACCTAATTTTGTATGCATTTCATCGGAAACACGTTTGGCCACCGACATAGCCGCCACACGTCTCGGTTGTGTACAACCAATCATACCAAAATTGCTATAACCATCCTCATGAAGATATTGTGTCAATTGCGTAGTTTTACCGCTACCAGTTTCACCCACAATAATTATTACAGAATTTTCGCGAATGACATTAAGCAATTCTTGGCGCGCCGCAAAAACGGGTAGGAAACGTCTTTGTTCGGTAATTGATTTTTTGCGAGCAAAATCACTTGCACCCGTGTCTTGATCACGCATGTGATCGGCAAATTTTTGATCTTTACGATAATCTGCCGTATCAGAATCTTTATCAAATTTTTCATCTTCCTCATCGGTTTTCTTTTCAATGCCCATTATGTTGCCCAGTTTTGTGCCACCCAATTCCCAGTGTTTCTTCTGTGCCTTACGACGTTCCTTTTGCTCGCGATACACACGCACAAGCGTACTGCCTTTACGTGCTATCAAGGCCATGTCAGAGGTAGGATCTTTCACAGGTATAACCGGTTCTGGTTGTTTAGTAAACACAATGCGACCATCTAGAAAAGGTGGGATAATGTGATGGACCAAAAGATGTACACGTTCAAGAGCTTCTTCATCGAAATCATCATTTACATTTATCGACATAACAACACCGGATGTCAACATACGATTACGTTCCCAAAGTTCAT
Source organism: Eustalomyia histrio (assembly GCA_949748255.1). Taxonomy (NCBI): domain Eukaryota; kingdom Metazoa; phylum Arthropoda; class Insecta; order Diptera; family Anthomyiidae; genus Eustalomyia; species Eustalomyia histrio. Next base: position 83,893,421 of record OX456525.1, on the reverse strand, counting down.
TGTCTTTATTGTTTTGTCTCTGTTGGGCACTTATACGTTTCGTACGTTTTTGTTCCAACATCTCTTCGCGTTTCTTAAAGTAGTCCGCATTGGCTCCACCAAAGGGATTATTTTCATCATCATAACCCTCATCTATATTATACCATTCTCGATCCAATCGCCGTTGTTCCTCTTCCCACATATCACGATCTTCTTCACTTTCGCCCCAAGGTTGCCGTTGGCTACGACTAGTGGAGGGTGTGGCACCAGACCGTTTGCGATCATTAGCCCAAACATTATATTTATGTGCTGGCGTTGGCCGAGCTGTATCATCGTCACGATGATTATCTCTTCTAGAACGACTACGGCTGCTGATATATGAATTCGAACTAAAACCACTACTACCACTACGCTCGGACCATTGACCCTTTTCCGAGCTGGCATATGATTTGGGGGTGGGAAAATCCCAAGACGATTTACGTGAAAACCGTTCACCAGACTCATCGTCTTCCTCCCAAGCACTACCTGATACTGAGGTTGATGAAGGTGTACGAGGTTCATCTTTAAAACGTGGTGTATTAACACTATGTTCAGATTCTCGATTGCGTTCACGTGCACTACGATCGCGACGATCACGTATATCACGATCACGTTCTCTATGATCGCGACGTTTTTCTCGTCCTCTATCTCTATCCCTATCCCGACGATCACGATCTTTTCGATTACGAGATGACAACGATCTACTACGTTCTCTGTCTCCCCGATCACTATCATAATCTTTTGTCGTATAATGAACACCTCCCTTGCTGCGATCTCTTTTTATATGTTCCCTTAAACGTTCTCGGGCCTCTTCGGAAACACCACCCGTATGTGTGGGAGTTTCATCTTTTGGTGCTCTTAATTGTCGACTCAATTTGTGAAAACTTTGTGTATCGGGTTTCTTAAAAGCAAATTCACTTGCTGTAGAAGTTGAAGGAGTCGAGGCACCTTTATCTCGCCCTTCCTTACAATCATCATCATTTTCCGAATCTTTGAATGATATCAAACGTTCACTTTCTTCGCGTTCTCTACGTTTTTGAGCCGCTAACTTATCCAAACCCAATATTGAAGGTTTGGGCATTTTAAATTTATTTTCATCCGATTTGGCTTTTTTTATGACTAAACCACCACCAAGCAATTCACTAGCACTAGTGCCCTCCAATCGATGGACACCAGAATCATCATCCATTTTTATCACAATATTTTTACAAATTTTTAATTACAAAATAACAAAATAGTCGAAACAAAATGGAAAATTTGCTTAAAAAAACGTTTGCTAAAACCAACCGGTAAAATTACACAAAGTAAATGTATCAGCTGTTTGTAATTTTAGGGCTACCATATACTGCAATGTGTTGCAAAATGCAGTTATCGATACTTTTGCTTTTTATAGCATTTTACATTACAGGGACATCAGAGTTTAGACAATAAATGACAATATAATTTCAGCAACTGAAAAAAAAATAAAAAATTAAATGAAATGACAATAGGAAATGAAATAGGAAACAAAAAAACTACTCGAGGTAAGGCAAAAAATACCCCTGAATAGCTCTATTGTAGCTGTGTTTATGCGGTAAATTATGTTCGAAAATTTCACATTTGTTCGCGATAGGAGAATTACTGACGTTATGCTTAGCCTTGTTTAGTTTTTACTGAATGCTTATGTTAACAATTAGACGCACAAACCCAGTATGTATATAATTTGAGCTATTCATGGTTGTTTTTTGCTCTATTTTAAGTAGTTATCTCTCGCGTGTAAATGTGCCTATACTACATAATATTAATGACAAATTTGTCAAGATGCCTATGTATAAGAGAAAAAATGTAAAAAAATCGAAAATTTTGTTTGTCAGGTTCAATAAACTACAGTTGCACAATAAAGTCTACATACAGTCATATAAAATGCATTTTTAATGAAACTAAAGCAGTTTAAGAAGTTCTTATTTATATACTGTCATATGCATAGACAATTTGTTGATTTTTATAATACACTATAAATCAAATTAACATGTAAAACAACAAAAACAAATTCCTTATAAGCAGTGATCGGCACTCATAGCACTCAGGGGCCAAACACAATCGGCAATTTACAAGTACACAACACGAATGTCAACAAATCTCACAACTAAGAGCACAAAAAATACAATTTTTTCATTCAGTAGTACGCTAACTTTCAACAGAGCAAGTATGTGCCGCTTTGTTGAAGAAATAAAGTACACTCTAAAAATTTGATTTTTTTATTGTAGGTATTTATTTTGTTTTTCGTTTACATTTTAAATTAAAAATATGGAACGTTGAGTGGGAAGAATTTTTTTATTTTCTTTAAATATATTAAATGATGCATAGTGCCTTGTATGCAATCAACAAATTATTATTATCATTATTATGAATTATTTTTTACAATAGAGAAAACAAAAACATGAACTATTTTAATTCAATAAATACGGATATTCTTTTATCGATTAATTCGTTTATTTATTTATTTATTAATTCATTTATCTAGAAAGATAAAATAATTTCTTACGGTGTAAATTACCAATACATTCATATTCTCTCTTTCTGCCGACCACTGCTTATAAGACAAGTGTGTTTGCGAATTTGAAAATTTGTACAAATTTGTAAAACTTTTTACTGGAAGATGTTTGTGTACACAAATACTCAGTAAGGAGAGAATTAAAATAGAGAGTAAAGTGACAGTTTGATGCAAGAGAACTTACTAGTTTTTAGTGTAAATTTTGCCAGTAACAAATTGTAAGAAAAAAAACAGCTGATTGAAAGAAATATAATTGCAAAGCAAAAGATTTCTATTTATGATGAAAGAAATAAGGTGCAAGTTCGGAATGTTCCTGGACAACACTACACATCCGATTTCCATTTTTATCATATTTTCCATATTGACCGGTTAATTTTGTTTTTTTTGTTTATTATTTACATCAGCTGTTTTAGCTATCTTACATATTCTTACAAATTTTCCGTTTGCGTATTGTTTTGGACATTTTTCTTTTTGATATTAAATTTTGTCTTACTCTCTGAAATTTTGTTGCTGATAGTTTTTTTTTTTTTTTTTTTTTTTTTTTTTTTAGAATTCATTTATTTTCAAAAAAAAAATACAAAATTACAATGGATGTGCCTCTGCGCCTTGAAGGCATTTTAGAGGCGAGTTGGCAATAATATATTGCATAACTTAAGAAATAGTTCCTAGTTAACCATAACTATATACAAAAAAAAAAAAAAATATATATATATATATATATATACTATATTACAAGAAGAAAAAAATTATATTTTAACATTCAATATGAATTATAATTACATTAAAAGCTCCTCTATGTTTTGATGTAAAAAATTCTTTAAACTAGTTTTAAATAAAGAAATGCTATTTATATTTTTCAAATTTGGCGGTAAACTATTATATTCACGACTACCCATGTACTCAATACGTTGCTTCGTTGTTTCTAGCCTACACCATGCTACTGCTAAATTCATGTTATTCCTTGTATTGAGTGAGTGCTGATAACTCGAAAAGTGTATGGTATGATGACCAATACTGTTTAAACACTTAAAAACATACATAAGTAATTGCATTTTGTAAATTCCATAGATAGGTAATATAGTTTTAAAAACGTCGGTGTATAATGTTAAAGTTGAATGTGTGATGGGGAGATTAGCTACCACTTTTAAAGCTTTATTTTGCATACGTTGCAACGCTTTTAACTCAGAACTTTTCTTATATCCATACAAAATAGCTAAGTAGTTAAAATGGCTTTGAACCAATGCATTATAAATTAATAATTTCGTGTTTTTATCAAATTTGTTTTTAAACTTGTATAGAAAACCAACAGCTTGGGCTGTTTTTATCTTAACATTCTGGATATGTTGACTCCAAGCAAGATTGCTTTGCAGTTGTATGCCTAAGTACTTAATAGAACTGACTTCCACGATTTCTTTTCCATCTACAAAAACACTAAAGTTGGTATGATCTGAATATGGTTTAAATCTTATCAATCGAGTTTTGTTAGCGTTTAAAAAAAGTTTATTTATTCTCGTAAACTCCGATATTAATGCTGCGTCTCGTTCTATATACACTTTAGCTACTGTTTCATGCTTGTAAGGGTAAAATAAACTAATGTCATCTGCATATATAAAAATTTTACCTGTAAGTTCAAGATTTTTCAAGTCATTAAGATAAATAGTGAACAGTAAAGGTCCAAGTACGCTGCCTTGCGGTACTCCATGCTCAACTTCACGAAATGAACTTTTACTAACACCAATCTGGACAAATTGCTTGCGATTTCTCAAATAACTTCCCAAAAGACATAGTTCTTTTCCACATATACCATAACACTTAAGTTTATGTAACAAGATGTCATGATCAATTAAATCAAATGCCTTCGTAAAATCGTAAAATAAACCTGCCATACCACAATGCCCATCATCTAGACCTTTACAAATAAAATTAACGACATTTACGGCTGCTTCCTCTGTACCACACGCTTCCCGGAATCCATATTGAAAATCATTTAGCAAATTGTGGGTTTTCATAAAAGTAGAAATTTGGTTGTGTAAAATTCTTTCGAATACATTATCAATGCTAGACAAAATAGCGATTGGTCTATACATATCGGACGTACAACTATTGATTCCTTTTGGAATCGGTATTACCTTGTGAATTTTTAAAATATCTGGATAAATGCTCATATTTACCATATTATTAAAAACATTTACCAAAATAGTAGTAAACTCATTCTTATTACTCAATATAATTTTGGGCAATATATTATCATGTCCAGCGCTTTTATTTGGCTTTATCTTTAATATTACATCCTGTACCTCATCATATGTTGTATTATTTAGGTGAAATATATTATTATTACGTACCATTGTTCGTAAAGAATTATACGAGTCAGATGGAAATTGTTCGATTTTCAGCTTGACGTCCTTAATTGATTGAATGAAATAACTATTTAGTACCTCCGCCTTTTCATAATCATCTAAAATAAGTTGCCCATTAGAATCTTTAATATTTATTGTTTTTTTCGGAACTCGTCCAAGTGTCTCATTTAAAAACCTCCAGCTCTTTTTTGGATCATGTTGAATTTCATCAAGTCATCAACACAAGATACTATTAGAGTTGTATCAATTGATGGATCTCCTGTTTGGTTTATATTCGGCAGATAGTTACGAATGTAATCATAAACACGATTAAAATCACAACACAAAGCAACATTTTCTCTTAATATTTGGTTTTGAACTTCAATTCCGATTGTACAGGAAATAAGATTATGGTCTGATAGTTCATATTCCACGGATTCAATGGACAAACAATTTTGAATGTTACTGTAAATATGATCTATGGATGTTCCACTATTCGGCCGAGTAATCAATGTATGACAATTTTTAAAGTCATAATTTGCAAGCAAATTTAACAAACGAACTGACGAATGTATTTGTAAACCATCAATATTCGAATCTCCAGCAAAAATGCATGGAATCCGCCCATAACTTTGAAGTAGATTCTCCATGAACGATAAAAATATATCTGTGTTACATTTCTGTGATCGATAGAACGAGACAAATTGTATAGATTTACCATTTATTTTATTATTTTCTAATGATAAAACAATCACATCTGTAAATGTTTTACTTTCACACATTTCCACTTTATATTGTAGGTGCTCTCGAATAAAAACTGACGTACCTCCATAGCCATCACGTCTACAACAATGAACACTATTGTAACCTGGAATATTGTATAGCTGAACTAGATTTTCCATGAACCATGTTTCTTGAACAGCAATAATATAGGGTAGCCGTGGTAACCTAGCAACTAAAGCTTTAAATTCATTAAATTTATTTATTGAAGAAATACTCCTAACGTTTATAGAGATTATTGAAAAATTGGAACTTGTATTATTTTTTATGTAATTAGCAAAAGTTTTTAAATTAAAAAAATACTGATTATTAATCATAGGAGGAAAAAAATAAATTATATAAAAATATCTACAAATTTATAAATACATAAAACAAACTAAGGCGATAAATAAACATCATCACCATTATCTGGTCCTGCTTCACGCTCAGTACCAAGTCGAGGTCTACGATTCCTTGAACGATTTGTTGTTGCCTCCAGTAACAGTTCATTCACTTCTTCTTCATTAGCTATGAATTTCGGCTTAGACAGCTCACTTTTTTTCACAAAAACTTTACCACCAGCAGCATAGGCAGCACGATACCCAACGGTTTTTAATGTTTTGGCATGATTTAGCAAACTAAGTGTTTCTCTACTAAGGAAGTCGCTAACGAAGATGTTTGATTCAGTTTCCCTTAGCTTTGGCTTTACAGACATTAATTTCTCTTTAGATTTTTTAGAATTAAACTTTACAACCACAGTCTGTTTCTCAGCTTTATCTTCATTTTTCTTTTCATTTTTGCCACTTCTATTGTTACGCTTCTTAATAAAATATGCATCATCAATACTATCCGCATTTAACTCTACACCAACTTCACTTGTAAGCTTCAAAATCGTATCAACAGCTGACGATCCAGTTGGTACCTCTACTCCACTTACTAAACAATCATGTTTAACTCGCTGATCATTTAGAAATTTAATCGAATTTTTCAATGTTTTTACTTCTTGCTTTAATATTTTATTTTCTTTTTGGACAGTTTCAATTTTTTTCTTGTTCTCCACAACACCCTTCAAAATGTCATCGTATTGTTTCGCCATGAAGTTCATAGTTTCTTGCAAATTGTCTAATTTCTTTAAATCTCTTTTGATCTCGTTCAGCTCAGTTTTAATGGTACCACTACTATCACATTGATGACAAACAAACTCTGCATCTTCATGCTGCAAGTTTATAGCTGATAGTTTATAGCATTTCGATAAATATTAGAAACACATAACTTATTACTTGTATGCAGCAAATTTGGTAAAATGTATAGGATTTGGCATATAAAAAAGTTTACATACAGCATACTCACATCACTAGATTTAAAAAAAATATCATTCCTAATTAACGGCATTGATGTTTTTTTGTTGTACAGTTTGACGTGTATTTTATAATTAAACATTAACTCGAGTAAAATTCTTGTTTTTTCGTAAAAATATCACAAAACTTGAAGAAATTTTACAAGATGTTAGAAAATTTATAATAAGTTTACGAAAAAGTCGTACTGAGAAATTTTAAAAATTGTTAATAATAAGCCGTTCTTCTATACAACCGTTAAAAAAATCTAATAATAAGAATCATTCTGAGAGACCAGTAGTCTTTCCGAGCGCAAAAATAAAATGTTATCCGAATTGTTAAAAACCAGAGCTGTTGATTTAGCCAAATATCTCGATAAAAACAAGTCAGTATTCATCCTAAATAGGTCGCAATGTTTTCAGAGCAATAATTTCCATAGCTCCCTAGGAAAAACCATTCATAGGCCAATGAGACTTGAGTTCCAGAACCTTCACAAAAATGGCGATTTTGATTACTAAAAGTTATTTTTAGTAAGGAGTCCAAGTACAATATATTTACATATTTACGATGGTAAGCAAAGATTATGGTGGAAACCTAAAAAAACTATGGATATACACAATTTATTTCAAACAATAAAACATGGTATGGTTATGTGCATGTCAGTTGCTGGAGTGAGAAACATAGTCTTTATTGCGACCACAATGAATCGTCATATTTATTTATACCTTTATAGATAAAAAAAAAATAACAATATTACACTATGCAAGAGGTAGCACGTACGATAATATTTGACATGTGACGTGACGTTACAAAGTTTGAAATTTTATATAAAAAAATTAACTCGGCTTGATTTGCTCAGTTTTTTATTTAATTTGGCGCAAACTTATTGTAAATTGATTTACTAGCAAAACACAGAAATAATGAGAATAAATGACGTTTTACGGTGACGAATGTACCATCGAATGCCAATGAAAACAAATCAAAATTTTACCGTAACTAATATTTATTTACTATTTTTGTATTTTATTGGAGTTTAATTACTTTTGAAACAAATATTTTGTAATCATCGCTCTTAATCAGGTAAATATTCAAGAGAAAATGTTCATAAAAATGAAAAATTTAAGTAAAATTTAATTTATTTAAGTATAAAGTAAATTTATATTAATGTGAAAATGTATTAAGGATACTACAATATCAAATAAATGTATTATATAATAAATACAAATATTGTTTATTATTGTTGATAATTTTGTATACCCATCTTTGAGTACATTAGATTATGAATAAGTTTATTTTTTTTACTTTTTTATTTTAGGATATATTGTCTTAAATATCTACTATAATCGAATTGAATTCTTAATACCATTAAATGTTTATTAGAATTAGCATAAATTGAGCATCACATTGAATAAAGCTTGTTTCTTCACAAATTTGAGCCTACGAATGATGTGGATGCATTTTCTTTTCCATTTCAGCTTCAACACGGGCTTCGTCTATGGTTGCCACGGTTGGTAAACCACCAGGCCAATTCAATAATTCTGATTCATGTTCCATAATCATATTGGCTTCAGCTGTAAAATATAAAAATCAAAATATATGTATTTTAAATTATTAACATTTTATAAAAAGAGGCATACCCCTCTTTTTTTTGGGACATTTCTTATAATTTTTTTTATAAATAATTACATTTATTCATAAAGATGGTCTTGATTTTGTGTTTACTGCCAATTGAAATCATAAAGTTGTTCAAACGAAAAATAACGAAAAATTTACTTTGAGGGTGGTATACCTAAAAGTGGACGTAGCAAGCCCAATTCTGTTATAACTTTGGGTACTGTCATATCTGAAAATGAACATTTATATTAAAAAAAAACACTATAAAGCTAAAGGTATTTTAAATGAATTTAAATTGATCAATATTTTCCATTTTATAAAATATGAACCACGATTATTGTAGCAAATTTCTAATTTGACAATATGCTTTTTTTCTTAAGTTTATTGCTTTTAGGCAAAGTACAGCCTTTAGGATAAAATTTACCCACTAAAACTTAAGCACACATTTTCACTTAATTTTTTTAGTCTAAAACGTGTAGACAGATTTCTATATATTTTTTCCTAAAGTAAAGTAAGTTTTTCAGATTTCACGTGAAAAAAACTTTTATACTCCATATAAAAAAATGATTTTTCAGAAAAATGAGTTTCACGTGAAAATTAAGTACAATTTGTTATTACACAAATTTTATTTTTCTGGTGAAAAGAGAAGTTGAATTATAAATAAATAAATAGTTATTTCACTTCATTATATTCTGATATCTTACGTTATTTTTTAGTCAGCTGTTGATCAGCATTGTCACTTTTTCATGCAAAAAGTTTACAAAATAAGCGAAACGCAGAGTTAAAAGTTTTTTCCGTAAATGAGAGATTTTCACAAGATTTCTTAAAAATCTCAAAAGATTTTTTCTGAAATCTTGATTTTAGTCAAAATTTTGGGATTAAATACAGATAAAAACTAGACATAAAGCTTATGATTTTAACAGATTTTTAACCAGCACTAAACGATATACAGTTGATAAAAAAAAACTTGTACACTTATATTAACAAATTTTGAACCAAACAAAATCTGAAAAATTTATTAGAAAAAATATATAAAAATCTAATAATATTCTCAGACTTTGTTCTAAAAGTGATTACTTTTTGTAAAAAAAAAAATACATAAATTCTATATTGGGTAACATTTATATGAAAAATATTTGAAAAGTCATATGAAAGTAAAAGAGTGTGTTGTGCTACTGGGTCCAATCGAATTGGAATTTAATTTTGTTTTGATGAAATTGTTAATAAAGCACTTAAAAACACATTTTAGGATAAAATTTTTCAAAATCATCTTACAAATATATATACATTATTTTTTTTATTTTTATTAAATCTTCATTTACATAACCGAGCCATTAGGTCCTTATGTGGTTAATTGAAGCTACTATCTAAATAACAAATTTCTAGATAAAAGTAGAGCTTAATAATTCAATAAATAAATATCCATATAATAATATATACATACATTTATGTGTGAAAAAATAGGGACACTTGCATGCAACAAATTTAAAGTAAAAAAAACACACATACTTTGTAGTTGCAATTGAAAAAAACAACATTAAAAATTATTATAATTTTCTATAGTCGAATGTGAATAAAAATAGGTACAGTAAGAAAATGGTTTGAAATATTATTAGTATTTTATATTTTTTGATTGAAATGTAATAGTGGTCATTGTATCTAATAGATTGACACATTTCTGTATCATATTTTTGTAAATAAATGTACCAAGTATGGAGTCAAGTGTGGAAAAGGTATGGGATATAGAAAATCGGAATAGATTGTCATATGCATGGAATTTTCAAATTTTGTTTGTGCCAGACTACTTCCTTGGTATTGTTCATCAATTGTTAATAACACAGACTACAGGAAACGGCTGATTGAATCAAAATGAGTAAGAGGAAGGGATAGATATACAAAAACATACAATTTATATGGAGTTTATTTTTTCTATCTCATATTGAAATTAACTGCAATGTCAAAATAACCATACGGTTCGAGAATTCTTGTTCGACAGTAGAACGTGATTAAGACTAACGTTGGATTTTACTTTAGAAATTTTGCAGTGTCTTTTTTTTTTTTGTCTGAATATTTGTAGTAATTTCGAGGTTATCGGGGAATTAAATATAAATAAGCTTTTATTTACTTTTTGTTAGGCTGTGCTAACTTAAAGAGTTACGCATATATTGTATTTCAAAATTTGTTACAATAAGTGTACAAGTTTTTTTTTTGTTGACTGTACATAAACGTCAAGTTAATTCGGACCTTGAAAGAATTAAAAAAATATTTTTGAAAATTTTGGCCAAAACCTGAAATTGATAATCCATTTGCGATTTTTATATGAAAATCTGAAATGTTACTACAGTGTTTTTTTTTATTCGCAGTTTTTACTGAAATTTGCGAAAAGAAGTAAATTTTTACAGCTTTGTGTGAATTTGAATCTTAACCTACTAACCGGCCTAAGCTTTTTTTGTAACGAAAATTATACAACGTGTCCGTCACGAAAAAAAAGCAATAAGTTCTTCTACAGGATTTTTTTTTCATTGTTTACTTAAAGATATATGGACCAAAATAGGTTAAGAATGAATCTTATAAGCTAGTACATCAAAAGGAGTGCGTTAAGGCATACATCATTTTCTTGTCAATATATAAATACTAAACCGATAGTACACTTTTTGTGTATTTCGTTTTTCGAAAATGCGAAATTAACGGAAACGCACTTTCAATTTATTATATATTTTAAAAACTTTAACGCTTTGCTAGTAGTACTAAGCTTATTGCTTTTGTCAAATTTCCTAAAAATCTCTTTATACATTATCTTTGATTTTTAGTCAACTTGAATATTTTTTTAAGATTTTTGAAAATTGTGCTTGTTTCAAAATGTATATTTTTTGAAATTTTACGAAATTAAAATTTAAACACTTTCTCGCTTCCAAACCTTGCACTGTAAACGAAAGATTCACAGAAAATTTAGTAAATTATAAGAAAAAAATATAAGAAAATCGTTTAAAGCATTTTTGGTCAATTTCATGAGCATTGTCTGGAGGCGCGCTTGCCGGTTAAATGGTTTAATTCGACTGCAATTTTTGTCCAGTCAAAATATCGGTTCATTTCTTTTGTAAATGAGAGCAAAAGGAGAAATTCTTTTTGTGAAAATAATTTTGATTTCGAAAAAAATTGTTCACTTTGTGAAAACATTTCAGATTTTCAGATCAAAATCGAAAACTTAGCTGACATGTGTAATAGTTCTTAAAAGTTCACATTCATTTTTAAATTAAAGAGACTTGTGTACAAAAAATGACCTTCAACTTCAAATGAAACAAACAAATTAAGAAAAAAAATCTATAAAATTTATCATTGCCAAGAAAAAATGAAAGTTAGACGCATTTTATATTTACCTTTTATACGATGTATTTTACTGCCATAAGCTAAATCAGCATAATAACCCATAATAAATGATAAAGGCACCATGGGCACTAAGGTAACCGGCCTTTTAGTGCGTTGATAATATGAAAAACATCCAAATAATGATGTTAAATAGAAACCACTAAGCCAATAGAACAATTCGCGATTACGTGCTATTTCGGTGGCTTGTTCACGTTCTTTTATTTGATAGTGCATCTGTATCCAGCGTTCCATCTAATGGTGTTTTATATGTCATATAAAAAATTTAGATATATATGTTATGTATTTCCAATTTCATTTATCAATTATAATTACGTACCTTCAATTCTTGACATTTTCTGTAAGACGGATCATCATGAGATGGATATGAGGATGTATTGCTTGATGATTTATTGCCCATTTTTTTTTATTTATCCGTTTTATAGTTATTTTATTTGCTTTATATTTAAGTATGTTTCTGAGCGAATTAACAAATCATTATTTGTTTAACAACATTTGCTAAATGAAAACTTTTTTTACCACTTGTGACACAATTGCAAAATCTTCAAAGACTGATTGCTGGTTTCTTTATCTCTTTTCCATACATATAAATTTTTTTTAACTTTGTCAATTTTCACAGCCCTGCGCAATAGATGTTTATGAAATGCTTTATTTTGTTTATTTTTGTACACTTTAAAAAATACTACTTTGTAAATAAGAATAATAATAAATATGAATTATAAAAGAAAGAAGAACTATGTACCAACTGTCAGCGATGCCCAGTTAGCCCTTTTGGGGCTATATTCATCCCTTTTTGATTGCTTTCAACGCGTACTTTTTTCACTTAGCCCTTTTATTTTGTTAGGGGCACAAACGCCCAAATCAATTACCAAGCGAGTTGTACCAAAAGTTGTAACGTGTATGGCTTGCATTAAATATATCAATACTCCTTGGGTAAGTCGGTCTTTTCATAGGCGTGTGGTTTTATTATTTAATGCGCTGCCAGCATCTTTAAGGCAATTCAATTATAGCGTTCATGTTTATAAAAGAAAACTTTTAAATAACTTTCATTAATTACAACAATTTTCTTTTCTTTTTGATAATTTTTTATTACTACATTATTCTTTTTTTCTCGTTTCAATTTGGGATAGCAAAATGTTATATACTTTATTTATACGGTATCAAATAAATAGTTATCAGGGTTTTAATTTATAAATTTTAAGGTAACCCTAAGTGAGTGGAATATTGTAATTTATTAATTGGCCTCTAGGCTTTGAAATTACAAAATGTTGAATAAAAAAAAAAAAAAAAATAAAAAAAAAAAAAAAAAAAAAATTGTTTAATCCATATAAAATAGGCTTATAAAGAAGCCATAACCGTTGCTCAAATTACAAAATACAGTTAAGTATTTCTGCAAAAATTAATTCAAACCAAACTTACGAAAAGTCCAAATTTATATAAAGACATGGCCCGAAGATGTAGAAGAAAATTCGATTTTGTTGGAAAACGAAAATTTTTCTTTTAAATTCTACATTTTTAATTTAAAAATTTAAATAATATTTTTTTTTTAATATGTTTGAATATGTAAGATCGATCTCTTAATAGTACAAATTTTTAAATAAAATAAACGGAAAAACACAAAAACTGGCAAGTTTTTGAATTTAGCCCTTTTTAACTGAAAAAAAAATTTTTTCGTAGAATTTCTAAAGAATTCAATCCCTAATTCTATTTTAAATTCTGATTGACTATGGAATGAGTTCTTTATTTTTATTTGAATTCATTCATTATTCTTCTTTTTTCAATTACTAAATTTAGTCATTGCGAATTCGTTCGATTTATTTCTCATTCGATTTACAAATTTTAAAATTCAATTAATCTCTTATAAATCCGATTGAGCAAATTGGAAATGACATTCCTTATTCCTCATTAGGATTCAAAATATATCACTTTAAAAAATTTATAACTTTAAAATAATAACTTTGTTGCTTTCTTAGAGAAAATATAATTTATTACAAATTCATAAAAGAACATATGAACTCGTCGACGAAAATTTTTACGCCAACGGTTTTCTTTATAACTCAGGAACCAAATGAGTCTTAAAATTTGGACACTTTTTCGATATTTTGGCGTTTTTGCCAATTTTCATGACGCCATATTTCGAAAACCGAAAGGGTTTGCGGTTGAAAGGTTCATGATTTGATAAACACTACCCATTTACAATATTTGTGGCGAATTTCATTAAAATCGGTGATGACAAATCCGAATGCTGTGCAATTTGAGCTGGAATTGCCCTATTTAGTAAATTTTTTCTGAATTTAGCAAACATATTTTAAATTACACTTTACAAAAAGAATACTAAAATTAAGTAGCGGCTACTAATTTTTCTACTAATTTCATTGTACATTGTACATGTGTTGCTAAGATTAGCAAAAAATACCGCTGGGCTCAAATTAGCAAAATTTCCCGTAATAACAGCAAAATTTTTAGTTGCCATTACAGACTTTTTTTTTTGGTGAGTTAAATTTCGATAATTCGCAAAATTTTTTTTTAATTTTCAAATTTTTGTTAAAATTTAAAAAAGAATAGCTAAATTTTATAAATTTTAAATTTTGCTCAAAAATTTATTATCCTGTATTAATTTTTAGATTTTAAAATGTTCCCGCTCTTTATACTTTTTGAAAAACAATAATATGGCCCTTGGTGAGAAATGCGTGACCACCTCTGCTATAAATAAAATTGCTATATTTTTAATCCAACTAAGAAAATCGAATGATTGAATTTCAAATTAATAAATTCCTAATGATTGAATTCAATAATTGATAAAATCGAATTAGACAAATTTTCTTTATTTCCTATAAGTAAATTCGATTCAGGAATGTATTTCCTGCGAATGTTTAAAAAGGGATTCACTCGATTTAAATGCAAATGGGATTCGCTTTTAGTGAATTTACTTTAAATAGGAATTCACTTTAGATTTCAAAGATCTGGTATTGATGGCTGATTATTAGAAAAGGAAAATATGCTTTTTATATGCACTTTTTTATTTTCTATAAATTTGTCTCATACTATGCTTAACGTTTCCAAGCTTTTTATATCAATTTTCTCTAAAAAATTAAAAAAAAAATGTTTAAATAATTTGAAAAGGAATGATGTAAAAAATATTGTGTATATTAAATAATAACAGCGATGTTATTTAGTGTAAATAGTGTTTCCCAAGTATACTTTGTTCGACGGCAAGCGTTTTATATAGAGCCCCAAGAAACATTTTTACGGACTCTCCGATACGTACGGAATCATGAATCCGGCTTATACTGTACGTTTACGGTCCGAAAATACGTATCCGTCAAAGCTTGTACGTAAACGGAACATTAACGGACCGAATAATTGAATTTTCGAAAACAATACGTTTTTACTCCGTTTTGGTGTATCCGTTTCTGTACCGTCAAATACGGACCATTGTTTTTCATAAGTTTTTCTTCCGTTGCTTTTGGATTTGCTTAGTAATAAAAAACTAATACTTAAATATCCCTCAGATAAATATTTATGAAATTGAAAACAAGTTTTACGATGATGTGTGCAAAATTATGTTGATTTACAAATAAAAATATTGCACCACAGCTTAAAATGATTTTATGAAAAAATTTTCAAATTTGCATTGTTTGCTTTATCATATCGTAAGTACCACAATTTAAACCAAAATTAAATATTTGTTTTATTTATTTCATGATTTTTAATGGACCACAATCGCAGTGATTGATGGATGGTAATTGTGCTGGAGATAAATATGGTATTTGTTTGGTATTTAAAGAAAAAAAAAAAATAAAAATTTGCTACTAACAATTAAAATAATATGCCTTTACACAAATCCATTTTTTGTTGAAAAAAACGGTATGAATACGGGTAAATGATCCGTCATTGACGTACTTTTAACGGACAACTCCGTTTTTCATCCGATATATCCGGTCCGAAAACGGTCCGTCATTGACGGTTTTTAAACGGATTCGAATCAGTTTCGATGTTCCTTAAAATCCGTTTTCTGGTCCGTTTAAAGAAAACGGTATGTAAACGGAGTTGGATTCCGTTTATGACGGGGCCGAAACCGGTACGTAAACTGTACGTATTGTTTGTTGGGAGTATTCGAAAACGAAACCTAAAACTGGTTAACGGATTTTTCGTTTTTTAAAAGCAGACCGGTTTCGGTTTTTTACTCTAAATTTGAATAAACCAAAACCCGGTTTGTGGTGTTGGTTAAGCGGGGTTTTATTAAAATATTATTACGGAAATTTGATGCATTCATTTCAATTTACTCGTAGAAACAGAAATTCACATATGCTAGTCCCAAAATGTAAATCAATTCCCTTCAATGGCAACTCTTTACTATCAAATAGCAAAGATCAGTGCCCAGATTCTATAAGACGATTAACTTTTATCGTCTACTTTCTAAGTAAAATATCTAACATATTAAATAAAAATTGTAAATTTAAGTTACAAATTTGGTAAAATACAGTAATTTTCAATCTTAAAGTTCAACATTTTGGTAAGACGATAATCGTCGCTAGTCTCATAGAATTTAGCATTTGGTAGATAATTCTACTAGCAAAGACTAGAACCCACCAAACATATAAATATTTACAATATAAAAGGAACTCGATTATTTTTAAGAACATAATTCAAGGTTTTTAACAAGTAAAAGCTTAGCGAAAGAAAAGAAAAGTTACAAGTCAGTTATAATAACTAAAACCTGGTAGTCGTTAAAAATAAGATTTTTTAAACTTCCCAGCAAAAAAAAATGGTAGTCATTCTCTGACTATAACTTCTTTCATTGCTTCCTAAACTTCAGTTGACATTCTTTCATGATTTTTTGGTGTTATTCTAAGGCACTTCCAAAAAATTCATGTGTTCATATTTCAAATGCAGTGATCTGGATATAAACCCCATGCATATCTTAAAAAATCACTCTTCATTACTTCTAAAGCATATGTCATAGTATATCGTATATTTTTTGAATCTAAAGCATTTATTCAAATTGAAAAAATAGTTCTGATGAAATTTTTTTTAATTTTTTTATTAAATCATTTTTTATATTTTAGTTTAAAATTTCATGAGGGTTAGAATTTATGCAGCTTTGCAAAGTTTTGAAATATTAAGAAAAACAGATTTTTTTAACCTTTAATTGAAACTAGCTGGGCTGTCATTTGCGTTTTTTCAGCCTTAAATATTTATGAGGGCGCAATCTGTGCATTTTGCATTATGTTTATTATTTGACACTACACCATTTCCAGTTTTTATTTAGAATTTATCAAAATAATTTTAAAATCGTGTAAAAATTATTTAAAATTGCCCAAAAATGTTTTAAAATTGTGCAAAAATTATTTAAAAATGTTCAAAAATATTTTAAAATTGTCTAAAAATGTTTCTAAATTGTACAACCAGTTTTTAAATTATCCAAAAATATTTTAAAATTTGTCTAAAAATTCATTAAAATTTTTGAAAAATGTTTCAAAAATGCTTTTTCACTAATGCAGAATTATTTATTTGTTTTAATAAAGAGTATATCAATGCATACATTTCGCTTCTTTAAACTTATTTTTCTGCATTTTTATGAATTAAATTTTTATCAAAGCTTTAATACTACAAAGTATATAAATATTTTCCGCTCATGCATCAGATTACCTAATCTTTGTATTATCATTGCTTCCTTAGAGTAAAGTATGAGTAATGCTAGTAGCTACATTTGAATACTTCCATCCTATGACACGCTAATGTTAAATTCATCGATGAAACCATTAGAAAAGAAGTGATGCCTTTGCCATAGTAGTGATTGATGCTTTTATTGCTTCTTTGGCAGCTTCATTTTTGCTGGGTTTCTAATGCAATTATTTGATTGAAAAATTTGGAAAAGCTTAAGGTCAGAATATTATGTCAAAATGTATTAACTTTATGAGAGAAATTATGCTACTCGCGGTTTTTTCGATAAATTTGCGAATTGGGCACGAAGAGAAAAATCCATAAGAAAATCCATTCATAAAAAACGCTACCAATATAAAGGGTGTCCCAAGAAGAACGCAATTTTTAAATCTGGCGACATTCGAAGTGTCATTGTTTGACATTTGAACAATTGTTATTGTTTGCTAGTAGAAGGTACGAGGTTAGTAAAAATGGAGCGCTACACGAATGAACAACGCATTCTCATTGTGAAATTGTTTTACCAAAATGGTGAAAGTTTTGCGGCTACAGTTCGCAAATTGCGATCAATTTGGGGTCACAATAATGCTCCAAAAGAGTCAACTGTAAAGAGATTAATGGATAAATTTGCCGAAACTGGGTCTGTTAGTGATGTAAAGACAACAACGCGCCATCGACCAGGTCGATCGACCGAAAATGTCGCAGCTGTACGTGATGATGTCGCTCAAACTCCATCCACCTCAATTCGACAACGAGCTCAGCAAATTGGTGTCTCCAAATCCACTTTGCATCGAATTTTGACGAAAGATTTGCATCTTCATGCATACAAAATTCAATTGACTCAGGAACTAAAGCCAGCTGACCATGGACAGCGAAGGGAGTTCGTTAATTGGGTATTGGAGAGACAACATGAAAATGCTGATTTTGCCTATAAAATCATCTTCAGTGACGAGGCCCATTTTCATCTTGATGGCTTCGTCAATAGGCAGAATTGTCGCATTTGGGGTGAGGAAAATCCTCGAGTGATTCACGAGAAGCAAATGCATCCTCAACGTGGTTTTTGGGCTGGAGGAATCATTGGACCTTTTTTTCATGAAAATGAGGCAGGTCAAGCGCAAACATTCAATGGTGTTCGGTATCGTGAAATGATAACCAGTTTTTTCTTGCCTAGAATTGAAGAAATGAATGTGGAGGGCATGTGGTTCCAACAAGACGGCGCCACATGTCATACAGCCAGAGAAACAATTCAATTGCTGCATCAGTCATTTCCCGGTCGTGTTATTTCGCGTTTTGGAGATCAGGATTGGGCGCCTAGATCGTGCGATTTAACACCATTAGATTTTTTTCTTTGGGGTTTTTTGAAGTCGATGCTTTACGCGAATAAGTCGACGACGACATAAGCCTTAAAAGAGGAAATTCGACGCTGCATTAATGAAATACCGTAGCATTCATGCAAAACGGTCATTGAAAATTTCATTAAAAGATCGCGTGCATGCCAGCAAAGCCGCGGCGGCCATCTGCACGATATATTGTTCCATACATAACCTCATTCTGTCTACTTTACGATATAATAAAGTTTCACGATTTTTTTTAAATATCTGTGTTTTATTTAAAATTTAAAAATTGCGTTCTTCTTGGGACACCCTTTATTAAGAGTACGGGTTAATTACCTAAGGGAGTCATTGTCAATAAAATTAAGACATCGCAAATAGTATTATTTTCTCGGGCTGTGTACTTACAATTTGAAACAATTTTCCGCAGAGAGGTTGTCAATGACATATGTCAAACAAGAGTTTTCGAACCTTATGGATATTCAGACATTGTAGTGATTTGCAAAATGAGTTAAAAAAAATAAACGCCATACAAATTGTATGGTACATACATATTTTTTGTATATCTATCCCTTTCTACGTATCACTGCTATTTTCGTTTTCATATTCTAGTCGCCATTTTGATTTAATCAGCTGTTTTCTGTTTGGGATTTCTGTGCAATTTTCTACTTAATAATGAAGTGTTCGCATTTACTGTCAAATTACACTGTACAACAAAATGAAAAGACCAAGTTTAAACGGATTCTGGTAGAAAGGACCAAAAAAAATATACGTGTATCGGCCTTTTAAAATTTGTTCCCCATTTGGCAAATTCTTGTGATGAATCGGCATAAGAAACTTACATTTATAAAATGTGTTTAGCAGATTTATGTAAAAATTTATTTGTCATCAAATCTTACTATGAGACTATGAATACACCTGAGTGAAATATAATAATTAAAAAAATGCGTGCATTATTGAAACATATTTCATCAAATTTGTGCTATGACTTTATTTTTAAAACTAACAGTTATCTTGGGTGTCTGTTTATTTTAGTTTAAAAATAAAATAAATTTCGACATTTTTTTAAATCTGATTTATTTGGTGTTTCCCGTTCTCGTTTTGGTTTAGACGAACGAAAATACAATAGCAAAACACATGCAACACAAAAATAAAATACATGCACTTATTAGTCTAACAGCGAAAGTCTTAAGGAAACACCACTAGCCGGTTCAAGACGTCGGTTGCGGCTAAGAAAGAAGTTATTGTCGGCGATAGATATGCGGCAACTATCTCTGATGCAAAGTTAATCTAGTAAAAAATGGATTAACTGCTATGTTAGTTTGAGACTTGCTTAATGCTTAAGTAAGCCAAAGGTTTTCTTAAAAAATCATGTCGACTGAAGACAGCCGGTCGCAATATCGGGAAAATGACGATTGCTTGAGGTAAAGGAGTGGTTCGATCCTTAGTAAAATTCAAAACTACACTCACAATACTTTTACGTTAAAAACAATCTGAAATACATATTAAAGTAATCAAAAATACAATCAAAACGAGGACTACTGATTTTTCATTTTATTCAGCAAATTTTTTATTTTGTTTATTTTCAATCATTGTTTAATAATCGACAAAAGTAGTCGACTTTTAACTGACAAAACGTTAGAAAAAAACTATTTTTGTGGTTTGTATATATGTATATATTTTTATTTTCTATGTGTGTATTGTATATTTATTTGAATAATTTCTTGTACTTTTTATTTAAATAATTTTGTATTTAAAAAATAACTATTTTTATAAAAAAAAAAACAAAAAAGAATTATTTCAATTCCTATTTTTAGAAACAGAAAACATAAAATTTTACATTTAACAGAAAATATCTGTACATTTTTATAGTTTGTTTTTTGAATGACTGATTCAAATAGTTAAAAAATATATTTCTATAAATTTCAATTGATTCTTAATTTAAAAACAAACTATACGTATTACTTTTTAAATAAACTACAGTCGGAATATATATTGTGAGTGCACAACTAGCCGACTTTTGCGCTTAAGAGTATGTCCTACTTTTAAACATGAGTCGATTGAGAAGAGTATCTTCACCTCTGATTCCACTTTTGGAACCTAACTTTAATTGCATCTTCAACACCACGCCAACATTAGCCAGGTCGTTTTTTCTACCTGGATAACTTAATTACATCGAATAGGCATTAAATTCTAGTCGAAAAAAGAATCTATTTTGAAAATATTAATTTTAACATACAGTGTACAGCAAAAGTCATGGTACCCCTGTCAAAATAAAAAATCTCCCCAAATTTCTCAAAATTTACGTAACTGAAAATGTGACATTTATTTTTATTTTGTGTATTCACTTGTATACTACCGCAAATCCAAAACATATTTCACTTGTTTAACTAAATAAAACGTATACAAATTGTAGACCAATATAACTCCGTATTTAAGCACAGCATAAGTCATGGTAAACCTAGTCAAAACGGTCTTATATTTGATTTACCCTATAAAATTTTATTGCAAAACTGTTGGTATCCCTTAGACTTTTGTTGATTCCCTTTTAAAAAAAACGTAACGGCACTTTCCAAATTTCCAAGAAGCATTTGTTTATGACAAGAAGTGAAGTCAAGAAATTTTTTAAAATGTCGAGAAAAGAATTAGCAATAAAAGAGCGAAAAATAATAATAGTCACGGAATGGGTAAAGCATACACCGAAACTGCTAAAATTATAAATATGAACAAATCAGTAGCGCAAAGAATTATAAATCTTTTTCAAAGATGAAAAAGAATTGAAAATAAGCCACGAACTAAAGCTCAATAATTAAGATGGACGAAATATTTAAGACATCATCAGAGTTGAAGTTGTTTCTGCAGACACGGTACATGGGTGCATTCTGTAGGCCGGTTACAATGTTCATACTGTTAGCAAGAAGCTGCACTTTAGCGTAACAAGTAGAAAAAAGCTTATGGATTCGCAACGGAATATAAAATGAAAGCAAACGACTCTTGGGAAAAAGTAATTTTACTCGGAAAAATCAAAATTTAACAGTTTTGGATCGAACGGGCGTGGCGCAAAAAGTGCGACGAGCTAAATACAAAGAATATTATAAAAATTTTGAAATATGGAGAGGCTGGAGTAATAGTATGGGGTTACATGTCAAAATTGAGTAGACAATGGACAAAACGGTTTACATGAACATTCTGATAGAAAATCTTAATCAGAATACTGAAAACTAAATATTCGAGATATTTATTATTTTGAACAGGACACAATGATACTAAGCATATACCAGCTGACGTTAATATGTGGATCGCAAATAACACACCACATGTGCTTAAAACCCCTCCTCAAAGTCCCGACTTGAAGCCTATTGATCACATGTGGGATAATTTAGAAAAATGCATACGAAATCACACTATTTCTAGTTAAGCCCAGCTAACGAAAATACTTTCGACTAAATGGGGTCAAATATACGAAAACTACACAAAAAACCTTGTGCCCTAAATGCCGATATGGTTGATTAAAGTTCTACGACTTAAGGCATATCCTACTAAGTAAGAGGGTGAATCAATAAGTCCGTGACTTTTTGAATGAAACACAGTTTTTTTGCAAAAAAAAAAATTATTTTTCAACATAATCTCCTTTTAGCTTAATAAACTTAGTCCAAAGTTTCTCCAATTTTTGTATTCTTCCAAAAAAATAGGATTTTTCGAGGTCCATAAAATAGACATTTGTTTGATCAATAATTTCATCGTTGCAGCTAAATCTCTTTCCACCGAGCCATTTCTTTAGGTTTGGAAATAGAAAATAGTCAGTGGGAGGTAAATCCGGAGAATAATGCGAATGAGTGGGCAATTCGTAGTCTGCTTCATGGATTTTTGCCATGGAAACTAAGCTGTCACACGATTCCGTTGGTGGTCGATTGTGAGTAAACGTGGCAGCCATCTTGCGGAAAGCTTTCTACCCAAGTGATTGTTCAATATTGAAACCACTGAGCCATGTGAGATGCCTATGTCTTCCACAATCTATCGCATATTCAATCTCCGATAGGCCAACACCATATCGTAATATTTTTCAATTGTTTTGGGTGAAGAGACCTCAACTGGGCATCCAGAACGTTCGGCATATTCCGTGCTTGTAAGGCCACAACGAATGTCAGTAAACTAATTTTTTACCATTGAAATCGATGGTGCAGAGTTCCCATAGTATTTATCAAGCTTTGCCTTGGTTTGATTGACGGTTTTTTTTTCCGCAAAAAATAATGTTTGATGAGCACACGAAATTCACTTTTTTCCAATTAAAAAAAAAAACACGAGGTTGTATAGAAAGTAGTCTATTAACAGGTGGCCCTTGATGGGAGCAGTGTTGCATTTGCATACCTACGAGTTCGAAAAGTCACTGACTTATTGATCCGCAGTCGTATTAGGTAAAGCAATTTAGTTCAAAAATCACAAAATTTTAATAAAGTTTTTTTTTTGGAGGTACCCTGAATTGCTGTGAAAAAACTTGAAGTTGCCATGGTCTTTATTTTTATTTTTTATTTATTATTTAGATAAATAAGTGAAATATTATTTTGATTTGTTATAGTATATAAGTTAACAAATTTAATAAAAATAAGTGTCATATCTTTTGTTACGTATTTTTTTAGAAATTACGAAAGATTTTTTATTATAGCTAAGGTACCCCGACTTTTGCTGTACACTGTACATGTTCTTTACACTTGAACATATGTCAATTACAGTAAATAAATTATTTCTAAGAATTAGGAAGATATTTTGCACTTTTTGGATTTTCACTAAATTTACAGCAATACCAGCGAAAATTACTTAGAATAATAAAATACAGGTAAAACTGAAATAAATCCTTGTGTGACAATAAAACCAATCGACTAATAAGATAAGATATAAGGCAGCATATAAAAAAGGTCCTAGTTTAGGGTATACAATCGGTTAATCGTTATTCGATTAATCGAAAAAATTTGCCAAATAATTTTACGAATAATTTAAAATGCCCAAATTTTATGCGATTAATCGATTTAACAACTTTGTTAAAAATATACTAAAATGTTTCAATAATATTTTTTTTTAATTTTTTAAAGCTTAATATAACAAAAAAAACAGTCATAATACCCTCTAGAAAATGTTATTTCGAATGCCTTAAGATTCGGAGTTTTTTAACGTAACGCAGTTTAAAACGTAAAACAAAGAAATCTACAACTAAACTGTTTACAAGATTGTACTTAGTCACACTTAATATTAAATGGGAACTAAGATCCAGAGAGAGGTGAATAAATAAATTCTAAGCTAAACACAAATTGACAAAAGGTTTTAAAATTTCTTTGAAAATATAGTTTGTATATATTATTCGATCTCTATGTTTTGTAATTACATATATATTTTAGAATTGATCAGGTTCGAGATCATAATTAAATGGTACTAAGGAATAATGTATGGGAAGATTGAAAAATTTTGAGGATCAGCGCTAGCGGGAGTGCAAACTTTTGACATACATTTAAAAAAATTAGTATTTAGTATTCTTTATTAACATTTAATTATAATATCGAACTGAATTAATTCTAAAAATATATATTTAAAAGAATTTTCAAACTTCATAAAAATTTGGAAACCTGAATTTAATTTATATTTTATTAAGCACATAAGTAACTTTTCAAACATATAAGCGTTTCCGAAGACAATTGAGTAAACTCTCTGAACACTTAAAATTAACAAAATTAATTACAAAGTTTTTCAAAATCCCTCGCGATGGATGTAAACATAAATGAAAAATATTTGATAGAGAGGTTAGAATATTTGATAGAGAGAACAGAAAAACTAAGAATGCTTACAAAACACGATCTTAAATAATACATTTTTTATACATGTGAATTTTAAAAGTGATACTGAACATATTTTTGTCGCCTTTTCGAAATCAAATTATTAAGTTATTACTTCATATTTTTTCGATTAATTTTAAAATATTATACGATTAACTGGTTAAGAGAAAAAAAAACCGTATAATTATTTAAATGATTAATCGATTAAAATGAAACGTCGATTAATTGAATACCCTAGCCACAGAATACACAAACAGATTAGCAATGACATATGCCAAACAGGAATTCTTCAACCATATGGTTATCTTGACATTGTAGGGATTTGCAAAATGACAGAAAAAATAAAAATAAATATAAATTTGCGTGCATATCTATTCCTTTTCTGTGTATCACTGCAATTTTGACATTTCCTTTTACTCATTTTTGATTCAATCAGCCGTTTCCTGTCTGGGTAGTTTGTGACCCTAGCTTTGTTTAGGTAAAAACTGGTATAAAATCGTTAAACATTTATTAAACATATGACAATTGAAATTCAGTTGCCAAAGTGTTAACTACTAGTATTTAAAAAAAAAATGAGAATTTTATATATTCTAATATTGGTAATCTGCACCACCAGCTTAAAGGCTACCCAAGAGTCATCCAATGAATCGAAATTGAAACAAAACAATCAAATGGAAACAAAACAACCAAATGATTATGAGATTGACGTGTTTGATTTATTGGGATTGTCAGATCATCATAAGGAGAGACTTAAAAGACAACCGTCTTTGAGGAATTCAGCTTCAAAATTTCTATTAGAAATATATAATGATATCAGTGAAAATGAAGAGGAATTGAAACATATTCAGGAACATCTAACACGAGGACGTCAGAAAAGAGCATTGAGAGAAGAGAATTTTATAACTAAATTTGATCGGATGGCAATTGAAAAATCTAATAATATTATAACATTTTTAAGTAAAAGTACGTATAAACTATCAGAGAAAAAAGTATCACAAAATGGTATGTAATTAAAAATATTTGTTTAAAATGTTTGGAAATCGTTACTTTTCATATAAATTATTTGAAAATAAAAATTAAAATTACAAAAAAAATAACAAATATTTTTTTGAATTTACAAATTCTATTGTTGGTGCTTTTTTAAAAAAAAATTATTTGTGTTTACAAAAAAATTCTATGAAAGATGTTCAATGCTTTGTAATTTATAGTAATTTAATTTATTGTATAATATTTCTCATCCAGCTAAAGATCTTTTATTTATAAAAAATTAATTATTAATATTTATTTATGCCAATATTTCGTCTCCACATTGGGTGACTTCTTCATGGGAAATTGTTTTTTTTATAATTAATAAATGAAAATTATAAATTGAAAACTTATATATAACTATTCCGATTTCAATTGTTATAGTTCACAGTTATGGAGTACTCCGCTCTACATAGTAGATTTTCTTCCCTTCTCCTTTGAGCCTACAATTTTGTTTCTAATCATGCCATCTCTTTTTATGTACACTTCACAGAGTGGAGTACTCCATAGTTGTGAATTGACCTTTATTTACCAAATTTTTTTTTCAAATCAAGTTTATAGAAAAATTTATTAATATTTTTTTCTTTAATTTCAGAAACTTCAATCTCCAATCCCGAACAGTTATCAGATTTACCCATTGTCAGTGACATGCAAATAGGTTTTAATACCAATGATGTTCCACGTGATTTACAATTAGTCCACTCAGTATTAAGAATCTATCAGCTGCCTAGCTCTGGAAAATACGTGCATAATACCGATACACAAAAGGCCAGAATTTCCATATATCAAAGAGTCGTATGTCGTAAACAATATACCGGTGCTTTGAGAATTGTAAGTTCGATCAATACCACTACCACATATAAAGGATGGCTGGAATTTAATGTGACTCGCATATTAAATGGATGGTTACAACAAAAATCCACACAGTCAGGACGTCTTAACGAACTGTTAGTGGGTGTAACTTTGGATGTGCAAAATTCATCTCATGAATCCAAATCCATTGAAATTTTAGCCAGTGATTTGGGTTTAGTGAAACCTAATGCAGCCGAAGAAGTGATTGATTTACAACCATTTGTTATTGGCTACTTCGATGGTCCTGAACTTATGGCCAAAATTCAGAAACTACGTTTTAAACGTGATGTTATTAAACGTAAACGTAAGGCTGATTTCTATATCCCTTCTCAAATTCAGGAAATGTATAAATTAACTACAAGCTGTGAACGTTTTAATTTCACTTTGGACTTTAGGGATTTACATATGCATAATTATGTTATAGCTCCTAAAAAGTTTGAAGCATATTTTTGTGGTGGCGAATGTAATTTCCCGTTAGGTTCGCAAATGAATGCAACTAATCATGCCATCGTTCAGACATTAATGCATTTAAAACAACCTAATCTTCCAAAACCATGTTGTGTTCCCACCGCTTTAGGTTCGATATCAATATTACATTATTATAGTGAGGATAGTGTTAAATTAAGTAAATATCCTCAAAGTGTAGCCAAAGAATGTGGTTGTCATTAAGATGAATTTTGAAGGAAAAAAAATGTTAAATTTCAAATGAATTTTGTGATGGTCCTAAAATTTTTACAATCGGAGCGTTATCTAGGTATAAAGTAGTTATAAAATAGCATGATATATATTTTGTTATATTTTTTTTCTGTATAAATACTAGGGTATTCAATCGGTTAATCGTTGTTTTGTCAAAAAAAAAAAAACAAACCGAATAATTATTTGAACAATTAAAATGAAAAAAATCAATTCAATACCCTAATAAATACATAAACATAAACATTTTAAATAAAATATTATTACACGAGTTAAAAAAAATTGTTCAGGCGTAATATATAATCATATCCAATTTGATATTCTTTAATATGCTGATAATGCTGTAATATTTAACTGATCTTATTTGATCCGAATGCCAGATCTTATAAAATCCAACAATATATTTGGGGATTTAGAAGGATCTAAATTGATCTTAAAAATGACAGATTAAATTGGAACCAGCAATATATTTGGGGATAAAGAACGATCTGAATTGTTTCGAAAAGTGGCACATCAAATTAGATCCAACAATATGTTTGGGGTTTTAGAAGTATCAAAATTGATCCGAAAAAATAGAAATCGAATTATATCAGAAAAGATCCAAACAATATAATTCGTGATCGTAATTTTTCGATCAAAATAAGTTTATTATTTCTGGACATAAATCATTTATACGAATATTTTTCAACAGGGATGTTGTAGTTCGGCCCTAGGTTGGAAATCAAAGTTAAAGTTGGAGTTTTCATTGTACATAGTTACTTATTAAAAAAACAGTTTTCACACGATTTCATTCGATTGTGAATGCTGCAATTCGGTCCCAGTTTATTAAAAAACGTATAAAAAAATTAAAAAAAAAAATAAAAGGAAAAAAAATTAATTAAAATTTGAACTCGGTCTACCGGAGTTGTCGTCACTTTACTAGACTATATTTTTCCTATAATTGTATTATATATAATTATATCTTTAAGACTTTCTAACTTATCTCGGAATAACCAAAGTTTAATGCCTAACCATAGTTATGAATGTTAAATTTATATGGAAGAATATTTGTGGTTAACGTTTTACTCTGTGGTTAACGTTTTACGCTGTAAGACTTATATAATACTATATTCGGGAATTTTAGAAAAACATCATGGCTGAATTAATTAGACCAAATTGGTCCTGATATATATATTGGGTATACAAGTTAATCAAAGACATTAATTTATTAAAGAAAGAACATTAGTTGAAACTATTTCCCAATAGATGGCGCATCTGAAAATAAATTCTCCGTATTAGGCACAAAGACATTAATTTATTAAAGAAAGAACATTAGTTGAAACTATTTCCCAATAGATGGCGCATCAGTTAATAAATTCTCCCTATTAGGCATATTTTGCTACAATATGCAACAGGGTATTATTGATTTTTCTATTTCGTTCGTAACATAAAAGAATATTTGCCAAAAACTATAAAAAAATATTTGTTTTACGTGCATATTATACTTCAATTTTCTAAATCAAAAGTCATTTAGATGTTTAAGAACACAGTATTACAATTTTTCGTATGTGTATTTATTTTTAACATAAAAATGTGAAAAAAATGCTTTTATCACGTCGAACATTTCAAAAATGGACTTTAGTATTATTAAATAAGTCTGCTAGTGACAGATTACTGTACTAGAATTTGAAATATGTATTAAATGTCATATTTGTGGTTCCTAAGATAATTAAAAGCCAAATCCAAGGCCATGCCGACCTAAGCATGGCGCAGGGTATTGTTTTTTATTTGCTTGAGCGCCATCTACTTCTAAGTATAGACACTAAACCAATTATGCATTTTGCTCTATCTTTATAAATTAATGCCTTTGAAGTTAATAATGTCGATTTGGACAACAGATGTCATAACTATCACATATAGACCATATGTCATATGACCATATGTATGTGTCAATAATAACAAATATGGTATTTTGGAGGCTAAACTAATGACAGATGTTTAGTATTCGATAGACGCCAAAGTGTACACACATTTTTTTTCAATCGCTTTAATAATGTCAAATTTTGTGCATAAAAAAGATGTTTTATGGGGAAGCTTGATAACCTTCTTTCATTTGAATAAAACGGCTGCTGAAAGTTATCGATTGTTGGTAGAAGCTTACCAGCCAAATCAACGCCGAAGCCGAATATCCATGGCGCCAAGGTAATACTCTGTATTTGATGGGATCAGAAGGGGGTTTTGTATTTTGAGCTGTTGAAATAGGGTCAGACGATCACCGAACCGAACACAATTGACTCGTTTGAAGAGAGCAAGCAATCAACATAAACGACCAGACACGAGACCATAATCTTCCATCATAACACGGCTCGGCCAAATGTTGCAAGACCGGTCAAAAACTATTTGAAAAACAGTGTGTGGGAAGTTTTGGCTCACCCGCCTTATAGCCCAGACCTTGCCCATTCTGACCACTATTTGTTTCGATCGATGCAGAACGCCCTTACTGTAATACGCTTCACTTCAGAACAAGGTATCAGATTTTTTTATAAATCTTTTTTTTTAACAGTTTCTTCTTTTTGATTAAAATAATAAGTAGAATAAAAGAACAGGAAAATGTTTGAAAAATGACTTTTAAATTTTAATGTTTTTTAATGTTGCAATAAACTACAAAATTTTCAAATAAAAAACGTTGTCTGTTGCATCTAAGCATATTTTGTACATTGAAAAAGTTCTTTCAACATTAACTGATGTAATGGGGGCGAATTTTTAGCATAATATGCCAAAACTGATTTTATTGAAGATCCAGTCAGCTGTTTGCTTATTCTTTTTAATACTTGCAGACCATTGTTGTTGTTACAATCTGTTTAAGTTTGTTCTAAATATCATTTTTGGTACAGCATTCTGGTTCCTTGTCAATATGGCTCAAGTAATGGGGTTTTGGGAGGGAAAGGGGGAACGCAAACAAATATTATTTGATTGTATATTAAAAAAAAAAAGTAAGAATTATGCCCTAAAAATATGCTTTTACCTCAAAATATGCTTTTAATGCTGAAATATGCAAAAATATGCTCTTAAGGATAAAATATGCTAAAATATGCTCTAACAAATCGATGCCAGAATTCTTAAATTGTTCTGAATTGGATAGTTTATCCATGGGTCGATACGACGAACAGGAAAAAACATGATATTGCATATTTGCGGTTTCACTGGTTATTATATATATATGTTCCCGTCGTTCCTACAAAGAGCATAGGGCCTCAACAAAATCTTTCCATCTGGATCTGTTCATAGCGATGTTTTTTACTTCATTCCAGCTAGTTTGCATTTTTGACGCTTCGATTTAGATTTGTCTTCGCCATGTATGACCTGGTCGACCTCTTCTACGGCTTCCCTGAGGATTCCACTCGATCGCTGTTCTGGCAATATCTGTGACCGGTTTTCGTATGGTGTGCCCAATCCAGTTCCATTTTCGCCTTTGTATTTCAGTATTTATGGGGGATTGGTTCGTTTGATGCCATAGTCTGTTGTTTGATATGTATTGTGGCCAAAAGACTCGTATAATTCTTCTAAGGCATTTATTTATAAAAACTTGCATATCACGGGGGGCTGCATTCCACGTTTCGCATCCGTATAATAAAGTAGATCGGACATTGGAATTAATGATATTTAGTTTAACACGGCGAGAGAGAGTTGAAGAGTTCCATATCTAATTAAGTTGGCCGTAGGCTTGAGTCGCCTTTTTTATTCGATTTGCAATATCTGCACCCGAATCGCCTGATGTTGTGATGACAGCTCCGAGGTAGCAAAACGAATTAACCTCCTCCAGAGGCACATTAACAATTGTAAAGGTGTTTCAGTTCTCTGTGTTTATTCGCATCACTTTAGTTTTGCCAGTATTAATCTTAAGACCAGCGTTATTGGCCATTAATAAATGCATTTTTCAAGCAAAATATCGACATTATTAACTTCTATACCCAATATCAAAAAATGGTATTGATATCTCTTTCCCTCATTAAATGGCGACCAAAAGTGTTTTGTATTTTATTTAGCAGGTAGGCTAAATTTAAAACTTTAAATGCAATTATCTCGAAATCGTTTTTTTTATTTATGCCCGTCTTCTCGCAAATGAGCGATATATAAATTTTCTCCACTTATATCCTTTTCTATGTCTTGTTGTCCCGAAATGCTTTAAAATTTGAATTTTTTCGTAAAAAATATTAATAAGAAAACAAAAATAAATTAAAAGCACAAAAAATGTATCTTCCTGGCTGGAATGCGAAACCATTGACATGGAACCACATATAATTATATAAAATTATATCTTATACCATATCAAAAATACTCTAGATATGAAACTATATAAAACAATCGTGCATGTTCTGGAATTAGTGACTAATTCAAAATGTAAAATGTTTTAAATTCACCTAATTGCAAAAATGGTGTTCTTGAGTTCGTACGATTTTAGTGTTTATGTTCAAAAAACATTTTAGTTGTCAAAAACGAAAAAAAAACTTGTTTTTACAAAATTTTCTTCAGTTAAAAGCGAAAAATAAATTCCAGTTCATTTTTTTAAACTTAAAATTACTTAAAATTTACTAAAACAGACATAGCGCGAATTCTGTTTCCCGGATCTTAAAACGAAATGCATATTTAGAAAGTCACACTTGCCATTTTGGGTGTGTTTCGGTTTGTTAAATCTAGCGGGTTCCAGGCACCCCGGCCCCCTTAACACCATATAGAAAAAAAATTTCTTAAACCAGGGAATTTTTCTGCAAACATATCCCAAAGCAGTTCCCTGAGAAGCTAAAATCGAAATTTTGCAGGATGTCAGCCCGGGAATATGGTCTCAGAAGATATATTGTAAATGTACAAAAAAACTCTATGTGTCAGAAAAGCTTGGTTTACTTTGCCCAGGTCCACTTAAATTGGACACCACAACAATGGACAAATATTTTATGGTCAGACGAATCAAAATTAAACCTACGGGGATCAGATGGAAGAGCTAATGTTCGACGACCCCAAGGCGAAGATTTTAATCCCAGGCAAACCACCACCACAGTAAAGGCCCAACTATCATTTGTATGAAACGAAATTTTAAAAATAAAAATTTTCAACTTTAAAAAATTTTGTATCTTCGTTTCATACCGGTACCTAGCTTAAGTTAATTGTTGTTGAGCCTTTAGAGATACACTGAAGTTATTAAATGGGTATGCCACAAAATACTGCAATTAAAGTTCTTTGTCCTTTTTATAAATTCTTTGAGAAATTTTATAAATTGTTTTGAACACTTGAATTTCCACAAATTTTGTTAATATTTATTTTTTTATTATTAAAGTTAATATTATTAATTGTTTTTATAAGATAATAGCAATAAATTTAATAAAAAAAATAAAAACTTATGCTGAAATTATTTTGATACCAAATACTAATTTTTATTAACATATGGTTTCAGTTGCAAATGTTTTGACCATAACTTCGCAAAGTGTAATCATGAGGAGGTTAAAGATATCGGTGAGCATTGAAACTACCGAAACAACTTAAATAACGTTAACTTTAAAATA
Organism: Eustalomyia histrio; assembly: GCA_949748255.1. Classification (NCBI taxonomy): domain Eukaryota; kingdom Metazoa; phylum Arthropoda; class Insecta; order Diptera; family Anthomyiidae; genus Eustalomyia; species Eustalomyia histrio. The sequence goes on along the minus strand of OX456525.1, from coordinate 83,860,515 downwards.
TCGTTACCGAAATAACTGAAAACCCGTTACCTTTAAAATACCGTTACCGAAATCACTAAAATACCGTTACCAAAATAATAGAAAATAGCTTTACCCATTATAGAAACACAAAATTCTTTTGAGGTTGTATTTTACCTAAGTACTTTGATAATTATTACACACTTGTTGTTTTTTGGGTGAATATTTAAAGAAAGATGTGCATAAATATAAATAAAATATAAATAATATTGCCACATAAAGGGTTAAGAAAATCCCTAATATCCTGGTTATAACTGTTATAATCATACACCTAATTCTGTTTGTACACGGTATATATGTTCCAAAAAATATCGTTTGAAAAAATATTAGATTTGTTCAACAGCTTGAAAAGGCCTATAAAAATTAAAAATTTTATAAAACAAATACAAATTTTGTTCTCCAGTGTACCATGTCCATTTTTTATCGCATATTATACACAGAAAAAAGTTTCAGAAAATTTTAAGTAATTAAAAATATTTGTTAAAATTTAAATTATATTTCTAACAATTTTTTGTTTAAAATGTTTGCAAATTGTTATTTTTCATATAAAAATCCTTTGAAAATAAAAATTGAATTTACAAAAAAAATAACAAAGTATTTTGCATTGACAAATTCCATTGTTGGTGCCTTTTAAAAAAAAATTATTTGTATTTACAAAAATGTTCTATGAACGATGTTAAATATTACATTAATAATTTTGTAATTTTTTTCTGTATATTAGAGTTGTTTAATATTTCAATAAAATTACTTAGAAAAAAGTATCACAAAATTTTAAGTAATTCAAAATATTTGTTAAAATTCAGATTAAATTTCTAACAATTTTTTGTTTTAAATGTTAATAATTGTTACTTTTTCATAAAAAAATTCTTTGAAAATAAAAATTTAAGTAACAAAAAAATAACTAAAAGTTTTTTGTATTTACAAATTCCATTGTTGGTAAGTTTTAAAATTTTTTGTTTGTATTTACAAAAATATTTTATGAAAGATGTTCAATATTACAAGCAGAATTTTGTAATTTTATTCTGTGTAAAATCACATATTTTTAGATATAATAAAAACTCAACTTAATACAAAATCACATTTTCAAGGGACAAAAAAAAACCTGTAAAAACAGGAAAAGGTGTATAGGTATTATGTGTTACAGTTAACAGTTATGTGTTACGTACAGCTATTTAAGGCACACACAAAGTTAAATCTTTTTGCACAAATTCACTAAAAAGTCGGTAAAATGTTAATATATAACAAATATTATTGTTAAAAAATATTAAAATTGATTAAGCTCGATTGAAATTATATATAAAAATTAAAAAAAGCATATTCTTAAATTATAAAGGAATTAAAAGTTATTTTGATGTTTGCAAATGTTAGTTCATGAAATGGTTTGTGATAAAAGGAAGTGGAAAATTTGTAAAAAAATGTATATGTATTATGAAAATTACATAAACTTTTAGATTTGTTGCAAAAAATAAAGACAACTTTTGTAAATAAGTATATATATTTTTGTATATAAAATTTTAACAATTTACAATTCCATTAAAACTAGAAAAGAAAAAATATGTATCTTGTGAAAATTCTATAACTGTTATACACTCATTTTCGGGGTTGCAAAACTCACCCCAATTTGGGGATGCCAACTGTTATACTCAAATCAGCTGATAGCAAAGAAGCTACAGTTGGTTAAACAGCTGATGGCCGGATGCAACAGTTGCACATATGTTTAACAACCTGTTGATATATAAAATTTTGCCGCAAACTGTTATACTATTTAGTAAACAAACCTTAACTGTTATAAAAAACAGCTGTTGCTGTTTAAAAAAAATTACAATGTCAAGGAGATAACAACGGTTACTTTCAGAGTGACCAGATTAACAAAACTTAATACGTATATTTTTATTATTTCTATTTTTTAATATTTTTCAGATTTTTTGCTGAAGATAAATCTGAGTATGTAGTTCGGCAAATTGAATGAGTGAACAACTGCGTACTCGTCGCTTAGGAGCAGCTCGTAGTAAAACACTTTCAGCAACAAATTTAGCACCCATTACAAGCTGTGCTAGCCATTCTGCTATTGCGCCCATAAGTCATAGTGCTAGTAGTAATTTTTTACAACATCATTACCGGAATCAACCACAACACTCTACACAAGCTCAATATTTTACCTTCAATCACACGGACAGTCCTAAAGAGCCATTTTCCAGTCATCCAACAAACGGCTTTCAATCGGGCTATGTCATTGAAGGCACCAGTACCATTAATAGTCCAACTGTTTTAAATTCTGGCAGTGGAAGTGGCAGTGGTAGTAGTGGCCTACGTATGCCTAATATGGGACCCATGTTAGGAACATCGGCCACTGTAGCCATAAGCAGTAATTACAGTGCACATAATCCCACTAATCCCGGACAAAGTGGCACTGGTGCTGGTTCATCCTACAATAATGGTGGCGGTGTAACAGCAGGTCAATTGGGAAGTGCAAATCCTCCCCCGGTTAATACGGCATTACCATCATCTAGTGGAGGCGGCGGCGGCGGCAGCGGAGGGTTAAGCAACGTCGGTATGGGCATTTGTGGCGGCATTAGTAGTACAATGGGTCCTAGTAGTGCTGCCATTACTGGCGTACCGCCAATTGGACTTGGCATTGCAACCGGTATTGGCAATAAAATGCTAGGTCGCAAGCAGAGTCTTAAGGGCGGTGAACCATTTCTTGCTGATTATGGTCCCGAGGAGTCGCTAAACGAAAGTGCCGATATTGAATGGGTGAATAAACTGTGGGTTAGGCGCCTAATGCGTTTATGCGCTTTAGTAGCCTTGGCCTCAGTCTCATTGAATACTCCTAAAACTTTCGAACGACATCCACCCCTACAGTATATAACATTCGTATCGGACATAGCGGTAACGTTACTGTTTACCGCAGAAATGATAGCCAAAATGCACATACGCGGCGTATATCACGTGAGTAATAACACAATCACACACACACACGGCAATAGATTTTTTCCAAAATTTTGAAAGAATGCAGTCATTGGAACAATTGAATATCGATTGTAGGAACATACTAATATTATATTGTGGCGTTTTAAAATATTAATATACTACACTGAGAGAATTTTCGTTCATTAAAATGGATTTATTGATTTAATGAAAATGTTTATTAACTGTATAAACTCATTGAAGTTGTGAATAATTTGATTAGATATTTTTTATTTTTTTCAAATCAGATTTGAAATGATCTAAATTGATCCGAAAAATAACTGATCAAACTAAATCCACCAATATATTTGGGGATTTAGAAGGATCTGAATTTATCCGAAAAATTGTAGATCAAATTAAACCCAACAATATATTTGGGGATTAAGAAGGATCCAAATTTATCCGAAAAATTGCAGATAAAATTGATCCGAAAAATCGCAGATCAAAGTAGACCCAACAATATGTTTAAGGATAAAGTTATATTCAAATTTATCCAAAAAATGTCAGATGGAATTCTATCAGATTAGCTCTAACGATATAATATACACGGAAACTAATTTAACAAACGTATAAAAAAAATAAAAAAATAATAAATTAAAATTAATTAAAAACAAGTAAAAAAGGGCTAAATTCGGCTGTGCCGAATCTTTGAATACCCTCCACCAAAGGGGATGAAGATGATATACGTATATACTAAATTTTGCATGAACTGTAATATGAATATGTTTTGTCAATTTATGTAACGAACTTTTGTTATTTAGTTTTAGCAATGTTATTTACAGAGGTCTGCTCTGTTAGCGACTTTAACATTGTTCATTTTTACGTTAACTTAGTATGTAAGACAATAAATGTAATCGAACAATAAGAAGACTTAATAACATTTTTACTTACTTTACAGAAAAAAAAAAAATAGATACAGAAAAATTGTACAAATTTGTATGGAAAATTTAGAGGTACCTTCACATTGTCACTCATAACTTTTGAACCGCTTGACCGATTTTGCTCATTTTAAATACCAAACTGCTCGGGAGGATGTTCAATAATCGGGGTAAAAATAGGCACCGCCGCTTGCGCCTTCGCGTCGTGATCGTGATTTCAACAGACAGACGGACATCGCTAAATCGACTTAAAATTGCATAAGGATCACGAATATATATACTTTATGGGGTCTTAAACCTATATTTCGACATATTACAAACGGAATGACAAACAGATATATACCCTCACCATATATGGTGGAGGGTATAAAAAGGCTTAAATTCGGCTGTTCCGAATCTTTGAATACCCTCCAACAGTATTCTACAAAAAAATGTTCTCTACTGTTTTTGATACAAATATTGTAAAAATTTTTTGAGGTAAAAAATTTTTGGATTTGAAAACAAATTTTGTGACGGAAAAAAAATTTGGAGGTGAAAAAATTGTTTGAGGTGGAAAAATTTATTGTGGTTAAAAAAAAATTAGTGGTGAAAAAAATTTTTTGAAACAAAAAATTTTTGAGGTGAATACAAAATATTATTCACTCCCAGCAACACTTTGGTAATGGGTGCGATATTCTCATGCGTTAGAGTTATTGGCTGGCAACCAGATTTCCCTGGTTCGATTCCCATCTTTACCACATTATTTTTAATTAGAAATAATTTAAATAAAATATTTGTAATAATTTTTTTAAATAAAAATTCCTCTTTTTTAATAATCTATTTTTAGACACATTACTTTTTCCATTCTCGTAACCATATAGGTAACCCCTTACATTATCACCTCTAAAGTAATGGGTATATACATTACTTTGAGGCCTATAAAATTCATCAATAAAGTAAGGTGTAAAGTAATCCGTCGGCCCCTATGGCTATACATTACTTTACCCATTATTTGGTAATGTGTGGTTTTGCTGGGCTTCTAAGCGACTTGTAAAAAATTTTATGATAGAGGGTATAAAAAATATTAAAATTCTAAAAAAACAATGGATTTGAACTCGATCTGCCGGATTTATCGTGATGTCAGCACTCAGTTACACACTGCCAGTGTCGTACCCAGGAGTTTGTTTCGGTGGGGGGGCACAATATGTTTTCTAAAATTTTTTTTTAAAAGCTGGCAATTTCTAAACTTAAATTTTATTTGACCTTTTTTAAGCATCGTGATGTCAGCACTCAGTTACACACTGCCAGTGGCGTACCCAGGAGTTTGTTTCGGTGGGGGGGCACAATATGTTTTCTAAAATTTTTTTTTAAAAGCTGGCAATTTCTAAACCTAAATTTTATTTGACCTTTTTGAAGAATTAAAAACAAAATTTACGGCTTTAAAATTCATAAACCCAGCAAAACTTTAGTAATGTGGGCGAAAACTCACGCATTACTTTGTACTGATGGCTCGTTACCTTATGCATTATTTGCAAGTATAAAGTAATAAGTTACCGGTCATTGATTACGTAATGCAAGAATTATAAACGTAAAGTAATAATAAAATTTTTTTTAAAATCCTTTTTTAGATGCATTACTTTGTGTTTATTTTTTTGGAAGCAAACTGGTAATGTATGTATGTTATAACGAATACACGAAGCGCAATAATTCATTTATGTTTAAATCAATGAAATATTGTTGTATATGCATCGATTGTTCAGTGTATAAAATTCTTAGCAGAAAACTAGAGTTCCCAGGTTTCATCCGCATTATGACAACCTTATATTTAATAACGTTCAAAATATTTGTATGTAATACATTTTATAAATAAAAAAATTTATTTACGAAATCAATTTACCATTTAAGTAACCACTTACTTTATCACCTACATTAGCGAAGTAAGGTGTTAAGTAATACATGGTCCCTATGGATATACATTACTTTACAAATTATTTGGTAATGTAAGGTTTTGCTTGGTAGTTAGTTCCAAGGCTTAAATATCGGACCATTATATATATTCGATTTTTTTTTTTTGAAATGCCACAGTTCCCATGAATGCATTCTTTTTTTAATATTTTGGAATGTAGTTAAAACAAAAACATACATATAATATTTATTAATTCCTTAAATATATGAAATTGGAAAACATTTTATCATCATTTATGTGTACAACAAAAATTAGGGTGAAGTACCATATTTAAAGGATCATTGGTGCCAATTTGATTTTTCTATGGTATTCTTTTTATGGATTTCCATAGTTTTACAAATATTTGAAATACTTGATATAGTGCCAAAGTAAGTATTAATTGTATCGTATACACATAAGTGTATGTAATTATAATTGATTGTAAATGATATTAACATTGGCTTTTACTCTTTAGATTTTCTTCTTTATGCATAATGAGAGCACCTAGACCATTAATAATGATACGCTTCCTACGAGTCTTCCTTAAATTCTCAATGCCAAAAAGTCGCATAAATCAAATATTTAAGTAAGTAAATTAACAGCACCGGCTTTAGAATTTTAAAATTTATAAAAAAAAACAAGTAAAAAAGGGCTAAATTCGGCTGTGCCGAATCTTTGAATACCCTCCACCAAAGGGGATGAAGATGATATACGTATATAATAAATTTTGCATGAACTGTAATATGAATATGTTTTGTCAATTTATGTAACGAACTTTTGTTATTTAGTTTTAGCAATGTTATTTACAGAGGTCTGCTCTGTTAGCGACTTTAACATTGTTCATTTTTACGTTAACTTAGTTATCATAGTATGTAAGACAATGAATGTAATCGAACAATAAGAAGACTTTATAACATTTTTACTTACTTAACAGAAAAAAATAGATACAGAAAAATTGTACAAATTTGTATGGAAAATTTAGAGGTACCTTCACATTTTCACTCATAACTTTTGAACCGCTTGACCGATTTTGCTCAATTTAAATACCAAACTGCTCGGGAGGATGTTCAATAATCTGGGTAAAAATAGGCACCCCCGCTTGCGTCTTCGCGTCGTGATCGTGATTTCAACAGACAGACAGACGGACATCGCTAAATCGACTTAAAATTGCATAAGGATCACGAATATATATACTTTATGGGGTCTTAAACCTATATTTCGACATATTACAAACGGAATGACAAACTGATATATACCCTTCACCATATATGGTGGAGGGTATAAAAAACAATTTACAAAAATTTGTTTTTTGGAAGTCTCATAAATTTTAAAATGTCTACAGAATATATAATTTTTATTAAAAAAGTATTAATAGTAATTTAAAAAAAATATCAATTGAAATAAAAAAACTTTTTTTTTACAAACATTTTAACCTTTGTATCAACATTTCGTATGATCGCTTTTATTACTTTTTTAACTTTGTTACCGGTTTTTCTATGGGAATATTTTTTATCATGTGGTATGGAGTATTGAATTTTTATGGACACATGTTTGCAAAAATTAAACATTTTGCTATGTTTGCATAACTTTTTAAACAATTTCAAGTGCAACGCATTCGCTTAATTATTAACAGTTCATAAATCATGCGAAATTTTTCATCACGTAGTGGAATTGAAAGGATGTTGGGCCACCCAGTAAAACCAGTTGTTAAAAACCCTTTAGCAAGCGCTCGACAAGAACGTAATAATTATGGAAGCATAAGGGAAATTGTTACCTAGGTCCCAGAAAAAAAAATTACGCAAAGCCTGCAAAGAATGCCAAAAGCCAGTTTGTGCTCAACATTCAATAGATTTCACTCAATGTGATAGATGCCCAACCTAAAGTACCACTTTTTAAAAAAAAAAAACTTAAAACTTATCTTCTTTTTCCATACAATATACAAAATAATGTCAAATAATTACCCAAATATGATTTATAATAAAACAAAATTTTTTTCTTCATTTCAAACTAACATTTTACATAAATTTTTGTATGCATACCCGGTTGTTGTCTGTAAATAAAGCAAAAATTTTAAGTCTGGTCCCAAAAAAACATATTGTTTTGGAGTACGACAGAAAACAATATTTTAGAAAACTACTCAAAATTTTAAGTCGATACGGTACCTAGAACTCAAAATATATAAATTTTAAAGTGAAAAACATTCCCGGGTTAAACAAAAAATTGTTAGAAATCGAATTTTACAAATATTTTCATTTACTTAAAATTTTGTGATATTTTTTCTGTATACAAGCAAAGCAAAAATTTCTCTCACAAACCCATAAAACCACATTTCGTACCCGCCAAATTTTGTTCAAATATATTTCAAATGGAAAATAACTACCAAAATTTTCATATGTATTTTCTATTTTATTAAAAACAAAAAATTCTTTAATGTAATTTTTTTATTTAACATTTTTAATTTTTTTTTACAAATACAAAACAGCTGTTTTATTAGCAGCAAGTGATGGTTTGACAGTTTTTTCATTTTACCCGAACAAAACGTACGGGTAAGTTATGGTAAAAAGAGAAACACAATTACTCTCTCATGAGAGCTCTCATTTACCCAATTTTCGTTACAAGAAACTACTTTTGCTAAGGCAGTTGTTTTTCTACGTGTAATAACATTTGTTTTTCATGGAAAAATACAAAACAACTATAAACACAGTTAATTAGGAAAACAACTAACCAAAAGTACTGTATTTCGTTACAGTTGTTTGAAGCAGTTATTTTTCACACTATAATAAACAACTAATTCTTTAATGTAATTTTTTTATTTAACATTTTTAATTTTTTTTTTACAAATACAAAACAGCTGTTTTATTAGCAGCAAGTGATGGTTTGACAGTTTTTTCATTTTACCCGAACAAAACGTACGGGTAAGTTATGGTAAAAAGAGAAACACAATTACTCTCTCATGAGAGCTCTCATTTACCCAATTTTCGTTACAAGAAACTACTTTTGCTAAGGCAGTTGTTTTTCTACGTGTAATAACATTTGTTTTTCATGGAAAAATACAAAACAACTATAAACACAGTTAATTAGGAAAACAACTAACCAAAAGTACTGTATTTCGTTACAGTTGTTTGAAGCAGTTATTTTTCACACTATAATAAACAACTACCGAAACAGTATTTTTGCCGTAAACAGTTAATATTTGTTAGTTATTTAAAAAAATTATTTTTTTTTTGGAAAATTCTTGTTTAGTTTATATTTGATATTGATACATACTCGCCCGAGTAAAAAAGTTTAGATGTAATCATATGTGGATTTATCTAATAATATATTATCATATATAAATATATATGTCGGCATGCATTACCATATATAATTATATATTTTTTTTTAATTAGCTTATATTTTGTCAGGTATAACCACACCTAGTTATATATTAATCTTTATAAAATAAGATATGGTTTATATGATAAGATATGGTATATATTATATCATATAACACTAAATATTATTATATAAAGCTAACATGGGACCATATTAACTTATATACATAATATATCTTATACAGAACCATATATACTTATATATGGCTTATGCAGAATATAATTATATAAGTCATCTTTTATTTGATATATAATAATATATGGTCAATTATCAAAAATATATTTTAATATGGTATGAGATATACTTATATATGATCCAATATAAGAAATATTTTTGACATGGTATAACATATAATTATATATGGTACAATATGTGCAAACATATTTGAGAAGAGCGCCCCGGTAGGCTAGTTGGTAGCTAGCTAGCTAGCTTATCAGTGCGGGGGTCGTGGGTTTAATTCCCATCAGAGGCTCTGGTCTGTTTTCGCTACAACGAGCCGATGGCCTTTGTTGCTAGTGCTCGGTTAGGGTATTGGCATATAATTTGTAATTATATGATTAATATAAATAAAATAAAATAAATAAATATTTGAGAAATTTTAGAGTACTTTTGATATGATATAAGAAATAATTAGATATAATTATATGTGGTTCTATGTCAACATTTTCAAATCCCAACCAGGGAGAAAGTATACTTGTTTTTTTTTTTTAATTTTTTCTTATTATTATTTTTTACAAAACTCAAATTTTAACAACAAAACTAGAAAATTTTTATAGATATAATAAGTTTATGATAATCTACGTACATTAAGGTGGTCCAAAAATAAAGTTCAAATTAACTAGCTCCACAACACTACAAATAAGCTATTATGAAAAAATAGGGTCTGCCAAAAAAATCTCAAAAAAGGTTTTATTTAATTAATTTAATATAATAATTACGATCGCGACTTATCATATCAAATATATTTTTGGGTATACATTACGCATTAGAAATCAAAATTAAATTCAGAGTCGCGTATTTTGCGAAAATTTCATACAAAAAATGTTCCACTTTTATCAAGAAATTTGCCTGCTAATTTGCCTCTGCGCATAAATTCTTTTTTGAATGATATGTCCACGTAATTAATTGTTATATGCTAAGTACTAGCGAGAAACTAAAAAAAGTCAAATTTTACGTTTAGTTACAAGGAAAACTATTATCCTTGATCTGCCATTATTCAGATCAATTTAGATATTAAGGAATATGAAATTGGATATGATAAATATTGTGCCAGATTAATATTTTTTACTCGGGCGTATATTATAAGTTTGCAAATAAAAATCATAAAATTTTGTTATATCTCTATTGGGTAAACTTTCGGCGGATCAACATTACTTAGCTTTGTTTGTTTTTTTTTTTTAAATACCACACAAAATCGGGTTTTTGTTGAACTGTTCGATAGTGTAGGCTAGTGTAGGTTGAAAACTAAAAATCTTTTATGATATTTTTATATAATTTACCACATTAACATTCTTCTTCTCCTTTATCTTTTTCAGGCGCTCGAGTCAACAAATATATAATGTAACCTTATTTTTCCTATTCTTTATGTCCTTGTATGGTTTAATGGGTGTTCAATTTTTTGGAGAATTAAAAAATCATTGTGTTATGAACAACAGTATATATGATAAATATAATAGACCGTATGTTGAATTTTTTAGGATAATGCTAGAAAAAGTTCTTAAGTTCTCTTCAGGTTTCAATATCTTTCTGCTGTGGGAAGTACATACCAGATCGAACTAGAGAATTATTCTATAAATCGAGGATTGTTTGGTGTTTTTTCGTTCGCTATAAATAAATTGAAAATATTTTGTTTGATGAATAAGGTGCCTCAAACACATTCAATTGATCTACAAAGATCACACGAAATATTTTCAAATTAACATTTCTAGCGAAATTCAAAACACCTCTGCTAGATCAATAAAAATAATTCTGATGTCACACTAAAATTTTGTAGGATTTTAACCTTAAATTCTTTGGCCATACCTGATACGTTTTGTTCAATGGATCCAGATTCTGGTTATCAATGTTCACCTGGATTGAAATGCATGAAATTGGATTTTTTGAGCAGTTATGTTATTGGTTTTAATGGGTTTGAAGATATTGCCACAAGTATCTTCACCGTGTATCAGGCGGCTTCACAAGAAGGTTGGGTATTTATAATGTACAGGGCCATAGATTCATTGCCTGCTTGGAGGGCAGCATTTTATTTCAGGTGAGTGGGTTATTCAATCTATTGGCTTTGCAACTACTATATCTTTGTATTATTTATTTGTACACTTTAAATTGCAGTACAATGATATTCTTTTTGGCTTGGCTAGTGAAAAATGTTTTCATTGCTGTTATTACCGAAACCTTCAATGAGATTCGCGTACAGTTCCAACAAATGTGGGGTGCTCGTGGCCACATTACCAAAACGGCTGCTTCACAAATTCTAAGCGGTAATGATCAAGGTTGGCGTTTAGTTACTATCGACGATAGCAAACATGGTGGTTTGGCTCCTGAAACTTGTCATGCTATTTTAAGATCACCCTATTTTCGCATGCTGGTTATGTCCATCATATTGGCTAACGGCATTGTTACGGCAACAATGACGTTTCAACACGATGGCCGTCGTCGTCATGTTTTCTATGAGAATTACTATTACATTGAAGCAGTATTTACAGTTCTCTTGGATTTGGAGACTTTGTTTAAGATATATTGCTTGGGTTGGCGTGGCTATTATAAGCATTCCATACATAAATTTGAATTATTATTGGCTGTTGGAACTACACTGCATATTGTACCCTATTTTTATCTATCACCATTTACATATTTTCAGGTAAGTAACTTAACCCGAAACAGGTCAGAGTTAAAATTTTAACTGAACACTAATACATTTTTTGATCCTCCATCCAAGAAATTCGGAATGTTTTTATTTGTGTGATCATTAATAACGGTACTCGCATTCCATAAAATACATTCATCATTTTATTATAAAAAATATTTCCCCAATAACATTTTTTTTTAATTTTTAAAAGGTCCTTCGGGTGGTTCGTCTGATTAAAGCCTCGCCTATGTTAGAGGGTTTCGTGTATAAAATCTTTGGACCTGGTAAAAAGCTCGGTTCTCTTATAACATTCACAGTTTGTTTGTTAATCATCAGTTCTAGTATTTCAATGCAATTGTTTTGTTTTCTATGTGATTTTACAAAATTCGAATCATTTCCCGAAGCCTTTATGTCTATGTTTCAAATTCTCACCCAAGAAGCTTGGGTAGAAGTTATGGATGAAACTATGTACCGCACCAGTAAGACGCTGACACCTCTTGTGGCCATCTACTTTATACTATATCACTTGTTTGTAACACTTATTGTGTTAAGTTTGTTCGTGGCGGTTATTTTGGATAATTTGGAATTGGATGAAGATATAAAAAAGTTGAAGCAACTTAAGTTCCGTGAACAGAGTGCAGAAATTAAGGAAACTTTACCCTTCCGTTTGAGAATATTTGAAAAGTTCCCTCAATCACCGCAAATGACAATATTACATCGTATACCAAATGATTTTACCTTACCCAAAGTACGAGAATCTTTTATGAAACAATTTGTTATAGAGCTGGAAACGGATGATCCCTCGATGGAGAGTTGTAAGAGACCCATGTCGGAATATTGGGAATCAAATGTTGTTTTTCGCAAACAAAAACCTGTTAGAATAATGAATAGAACGGCTAAAGTAAGATCGGCTGGTAGCAGTTTGAGAAAATTAGCTATAACCCACATTATCAAGTGAGTGTGCGAGTAATTATTTTAATTTGGAAAGATAATAGATTTCGTTGTCTTTTAAGTGATTCTAATAATCAACGGCTTATGTTGGGAGATTCTGCCATGTTGCCGGTGGTGGGTGGAAAAGGTGGTCTTAAATCTCAGGGTACTATAACCCATTCGAAACCTTGGAGGGTCGATCAAAAGAAGTAAGTAAAAGGATTATCTTTTTAGATGAATCAAATTTAGTCTCAAAGATTGAATTAAAGTAAAATGGTTTATTAAAATAAAATTTCCATACAAAATTTGTTTAATAAACAATCTTTATATTAATTAAGTGTTCGTGAATACGGACCTTAAAGTAGTAAAGTTTTTGAAGTCAATCGTAACTATTTCAAAGATTTTAAACATTGAGGATTTTGGGGTTAAAGACTTCAAATATTAAATTTTGTTCATGTCAAAGATTTCCACAGCTGAATTCATAAAGAAAATTTAGTGGCCGTGTATGTGCACACAACGAGCTGCTAACTAAAATGTATTCTAGGGCAAGCAGCTTGTTAAAGTGATATTTATTCATAATGAATTTGTATATGTCAACTAAGAGTTGCAATATCAACCCTGATTTGTATGATGCCAGATTGATGTTTAATTTGAATTTACTATGATTTGGCATTTCATGACATTTTAATTTAGGTATTCCCTTAAATTGTAAAATTTTTCAATAATATCAAAAAATGGATAATATTGAAAATATAAAGAAGAAAATTGCCAAAAGATCTGTGAATTCGGATGATCAAGAAAAGGTAATATTGTTTTAATTTTGTATTTGGTATTAAGCAAATGAAATTGTAGAAAATAAAATCCAAACTTGTTCTGGAAATAATAGAAAATGCCAGAAATGATACAAATGATACAAATAAAAATAAGAATGAAAAGGATGCTTGGCATGTCGTCCACACCCAAAAAAACTGAACTAGAACTTAGGAAAATTAACTTATTTGGAGGAAAAATTAACCAAAAAAATTTAATAAAATGTTCCTTGAAACTAAGAAACAAATTTTACTTAAAATTTGGTCAAAATTTCTAAATTATAGAAAAACTTTCCTATTGATAACTAAATTTTTATTAGGAAACATAGCAAAATTTCCTCTTAATTACTTCATATATCATCTTAAATTTTACTGTTAGTTAGGAAAAGTTTCCTTGGTTTTAAGAAAAATTTTATTTATTTTACTAAAAACTGGAACTTTACTCCCTAAAAATAAGAAAATATTTTCTAAATTAAATAGCACTTGTTTTAAGTAAAAATTATCCTTAAATTTGATAAAAATTTTCTTATAAATATGAAACTGTTTCTAGGGTAAAGGTAATATATTTTACTTTATGTTCATTGTGTAAATATTTTCTCAATTTCGGAAGGCTTTCGTGAGGACACTGCTTTTAACAAGCTTTTTGTTATACATTTTTGTCTTTAAATTGAATTATACTAAACTCATGAGTTTAAAATATAAATTAAAATTCATTAGCAAAAAGGTAAACAACTTAAAAAAATGTACTGCAGGATATCCTGAAACGTAATAAATTGTGATAAAACCAAATCCTTTTCGTAGTAATTTAATGATTCTCCTAGAGAGAACTACAAAAAGGGATGCCCTAAGTGACACACGGCATCTGTGGCTAAGGAACACTGGGGTCCTTTGTCTCCTTAAATGAACTAATTTAAGGAAATTGTTGCAAAAATACAAAATATCACAGTTACTTTTCTTGTTATTATTGGAAAATGGAAAAAGGTAATAATTTTATTTTATGACATTTTTAGCTTAAACTTTAGTTGACTTTTCCAATTTTTATTTATTTATTTTTTTATTTTTGAGTGAAACAAAAATAGTTTTTGTGCCTTCGATAAATATAAAGTATAAAATGTGCTTGCGATATTTTGTATTGCAGTCGGCAAACAAAATTTTTACATAAAAGTGCAAATTCGAAATTTTTTACTTTTTGGTAACAACATTTTAAAATATATTTTAAGCTACTTGAGGCCATCGACTCGTTGTAGAGAAAACAGATCAGAGCCTCTGATGGGAATCGAACCCACGACCCCCGCACTGATAAGCTAGCATGCTACCACCAAGCCTACTGGGGAGCTCATTAACTAGTTTTTTAAATTTATTTTTTGGAAAAAAAAAAAATATACGCTTTCCAACAAAAACTAAATATTTCAGCGATTTATTTCCTCAAGTTTTTTGTAATTTATCTGAAGAAATTTTTAGGGAAAAAATCCTATACTTAAGGTTATTTCTCAAAAATTAGAAAACTTTTACTTGAAAAATATTTTATAAAAATTTTTAAAAGTTATTTGAACTAAAAGTTGTATGAAAATTTTCTCTAAAAATATTTCATCAGTTTCTAAAACTAAATAAATTTGTATTATTACATACGAAAAAAATTATTATTTTTTGTTTTTAATCGCCTGAACTAATTTTTAGAAAACAATTCATAGAAATTAGAAAGAGGTAGATTTAAAATTGAATGTATAAATGGCTTTTTAAAATTACACTCAGAAAAAAAAGTTAGTAGAAAAATTTGTAAACGGGTTTCAATCCCACTCTACTATTTTTGTACTTATTTTTAGTAAAAAATTATTATTCAGCAAATCTTTTTGCTATTTACATTTTACAAATTACAGAATTTTTACAGAATATTTACAAATTTGTTTTGCTAATTTCAGAAATCATTTTACAAATTTTTGAAAACCGATTTGCTAAGACTAGCAAAAAATATTACTAATTTTAAAAAAGTGGTTACTGAAGGAAATGTTATTTCTAATTAAAACTTACACCTACAAACTTAAATTTTCTTAAAATCTTACAAAAGGGATCGGAAGTGAAGATACCGACTGATGTCTAAAAAGAGGACATCCACTTAAAATAGCACTAAAAAGGTTTTTTAGTTCTAAAAATCCGCCTTAAAAACAATTAAAATTTAACCTTAAAAGTAAAAAAAAAAATTGACCAAAATATTTTTCAAAACAGAAATTACCAAATTAAAACAAAATGATTAATTCGTTTTTTAAAAAATATATTCAAAATTTTTGATGCTCGATAAGAAAAATAAATTCAAAACTTTTTACTAATATTAATAAAATTTAGTAATTTTTTTTGCTGATTTTATCAAACAGATTTTAAATTCCACTTTACAAAAAGTCTACTAAAATTTAGTAGCGGCTACTAATTTCATTGTACTACACGTCAGCAGACATGTGTTGCTAAGATTAGCAAAAATACCGCTGGGCTCAAATTAGCAGAATTTCCCGTAATAACAGCAAAATTTTCAGTTCCCATTACAGACTTTTTTTGGTGAGTGTAAGTTAATTTTACTACTCGCGAAAAAAATGAACACACATTAAGTTCAAGAACTATTTAATTTTTTGAACTAAATGGGAGTAAATTATGTTCTAACTTTTTTTGAACAACTTAGTTTTATTATATTTTTTTATTATATTTTTCTTAAAAATAAGATGTTTTTCTTAAAATTGATAAATTTTTACATAAAAAACTTGTTTTTTTTTTGTTAGAAAGATATGAACTATTTCTGAGTATATAAACTACATCGTTTCTACACAAACATAGGAAATTTTATTAATTTTAAGAAAATTTTTCTAAGTTTTAATAAATTGAGGAAAATTTTAAAACTATTTTAAAGAAATTTTTGAATTAATTTTTAGTTCATGTCTTTTTTTTTTTTTTTTTGAGTGCACAATCATTTTTATCAATGATCAAAAACTAATAAAAGTGTAGAACGAATGCAAATTTAGTGGCATAGCTAAAAAACAATTCATCATATTTGAAAAAACTTAAAAAGACGGGAGGCAGCCCACCACTTGCACCTCCAAATAATGTTGAAGAGCAGTTGGTTTCCCGGTAGCGTAAACATCGGCATCGATTGATTCGCCACCACCAAACAACGGGCCGAATATTAATCTGTACTGCCAGCATATTTAAGGCAATTCAATTATAGTGATCATGTTTTTAAAATAAAACTTAAATAACTTTCAATAATTACAACAATTTTCTTATATATTTGATAATTTTTATTACAACAATAGAGTGGATAACTAGAATAATTATTTTGCTCGTTTCAATTGGGATAACAAATTATTACATATTTTATTTATAGAGTATTAAATAGTTATCAGGGTAACCTTAAGCGAGTGGAATATTGTAATTTATTAATTGGCCTCTAGGATTTCAAATTACAAAATAGTAAATATTAAAAAAAAGCGATGATGAGGAAACCGATGAAATTTTGATAAAAAAAAGCATCAGAAGAAATTTAGGGTTTTATTCTTTTTTATTAATTTTTGGAGCACGCTTTCGGGCCATATCTCTAAAAGCTCTAATGAATCCAAATTGTTTAGCGTGTCTACACTAATATATAAATTATAAAATATTTCTACCACACAAGTTGTTTTTTCAGGGTTAAGGGGTATAAAACAGTTGCGTCCAAACACTAATACTATTTGTGTGCGTTTGTAGTAAAGAGCTTTTTTTCAGGGACGGAAAATTCAGTACGTTAGTGCTTTCCACAATGACGGCGATCCCGTATGTTTGGTTTATGGTTATAATGCTAAACGCAATCACAAACATACCATTGAAAGGCATTATAATACATCCCAAAAGATATTTTTGAATTAAAATTTAGATATGGCCAAATTAGTAGATGAACTGAAATTAAAGTTTCAAAAGAAAAATTTGCCAATCGACCAATTTCAATATGGAAAAAATATAAAAGAAAGGATTCCTGTTGTTGATGCTCTATCCTTAGCAAAGCACAGCAAGCCTTTTGAAGATGACGTTTTTTTTAAAGATCTTTCAAAAGAAGTATTAAAGTGTTTTGGCTTAAATAAATTATACAACTTATAACATTTTGAAATTCAAAATTTCCATCCTTTTATTGTGCCCTCATATATGTAAAAGCTCTCGTCGAAGCTCGCTGTAGGTGAAAAAGCTCTTTTGTAAAAGCTTGCACATTGTGCATATGAATTGGACGCAACTGGTTTAAAAGCTTGTTAGTAAGAGTGTTATTATGAATCCTTGTGAATTCGGCTGTAGGTTATCTCGAGTAAATTATGAATACTTTCAAATTGTTAAAGTGGTTGCATGAATTTTATAGTTATTTAAAATATTATGCCTGTTCCCGGCACTTACCCAAGATACTATTGGGTTTAATATGAAATTTTATTAAAATCATTAAAACAAAGTGATAAGTCTGATAACTCTATGATTTATACAATTCAAGATTTGGTTCTCGTTCTATAAGACGTAGTGTACGTTCGGGTTCTATTAAACTTAAACAAACCTATGAACACTTAATGGAAAATGGGGATATTGCTTCGGCACCAAGAGCAAATTCGGGCAGAGCACGTCCCCATGATTTGGATATAAAGCTATTGCAAGCTAAACGGCAACAAGCAGAAATGAGACGTAACCAAAGAGAAGAAGATCTACGTGAAAACCATCCATTTTTTGATACGCCTTTATTTTTGGTACCACGAGAAAGTCGTTTTCGTAAAATATGTCAAAAAATCGTACATGGACGCTATGATGCTAGACTGAAAGATCCGTTAACGGGCAAGGAACGTAAAGTGCAGTATAAAAGTTTACAGTAAGTAATAATGCATTGATTTTTCGATTAGAAATTAATTTCACTTATTTCCTTTAAAGTAATTTCTTGGGTTTGGTAACTTATTTGGATTGGGTCATGATATTTGTGACTACACTCTCGTGTATTTCAATGATGTTTGAGACACCCAGTGATCGTGTTATGGATCATCCTACATTACAAGTAGCTGAATATGCTTTTGTTATATTTATGAGCCTGGAATTGGCTTTAAAGATATTAGCAGATGGTCTGTTTTTTACACCCAAAGCTTATATAAAAGATGTGGCCGCTGTTTTAGATGTAATCATTTATGTTGTATCGACATCGTTTCTATGCTGGATGCCCAAACAAATTCCCACTAATTCGTATGCACAACTTTTAATGGTTCTACGCTGCATAAGACCTTTGCGTATTTTCACTTTAGTTCCGCACATGCGTAAAGTGGTCTACGAATTGTGCAGAGGTTTCAAGGAAATCTTATTAGTATCAACTCTGCTGATATTGCTAATGTTTATATTTGCAAGTTATGGTGTACAATTGTATGGTGGCCGTTTGGCGCGTTGCAATGATCCGACAATAACGAAACGTTCCGATTGTGTGGGTGTATTTATGCGTCGAGTGTTTGTTACGAAAATGAAACTTCAACCGGGGCCCGATGAATCGTATCCAGCCATGTTAGTACCACGAGTTTGGGCAAATCCAAGAAGATTTAACTTTGATAATATTGGTGATGCCATGTTGACTTTATTTGAGGTATTATCATTTAAAGGATGGTTGGATGTAAGAGATGTTTTGATCAAAGCGGTTGGACCGGTGAGTACTTGAAAGCAACACTATTCAGCAAAAAAGTTTTTTTTTGTCGAATAAAACTATTTTAAAGTATTAAAGCCTTCTGAACACAAATCTTGACTAAAAAAAGTTAAAAAAACGTGTTTGCGAAACATGGGCATTTCTTTTTTGTTACTCCTGATCCAGGAGAAAAATGTATGGCTTATTAATGGTGGAATCTGTTTTACACAGAAAAAAATTACAAAATTCTTTTTTTAATTACAATATTAAACATCTTTCATAGAATATTTTTGTGAATACAAATAATTTTTTTTTTAAAAGCACCAACACTGGAATTTGAAAATACATAAAATATTTTGTTATTTTTTGTGGCTTTAATTTTTTTTAGATAATTTTTATGTAAACAATAGCAATTTACAAACAATTCAAATAAAAATTGCAAGAATTCGTATTTGAATTTTAACAAATATTTTTAACTATTTAAAATTTTGTGTGATACTTTTTTTAGTATGCAACACTGCTCCCATCAAGTACCACTGGTTAAGACTACTGTCAAATTTTGAGCAAGTTCCGTCATTTCCTTTGAGTTTAACAGATGTTTAAAACAAACAACCTCGTGGATGGGAAAAAAGTGCTCATTAAACATTATTTTTTGCGAAAGAAACCCGTCAATCAATCCAAGGAAAAGCTTGAAAAACACTTTGGGGACTCTGCATTATCGATTTCAATGGTAAAAAAGTGCTACAAGTACAAATGACGCTGAACGTTCTGGACGACACATTGAGGTTAATACACCCTAAAATGTCGAAAAACTCGACGATATGTTGTTGGCCGATCGAAGAGTAAAAGTGCGTGAGATTGTTGATTCCGTAGGCATTTCATATGACAATGTGGTTTCGATATTAAATGATCAGTTGGATTTAATAAAGCTGTCTGCAAGATGGGTGCCGCGTTTGCTCTAATTGACCATAAACGTAATCGTGTGACGTGTGTAGTCTCAATGGCAATATTACATGAATTGGGCTACGGATTGGTACCGCCATATTCTCCGAATTTAGCCCCCAGTGACTATTTCGTATTTCCAAACCTAAAGAAATGACTCGGTGGAAAGAGATTTAGCTCCAACGATGAAATTATTGATCAAACAAATGCCTATTTTATGGACCTCGAGAAATCCTATTTTTTGGAAGGGATACAAAAATTGGAGAAACGTTGGACTAAGTGTATTGATCTAAAAGGAGATTATGTTGAAAAATAATTTTTTTTTTGGAAAAAAAACTGTGTTTCACTCAAAAAGTCACGGACTTATTGATCGGCCCTCGTAAGCCTAATACAAAAGATTCCGAAATCATTCTGAAATCCAAAAATTTTTAAGTTCTAATGTCTAATGGTATATAGTCAGCACATAAGGCCCAACTACAATTGGCTTAAAAGACTTTTGCTACACAAAAAAGTATTACAAAATTTTAAGTAATTAAAAATATTTGTTAAAGTTCTGATTTGATTTTTAACAATTTATGGTGTGCAATGTTTGTAAATTGTTATTTTTCTAATAAAAATTCATAAAAATAAAAATTAAAGTTAGAAAAAAATAACAAAAAGTTTTTTGAAATAAAAATTCATTTGTTGGTGCCTTAAAAAAAAAATTATTTGTAATGGGTGATTTTTTAATTAAGAGCTTTCGGATTTGATTTAAGAAAAAAAACACACACATAAAATTTAGAGAAATCTATGAAATCTTTATGCTGGGTACAATTTTGTCATACTCTCTAAAACATATTGGCCGGTATCTCACGAATAAATTCTTCAATATTGGTTTCCAGTGCGTCAACCGTTGCGGGCTTGCCCTATAGACATGAGCTTTAAGATAACCGCACAAAAAATAATCTAAAGGCATAAAATCGTACGATCTAGGCGGCCAATTGACCGGACCAAAACGTGAAATAAACTGTTTCGCGTGCTGTGTGGCATGTGAAACAACATGTCAACCAAGTCCAGCTCTTACATTTTGGGCAAAAAAAAAGTTTGTAATCATCGCACTTTGGCGGACGCCAGTCAAAGTAAGGTTTCTGCCTTCATCGTCTTTTAAAAAGTACGGTCCAATGAATCCACACCAAACAGTGCATTTTTCGGGATGCATTGGCAGTTCTTGCAATTTTAAAAAAATTAACTTCATCGCTTAAGACAATTTTTGATAGAAATACACAGCACGAATTTTGATAATAAATTTCAATGATTTGCAAGTGTTGTTCGTTTGTATGTCGATTTGTTTGACAGTAACATGTTACTCGAAAATAGCTGAGCTGCCAAAGAAAAAGTTACTAAAAAAATCACCCTATATTTACAAACATATTCTATAAAAGGTGTTTTAATATAACATATATTTTGTATTTTTGTTTGTGTAGATATCAAAATGGCGTATCCAATATGGCGATTTTTTAATTGGTAAAAACTTGTTTGATTTGTCCGATTAAAATAAAATTGTCACTATAGGGTATTTTTCGGTTGCTAAGTACGAATCTAAAATCAAAAATTCTTAATCCAAAAATGGCGATTATAAGTTTAAAATATAAATATTTTAGATTCAAATGAATTGTTTATAATGGCTTTATAGTCGTCAATTACGAAACTGAAATAGAAAATTTGAAATTGTGGATTCAATATGGCGGAGACCATTATTTCATGATATTGTTTGCATTGCTTAATTTGATAAAAATTTTCGGAATCACTGTACCAAGTTTGTTAAAAAACGCAAACAAAAAATTGGATTTACAGACAAGCAATAGGCATGTTCTCTTTGTACACTTAAGTTAGCAAGTTATTTCATTTATATGAAGAATTAAGCGAGTACTAAGCGACTAGTTCTTAATTAGCTTAATTCTCCATATAAATGAAATAACTTGCTAGCTTAAGTGTACAAAGATAACATACCTAATATATAAGAATTTTTTTATTTCCAAGACCTACCAAGAATATATTTCCAGGCAAACATTGTAATATTTGTATTTTACCACCTTTGCAAAAGTAGTTTTATCATTATTATACTTGTGGGATGCAAACATAATAACATATATTTATTTGCAGGCAAACATATATATACTACAGGGTGGCGCAAAAATAACCTTCCGATGTTTTTGGCTGTAATTTAAAAAAAAATGAAAAACTTTGATTCTTCTTGTGGATTATTTTTATTTGGTCTTTCAATTTTTTTTACATCAAGTCGAGAATATGATGTCATGTAAATGGCCGCCGCCACAGTTGATTGTCATTTGAGCCCTTTTTATGGCATTTTCCATCACTTTGGCCAAAACTTCCGGCGATAGGTCCTCACATTCTTGACGGATATTATCTTTAAGAGCTGCAGGAGTCTGAGGCTTGTTGACGTAAACCCGCGACTTCAAAAAGCCCGACAAAAAAAAGTCTGGAGCGGTCAAATCAGGCGATCTTGCTGGCCAGTGCAAATCGCCAAAACGGGAGATTAGGCGCCCGGGAAATGCATCCTTCAGCATATCGGTTGTGGCACGTGCAGTGTGTGGCGTTGCACCGTCCTGTTGGAACCACATGTTTTCCAATCCCAATTCATCAAGTTGCGGCAAAAAGAACTCGTTGATCATTGCTCTGTAGCGCTCACCATTCACAGTAACCGTTTGGCCCGCGACGTCTTCGAAGAAAAAAGTTCCGATGACTCCTCCAGCGAAAACAGCACACCATACAGTGACTTTGAGCGGGTGTAATGGCTCTTCGTGGGTTACACGCGAATTTTCAATGCCCCAGAAGCGTAAATTTTGCTTATTTACGTACCCGCTAAGATAGAAATGGTCCTCATCACTCATGATTATTTTTGATGAAAAATCATATTCATTATTGCTCAAATAAATAGTCACCAATATTCCGCGTTCTGGAGCAGTGTAGCGTAACATTGTTTATTAACGTGTATTTCGCATGTGTTTACTACACAAATGTCAAAACAGAACTGACATTAGGGGCCAATCGCAAAATTTATAGCATTTTCTGATAGGAGGATTACTTTTGCGCCACCTTGTATATATATTTGCCGGTGGATGCATTTCAAAGGATCCAAACATATATATGTTTACAAGCAAACATATTATATTCGCAGGCAAGCATATTATATTATAAATGCGGCAAATATAAATTACAGCGTTTCCAAATATATGTATATTACCAGCATATTATATTTCCAGCACGGCGTTTTTTTTTCAGCGTGTACTTAAGGTCACATTTGTTTTGTATTTTAATAGTGTTTGTACATTTTTTTCTTTGTTTTTAATTTTTTTTGCGCCATTTTGAATATATTGATTTTGAAATGACGATCAGTAAAAAAAATGCACAAGAAGTTGACTTACACATATGAAGATAATTTTTTGTCATGAAATATATGAGGTGAGTTCCGAATTCTTAATCAAGGTGTGGCGGTCGGCCCAAATGTAATAGGTTTCACTATTTTTATAAAGATAACATGCAAGTCTACTTACACTAATAAAGGCATTTGTTTTAAATCGAAATTAGAAAAACATTTGAAAAAATAATATGGATGTTATCCTAATAACACACCAATCAAATATTTAAACTGTTAATAGCCGCCATATTGTCGAATTTGAAATATTCTATTTCAGAATCACATGTAATATACAATTGACAAATAAAAATAAAACATATTAAAAATTTAAAATTCAGGGATAAAATTATAAAACTTTAACTTTAAACTCTCGCCAACTTACAACGAACGAATAAACATAATGATACAATATTTTACTCACAAAATATACAAGATTCTTGGATTTTGAATATATAAACAGAATTTTCCCTTTACCTGAATTGTACTATTAACAAAAAAACGGCGATACTGGTCCACAATGGAATGGCGGTATCATTTCAATCTTGGCGCAGCACTTTATTGTAGGAAAACGCTTTGCCGTTTGTTTTTCTACCTGGGTAGAAATTTATTTGTGCGGTCGAGCTAAAGATTTTCAATTAACAACAAACTCAATTGTCAGCACGACCTCAACCCATTACTAACCCAAAAGTCATCCGTATCAGTTTTGAGCGGTGTTGTTATAATGTTCGCCAGATTTTAACAACACCGCTCAAAATATTATTCAGAAGTTCCTCCTCCTTTTTTTTTTGGCGATATGAAATGCAATTTTTAAAAGAAAATTAACAAAAATTTTACAATTAGTAACACAAATACTGGGAAATAATATGATACTTGTGAATTACCCTTAAAAATTTAAAAATTTTAATTTCAGGTTCATGCCATTTACATTCACATTTACATTTTCTTGGGTTGCATGATTGGTCTCACATTATTTGTGGGTGTCGTAATTGCCAATTACTCGGAGAATAAAGGAACAGCACTGCTAACAGTCGATCAAAGGAGATGGTGTGATTTGAAGAAACGATTGAAAATTGCTCAACCCTTACATTTACCTCCAAGACCAGACGGGCGTAAAGTACGAGCATTTGCCTATGATGTTACCCAACACATTTACTTTAAACGTTTCATAGCGGCCATAGTGCTAATAGATAGTGGTTTATTGTCAATAACGGTAAATATAATAGTGGTGACATTTTTAAATTGCAAATGTTTTTAACAAAAACTTTCTTAATATTTTTAGTGGATTAAAGGTGAAAGAGTAACGGAAATTTGTGTCTTACTGAGTGCCACTTTGACATTTGTATTTGTGGTGGAGGTGGTTATGAAAATTATAGCATTTACACCACGAGGCTATTGGCAATCCCGACGTAATCGTTATGATCTGCTGGTTACTGTTTCGGGAGTTGTCTGGATATTTTTACAAACTATTTTAAGGGTAAAAATTTCATTTATTCTAAAATTTTCTTAATTTATTGTTAATTTTGTTTTTTTTTTTTTTAATTTAATTTCAGAATGATTTATCCTATTTCTTTGGTTTTATGGTGGTGATTTTAAGATTTTTCACCATAACCGGTAAACATACCACTTTGAAAATGTTAATGTTAACTGTGGGTGTATCGGTTTGTAAATCATTCTTTATTATATTTGGTATGTTTTTGTTAGTGTTCTTTTATGCACTAGCCGGCACTATATTATTTGGTAAGTTTTCAGATTTCTGAAATTAAGAGGCCCATTAACTTTTCTCAATTTATACTATGGTTAAGACCTATACTAGTCTTAACCACTGGTAAAAATATTTTTTTAATAACTTATCCACAGACTACCCAGACAGTAAAAAGCTGTTTGAATCAAAATGGCGACTAGAAAATGAGTAAAAGGAAATTTCAAAATTGCAGTGATACACAGAAAGGGATAGATATACAAAAAATATGTACCATACAATTCTGTAACGACAACTGAAAATGTTGCTGTTATTATGGCAAATTTTGCTAATTTGAGCCCAGCGGTATTTTTTGTTAATCTTATGAGGTCTGCTAGATTAGCAGGATTAGGAAGCTGCTAATTTTCTTTAAAATTACCTTACGAACTCGAATATTTAAATTTATATTTTTTTTATTGAGCAACATTTCTTATGTTTTTTTATGGTTGGCATTTAATACCTTTTTATAATAACGGTAGTTGGTTACCACAGCCACTTAAAACCCGATATTAAAATTTTAAAATTGCGATTCGATTGAAGGCATGTGAGTCAATCCATGTCAACTCAATCGGAAAAAGGGCCATTTTCGGATTAACCATCTCCGATTTAAATAAAATTCACCATAACTATTATACTCGACAAGAACTCAACGAAACATCATTTTCAGATCATGGGCCCTTTAGGTTTACGAAATATGACGCCATGAAAATGGAAAAAAAACTTAAAAAATCGTTACCAAATCGACTATAACTTTAAAACCGTAAAATATACAAAATTCGTCTTGGTTTTAATTTTTAGGTGAGAAACTAAAAGATAGAGCTTGAAAATATGCATATCATGACGTCATGAAAATGGCAAAACAATTTTAAAATTTGACTAAAGTATCGTCAGAAAAGGGACTATAACTTTTAAACTATACGAGATAAAAAATTCGTGTAAGTCTTATTTTTTTAGGTGAGAAGAAAGAGAACTTTGAAATAATATGCATATCGATTTTTTCACTGGAAGGCAGTGGTCGGCAGAAAGAGAGAATATGTTTGTATTGGTGTTTTACACCGTAAAAAATTATTTTATCTTTCTAGATAAATAAATGAATGAATAAATTAAATAGTCGATAAGAGAATATCCGTATTCATTGAATTAAAATAGTTCATGTTTTTATTTTCTCTATTATAAAAAATTAAAATAATTCATAATAATGATAATAATAATTTTTTGATTGCATACAAGGCATTTTGCCTAATTTAATATATTTCAAAAATAAAAAAATAATCTTCCCACTTAACGTTCCACATTTTTAATTTAAAATGTAAACGAAAAAAATGCCTACAATAAAAAAATAACAATAATAAAAAAAAAAAAATTTTAGAGTGTACTTAATTTCTTCAACAAAGTAGCATACACCTGCTCTGTTGAAAGTAAGCGTACTACTGAATAAAATAATTGTATTTTTTGTGCTCTTAGCTGTGAGATTTGTAGACATTCGTGTTGTGTACGTGTAAATTGCCGATTGTGTTCGGCCCCTGAGTGCTATGAGTGCCGATCACTGCTGGAAGATTTAAAGCAAGGGTGTCCAAGCCCTATGCTCTTGATGCTCATTTGTTTTTGTAAATGCTCTTAGCTATAGACTGTGTGTTTTAGTACACATAGAGCACTCAGCAATAGCAATACGAAATACACAAACAGCTTTGCCTTATTAGTTTTTTTGTCGTTCTTCACTGTAAACACGCAAGTGCAAAGCAACAACACTTTCGTATGCTTTGCTGGTAAACATTGACGACAGCGATTATAAATGTAGATTTTGTTTTTGTTTAACGTATGATATGAAATATTTCTTTTTTCTTTGTATGTATTGGTTTTTACAATAAAAAATATTGAATACAAATTAGTTATTCTTTAAATGTATTGGTGTTTACTCTTCCATAAGGAACTTTTGGGCACCCCTGGTTTAAAGCAGTGATTCCGACACACATATATTCACATTTATGTTTGTGTTGGTTGTTTGTTTTTGAGCGTAATTTATTTTTTCTCACTCTGCCAGGGTTGCCAAGACATATTTGTCGCAGCCAAATTCGAAAAAACCCACACAATCGCCACGTGTGATATTAATATATTAAAAATAACATTATTTTATATTCAAATAATGTAAAATAAACATAACATGAAAGCTTGGAAAGTTCTATATAATTTTTTTATTATTTTAAAAATAAATAAAAATAAGCCTGTTCTGTAAGATTCTTGTCCATCATTAATTATTTTTTCATCAAAAGGTTTTTTAAGATTTAAAACTCAAATAATGAGTATTTATTATTTGATAATTTTTCATACTCGTAAGCGACAATGCCTTTCTTTCAATCTTTATCTTATTATAAGAATCAAGTTGATTTTAATAATTCTACATCAAAGGACATAAATAACTTTGAATAAATAAATTTTAAATCAAAGAATCAAATTGATTTTGATTTGATTCCCGTATCAAAAAAGAATTATTTTGATTTTTTAATATGATTTGATTGGCAAATTAAAATATTTTTTTAAATCACGATTAATTTAATTATAAAACCGAAGGGTTTCATGAAATTTTTATAACACAGTCTCCTCGGGATGTCTTCCTGACCTGGTCTATTTTTATTATCGGAGTATTTTATCTCGCCTAGTTTTCGGTAATTTTAAAAAATTACCATTTTACAAAATGGCGAATATCTAGAAAACAAAGCGCGATTTGCAAGTCAATTTTAATGTTTTTTTATATTGTTTTAATTCGCAAATTAAAATAATCTTTTTTTAATTCCCGAACTAAAAAAAGAATTATGTTTGAAATGATTTGATTTAATTAAATCAAAAAAAAAATGAAATTTGTTAATCAACTATGATTTTAAACCTGATTTAATAAATTGATTTATAAAATATTGAATCAAATCGCTAATTTACAAAAAGAATTACTTTTTTTCGTGAATTAATTCAATAAAGATTTATCTTTTTCGAGGTCTGATCACGCATTACAGTGTGTTGGCATACCAATCACTCAGCTTTACCGGCAAATAAAAAAGCATTTTCCTATTCTATATTAAAAATTTTGATCAGCCTTATCTAGTAACAAGCCGCGCAAATGAATGCTCAAATGAGACTAATGTTTTTATTTAATAAAAATACAAATTATCTTTTTATGCTCTCTTCATTTGTGAAAAAGCATTTGCACATGTGCGGAGTTTTGAGGATCTCTGGTTTAGGGGCTTAATTACATTTTAAGATTGGGGTCATATTTCTTGGAGCCACTTTGCACAGCGCCGCTGTGAACTACATCGAATTTTTAAAAATAAAAAAGCACAGATATCATGTTAACGGAATAGCCACGTGCAAATTTTTACCCAAATGCAAAGACCATTTCAAAAACGATTATATTGTTTCAAGAACTTTCGGAATGGCTCTAAATGTAATTTATAAAGCATCAATTTAAATTCAAAAACACCAAATTAAATAAATATTTGTTAAATTTCAATAATTTTTTTAATGCATTTGTTATTTCTTAATTGATCTTTTTAAGTATCAATTGCAAATTTTTGAATTTTATTTGTAATTTTTTTAATTTAAATTGTGTTTTTTTAATTCGGATTTTTTTTTTAATTTCAATTATCATTTTTTGCCAATTTTGTCTATGTTATGAATTTTTTTTTATAAAAAAAAGTTTTGTTTTTATACCTCTATATCTATAACAACTTATTTTCATATATAGACCTCGACGGAACACGAAATACAGCAATATATTGCATGTCCTGCTTTACTTTTACTAACAAACACACAATTTATTTGCTAGCTTTTGTTGTTTTTAATATTTTATCAGATTACAAAAAGAAAAAATTCAAATATTTTTAAGAAAAATTATTTACATTGAAAAGAGAAAAGCCTACAATTTTCAGGACTTGGCAGCATTTTTATAAATTCTTACTTTTAAACTACTATAACTACATTGAAATTCTATATAAGTTAAGTTGCTAATCAAATATTTTCAATTTTAAATACATATGTTTTGATATAAAAAAACTCATCGTTCTGAAATTAATGTGGTATCTGAATCTCAGATTTTTAATAAAAAAAAAAGTAATACAATTGGAATCACGTTTTTATTTGTTTCAAAAGAAAATATACAAATTTAATAATTTCATTTAGGACCTGTGCAAAGTAGCTAAATAAATTGTAAACTAAATACAAATTAACAAAGCTTTCAAAATTTCTTTGAAAATTTTTTAAAATTTCATAGAAATTTGAAAATCTGAATTTAGTTTAGATTTTATCTACACTTACACAAAATACAATATTTAAAAACAATAAACTACATATGTATGTTTTTTTCTAACGTTTGTATTATTTTGTTGTTTTGCTGATTTTTAAACCCAATACTGAGTAATAGCAGAATCGACGTGTAAAACAACCTTAAATTAGTCGTTTGTAGAACAAGTTTTAAAAACTTAAAAGTGTATTTTTGGTTGTTTTTACCCAAATAATATTACGAGTGTGGCAATAATTTATGATAGGGAAAGTATTAGTATAGAGATTTTATCGTAAGCAGCGGCAAAATAAAATATTGTACGTATTACAAGGTTCGGTAACTGAGAGAAAATTTCCTTGATTTCAAAGCAAATTTTTACTTATTCCTGCACAAATTTTGGCAAATTCACAGGAATTTTTTACCTTTTCTGACGATACTTTAGTCAAATTTTAACGTTTTTTGCCATTTTCATGACGTCATATTTTGGACAGTTGTGGTGAATTTCATTGAAATCGGATATGGTCGATTTCATTGATTTCCATTGATTCAGTCAATTTTAAAAGAATTTGATTTTATTGAATTTTAGTTGATGTTTTTTTCTACGATTTTCTTGCCAAAGTTAAGAAAATTAGGAAGTTTTAAGAAAAATAACAGAAAAATTCATATTTAAAATTTAACCGGTTAATAGACATATTTTAATCGATTATTCGGGTCGAATAATTATTTGTTTAGACTTTAACCGAAATAGAAGAGATTAATCGAGGAATCGGTTAAACGAATTGGAAACACTACTAGAAACACACAAAGTACCACTTGTTAATAGACTACTGTCAAATTTGGAGCAAGTTCCGTCATTTACTTTGCAACCTCGTGGATTTTTTTAAAAATGGAAAAAAAGTGAATTTCGAGTGTTCATTAAACATTATTTTTAGCAAAAAAAAACCGTCAATCAAACCAAGGAAAAGTTTGATAAATACTATGGGGACTCTGCACCATCGATTTCAATGGTAAAAAAGTGGTTTACTGGCTTTCGTTGTGGTACAAATGACGTTGAGCTCAATACACGGGAAAATGTCGAAAAATCCACGATATGGTATTGGCCGATCGAAGAGTAAAAGTGCATGAGATTGTTGATGCAATAGGCATTTCATATGATGCAATAGGCATTTTATATGATTTAAAAAGATCAGCTTGATTAAAGAAAGCTGTCTGCAAGATGGGTGCCGCGTTTGCTCTCAATTGGCCATAAACATAATCGTGTGACAATTTCAAATGATTGTTTGGAGTTGTTTAACCGCAATTCGAATGAGTTTTCGATTACCTTCAAAAGGGAAAAACAATAAACGGCGAATATTATTACAACTTATTGGACCGATTTAACGAGGGTTTAAAAAAAGAACCCATATGGCCAAAAAAAAGTTCCTTTTCATCAAGATAATGCACGGGTGCACACGTGTGTAGTCTCCATGAATTGGGCTAGGAATTGGTATCTCATCCGCCATATCCGGATTTAGCCCCCAGTGACTATTTCCAAACCTAAAGTATTGGCTCGATGGAAAGAGATTTAGCTCCAACGATGAAATTATTGTTCAAACAAAGGCCTATTTTATGGATCTCGAAAAATCCTATTTTTTGGAAGGGATACAAAAATTGGAGAAACGTTGAACTAAGTGTATTGAGCTAAAAGGAGATTTTGTTGAAAAATATATTTTTTTTCCCAAAAAAAAAACTGTGTTTCATTAAAAAAGTCACGGACTTATTGATCCGTCCTCATATTTCCTTTTGTTTATTTTATTTTGACACTTACTACTATTTTTACACATACCAAGGTTAAGCATCCAGATTAAAAATATTTATTAGTTATTATGGTTAAATTTTCTTTGGGATGAAAAGCAAAACTTCGGTAATAGGTGCGATATTCTCATGCATTACCTTGTAATGATATCTCGTTACCTTTTTCATTATTTGCAAGCATAAAGAAATAAGTTTCTGATTATTGAGTACGTAATATAAGATTTGTAAATGTAAAGTAATAATTGAAATATTTTTGAAAATCTATTTTTAGATACATTACTTTGCGTTTTTTGTAAGCAAAAGGGTAATGTATGTTTGTTTTGACAACACTAGCGAAAAAACGAAGCGCAACAATTCATTTAAGTTTAAAGCAATCAAATACTATATGCGATAGATTTTAAATAAAATATTTGTAATAATTTTTTTTAATAAAAATTCCTCTTTTTTAAAAATCTATTTTTAGACACATTACATTTTCTATTCTCGTAACCATATAAGTAACCCGTTACATGATCACCTCAAAAGTAATGGGTATATACATTACTTTGAGGATCATAGCCTATAAAATTCATCAATGAAGTAAGGTGTAAAGTAATCCATCGGCCCCTATGGCTATACATTACTTTACCCATTATTTGGTAATGTGTGCTTTTGCTGGGTTGGTTAGTTTCCTATAGTAAAGTTAAAATTAACTGCTCGAAAAAAGTTAATAGGCCTAAAATTAACAAAAATTCTGATTGATTTTTTTATTAAAGGTACGGTCAAATATGGTGAAGGTATAGGACGTCGTGCCAATTTTGGATCACCAGTTACGGGTGTGGCTATGTTATTCCGTATTGTCACCGGTGAAGATTGGAATAAAATTATGCATGATTGTATGGTTCAGCCACCGTATTGTACACCTGGTAATAACTACTGGGAAACTGATTGTGGTGAGTTTTTAAAATTAATTGCAAACTTAGTAATATGTTTATTCTTAAAATCTCATTTATTTAATTTTTAGGAAATTTTACGGCTAGTATTATTTATTTTTGTACATTTTATGTTATTATTACCTATATAGTGCTAAATTTACTAGTGGGTTAGTATTTCTTTAATTTTTTATGAAATTATTAAGAATTTTAAATTGTATTACGAAACTTATTTCTTTTTCTTCTTAAAGCTATTATCATGGAAAACTTTTCGTTATTTTATTCAAATGAAGAAGATGCCTTACTCTCCTATGCTGATATACGTAATTTTCAAAATACTTGGAATATTGTAGATATTCACCAACGTGGTGTAATACCAGTGCGCAGAGTTAAATTTATCTTACGTCTTTTAAAAGGACGTTTAGAGTGTGATCCTCAAAAAGATCGTTTGTTATTTAAATACATGTGTTATGAATTGGATAAATTGCATAATGGTGAAGATGTAACATTTCATGATGTCATTAAGTATAAAAAGCAATATTAAAGGAATTCATTTATAGACAATTTTTAATGTTGGATTATGTTTTGCAGCATGCTCTCTTATAGATCGGTGGATATACGTAAAGCCTTGCAATTGGAGGAGTTATTGGCTCGAGAAGAATTTGAATATTTAGTGGAAGAAGAAGTGGCCAAAATGACTATTAGAAATTGGTTGGAGACATGTTTAAAGAAAATAAGAGCACAAAACGCTTATGTAAGTAAAATGCTGAAGGCAATATTTTTTTAAAATGCTTTATATTTCGGTGTAAATATTTTTCAAATTTTGGAAAATGTATCAAGTGGCAAATATTTAATTATTAGGCCCATATATAGTACTTCGCTTAATCGTAATAATCATGGGATGTTGTTAGACTCATAACAATATGTTAACTTACACAGAAAAAAGTATCACAAAATTTTTTTAAAAAATATTTGTTAAAATTCACATTCGATTTCTAACAATTTTTTGTTTGAATTGTTTGTAATATGTTATTTTGCATATAAAAATTCTTTAAAAATAAAATTTTAAGTTTTTAAATACCAAAAAGTTTTTTCTATTTACAAACAGAATTTTTTAATTTTTTCTGTTATAAAGTGTGATTTTTAAAGGTGTATAACTTTTTAAATTAAAACAAATTTAATTAAAAAAAATTTTGGACATATGTGTAACGCAACCGGAAGGTTCAATTTTCAATTTTTTATTGGATTAATTGTGGCAGTTAAAAATTATTTTTTCAATCATGATAAAATAACCTTTCCCTGATGATTTTTCAGATAATACTGAACATTAAAAAAACTTGCATACAAAATGACATACATTTGACAGTTTATTCGTATTGCA
Organism: Eustalomyia histrio; assembly: GCA_949748255.1. Taxonomy (NCBI): domain Eukaryota; kingdom Metazoa; phylum Arthropoda; class Insecta; order Diptera; family Anthomyiidae; genus Eustalomyia; species Eustalomyia histrio. The sequence continues at coordinate 83,826,677 of OX456525.1, read as the reverse complement.
AACGAAGGGCGGTAGACAAACCACTTTTGTTCATATACTGATCCATACAATATTATGAATTTTAATGATGGATCTTAAAGTATTTAAATAATTAATTGGCAAAGTTTTTTTTTTAATTTCGTGTGTTATATTTTAATTAATACTTCTACACCTCTAAACAAAATCACCCTATATAAGTATAAAGTAGTAACGTTACTGAACAAGAAAGTTGAAATTTGGTATGATGTTAAAATCCGCTAATACGGGATTGAAAAGACCTACGGGGGCGGGAAGTCTTCCCCTTGACGGCCTGCCCAAAGCGCTGGAGCTAGGAAGTTAAGGTTTGGCATGTAGGCTCCTCCTCTGGCACACCCTGTCTTTAAAAAAACACCTAAATATCAAACTAACGAATATATAAATTAATTTTTAATTCTTAGCGTAACAAGTTAGACCACTAACCACTCTTTGAAATGAATTTATCAAATGACTAAAAAATTTGGTGAATGCTTTTTCAGAGCTAGAAAAAAGTGTTACAAACTTCACCACACCTTCCGATAACATTAAAATTATCTTTCTTGTTATTTTCCTTAATAAGCGATTCTAATTTTTTGCCTGCTACCACCTCATACATTTTTTAATGGGACACCCTAAAGACCAATGTTAAAATTAATATGAAATTATTTTCTTTATTTTAAGAAACAACAAAACTCTTTGATAGCTGGTTTAAGAGCTACCAATGAACCTATCATACGTCCAAGTACCCAAGAAGATAAAACTCCAACTGGTGCAGCCGATAAATCGGCCATAGCTACAATAAGTGGTGCAGTAGCAGCCACTTGCCCACCAACTAGTGATGCCTTTTCACCGACCTTCAGCTCTACAGAAAATGAAGACAAAGATGTCAGCACCAGTGCTATAGCATCGACTCCAGCCCCCACTTTGGAGCTAGCTACAATTCAAGCAACACAACGTATTATTACATCTACTAAACGAGGGTATGCCCTTAATCGTTCCGATTCCACTGGAAGTTCAACTGGTCGTAAGTTTTTAGCTCCAACATCTTCAGATCCCCAGCAACGTTCAACATTAACCGATAAAGAACGCCTTCATATTGCCAATCAACAGAAAAAGAAAAATTCCATGACTACGACCACTCTACCAGTGACAGTGGTAGCAGCTGCAGCGGCTGGAGCGGGCCATAAGAAAAATAGTTTCTTTGCCGGCGATATGGGACAATTTCACTATCCTGCAATTAATCATTTTGATCACGGTCATATACCACCAGCCTTGGGTAGTCCATCTGGCTTAATGCCTCACATTATGGCAGGTAGTAAATTGTTGCCGTATAATAATCAAGCAAATGCTGTTTATGAAGTTCACGATTGGTGGCAAGAACAAGTTCTCTGCACTCAAACGAGTGATGATGAAGTATAAATTTAAAAAAAAATTGGTACTACATATTTCGAAATATTGATATATTTTTTATAATGAACAAAACGAAAGTATAGGATACGTTTAATTAGAATTTATTATTTTCGATGTGAAATTGTTATTAGTTAGTATAAGTAGAGCACAGAGTAAACTAAAATTTAATTGTTAAAAAAATTGTGTTTTTAATTTTTTTTAATACATCCATATTTTATAGGCAATTTGCATTGCCGACGTAATCTTTTATAAATAAGATTTTAGCCATAATTTTGTTAAACAAAATCCAAATTATAGGGTAAAACAAGCTTAAATTCGGCACAGCCGAATCTTTGTATACCCTCCACCAATATTCTAAAAAAATGTTCTCTACTGTTTTTGATACAAATAATGTAAAATTATGGAGGTGAAAAAAGTTTTTTGAGGTGAAAAGCTTTTTTTGGATGTAAAAACAAATTTCGTTGTGGAAAAATTTTGAAGTTAAAAAAATTTTTTTGAGGTAAAAAAAATTTTTTGTGGTGCAAAAAAATTAAGATGCTAAAAAAAATTTTTTGAGGTGAAAGATATTTGAGGTGAATACATATGAATTTTTTTAATTCTAAGCGACTGGTTAAAATATAAGTGAAAAGATTTTACTTGCCACTCGCTTTTACTTTGCTCATTTTTCAATACCAATCTGCTGGGGAGGATGTTAATTAATCTAGGTAAAACTGAGCAACCAAGCTTGCGTCTTCGCGCCGTGATCGCCATTTCAACAGACAGACGGACATCGTTAAATTGACTTAAAATTGCTTAAAGATCATGAATATATATACTTTATGGGGTCTTTGATATATACCCTTCATCATATATGGTGGAGAGTATAAAAATAAAAATAATAATAACTAAATCCATTAAGGTTCTACCTAGTGTGTGTTTCCAAATATTTGACCCTGTCGGTCAACCGGTTAGGGCATTATTCGAGAAATGACGAAAATTGATTTATCTTTTATTCAGGTCGATTAATTTGAAAAGTTAACCCTTTAATGCAAACTAAATGTATTTCTTTTCTAAATAATAAGCTGCTTTTTTGTGAAATATGAAGTTATAAAATAAATAAATAAATAAATAAATAAATAAATAAATAAATAAATAAATAAATAAATAAATAAATAAATAAAATGTCTACTGCATTGGGTTATAAAGAGTTTGTTTGTGATATTCGAAGCATCTTGAGACTTTTTAAGAAATCATGCCTTAGAATCTTGGTGGTTTTTGGGAGGAATCTGAGGACCATTAAACCATTAAGACTAAAACAGAAAACGCTGTGTCGTCAGCCTGTTACCGAAGTGTAGTATTTTGACGATAAAGCTGGTATTTTATTTTCTTTATTTGTCACTGTCGCGACCTTTAAAGATTTTGCAAATTAAAAAAAAAAAAAAAAACTTGAACTCTCATATTCACACTTTTCACGAAACAACTTGTTTCTACTAAAGTTCGTTCAACTTCTTTTTTTATTTTTATAAATCAATTAAGTTACACAATTCTATGTAATTTTGTTTGTTTTTATTATTTATTTATTTATTTTTTTTTTTTAATTTTTAACAAAACTTTTTAAGAGACCGTCATAGTGCTTGTTAGAAGAGTACCTAGCCACGTGTTTAATTGCTAAAAAGCAAATTAAATGCTTCTTTAATAGGTTTTTTGTTCAAAAAAAATTATACAATTTTCTCATATTCTGGGGTTTGATTTTTGAAAGTTAATTATTTCTTATAATCTTGATAAATAATTTACCAGCAAAATTTTCTGTTCCAAAGAACAACATGTAGAAAACCTTCTTGTTCTTTATATGTTTTTATGTCGGGTTTAACCAAGGACCCTATAAACCAGGATGAACAAACTACCAAATTTTTAGCCACCCATGATGCCAAATTGTGCGACTACCACGAGACCACGAAATTCTTAGCCGATTTACAGAAAAACTTAGCCTCTAGCAAGGGTTGTAGCGCAAGTACAGTAATTGTGATGTGAATGTATACATGTTTGAATTGGTACAACCCTTGCCAGAGGCTAAGTTTTTCTAAAAATTTTGGTAGTTTGTTCATCCTGGTTTATAGGGTCCTTGGTACTAGTTTTTAAAAGTACTTGTTTTATTTACTTAATATACTAAATACTGAAAACTAAACAGAATAAAATTACAAAATTTTGTTTTTAAATTGAACATTTTTCATCGAATATTTTTGTTAAAACAAATAAAAATTTTTTAAAAAGGCACCAACAATAAATAAAAAAAAACTTTTTTGTTATTTTTTTATAACTTAAATTTTTGTTTCAAAGAATTTTTATATGAAAAGTAAATATTTTCTGTGTACACAGAAAAAAGTATGACAAAATTTTAAGTATTTAAAAATATTTTTTTTTTAAATAATTGTAAATTGTTATTTTTCATATAAAATTTCTTTGAAAATAAAAATATAAGTTACAAAAATAACTAACATTTTTGTTGTATTTAAAAATATCATTGTTGGTGCCTTTTAAAAAAAATTATTTGTAATAAAAATATTCTATGAAAGATGTTTAATCTTACAAACAGAATTTTGTAAATTTTTTCTGTGTAGTTCTCAAAGTAATCATTTTGAACCAGTTGTATACAAGTTTAATAGGATTTCTGTTGGGACTATTTATAAAAAATTAACTAATTTTAAAATACATACATATTTTAAGTTTCTCATTTTATTCAGAATTGGTTTTAATCATAATATCAGAGTTATCAAATAGTTATTAACAAATGAATTGTGGTTCAAATGTGCGGTCTTAAATGTATTTGGATGGAGCACCATACCATTGATCGTGAAACAAAATGCAATTTCAAAATCCTGAAAAAATTTTCTTTAATTTGAGTACCCACACCAGGCATATCTGTTTTTAAGGCCTTCCAGAGTACACTTTATCGGGACTCCAAGGAGTCTCAAATGGATCTAGAGGGAGCCTTATATCATAGATCATAAAAAAATGTATTTCAGAGACAATGATTTGCTTTCATTTGTGTACCCACACTTATGTGTATGTTACTACGCGTATGTTATATGTTACTACGCCGGCCCCAAAAACCGAAGAAAAAATTGTTTTTTATTCCAGAAGGGGCCATATGCACTTTTGCCAAATATTTTAAATTTTAATTATCTGAATAAGAGGAAACCTTTGTATTGATGCCTTAAACAACTGGTAGAGAACTATAGTCAAAAACTCACTTCAGAACTGGTTCGGCGAATGTCACATTAGTACCAGTTTTCCTCACTATTTTAGTCCTTAAATTGTAATTTTCAACCAAGTTCTACAACTAATTACAAAGTGGGAATTTGGAAACATTTCCCTCGATGCCTATGACATTTTCATGCCAAATTCTACAGTTGTTTGTGGGGAGAGGAGGTGGAACTCGTACTAGTTGTTTAAATAAGCTAGCACATAACTGGCATTTTGAGTTTTAGAGTTTATATATAGGAGCAAAATCTCTGATGTTTTAAAAAATATTTAAATGACGCCAAATGATTCAATTCATGTACAGAAAATTTTATTCGCATATACCAACTTGCATTGATTTTAAAAACGTTTCTTATACCATAAAAATACGTCCTTACTTCGTCCACGGTTAAATTTTAATTAATTTCTGTGTCCCAGATTGAAACTTTCTTTCCCCATAACAAACTTACCTTACCATTTAAGCATTTTACTAGGATATCGCTATCACTATTAACATAACAAAGATGCCTTTTTTACAGTTTTAAACTCACAACTAACCAAAGTACTTTATTTTAAAAACTTGTAATTGTCTTATTTAATAAACACTAACTAATAAAAGAAATTTCAAAAACAATAAAAAACATTTTGACCAAACAATAAAACACAACTGGCTCAAAAAGTATACTTTTTGACTGGCTTCGAAAAAGTTCGCGGGAAAACTAAAACAAAATAGGAGAACAAGTGCATCATGCAGAAGCTTGCCAGATAATTTTATTCGTTATCCCCAAACAAATCAAAAATCTCCCCAAAAAATTCCAAATTAGAAAATAATTCGTTGAGGCCAATAGACTATCAAGCATGCTGTACAGCATGCGTAAAAATCCTTGATTTATTTGCCCAAATTGTGGTTGCATAACATCAAAAATATTACTTGTATTCAGAAGCCTTCGAATTTTGAGACTTTTTTCCATATCCAAATTTTGAAAAGCCCTCAGAGTAATAGAGTTTTGGAGAAACTATTTAATTTTTGCCAATTAAAAGTTCTGATAATTTTTCATCTCGACATTAATTAATCTTTCAAATTTCTATTAAATTGCAAGATATAAAAAATTTAACAATGGATAAATTTGTAACTGTCTGATGTAAAAAATTGTTGCCCAAGACCCAGAAAATATACCTTAATTAGAGAACAATCCCCCTAAGTATGGCAAGCCTGATTCTGCAATTAGTGGTGGCAAGGCGAATTTACTTTACAGGTTGTGTTAATTCTACAAGTGCAACATTACAGAAACAACATGGGTTTTTATTGTTGCTTTGTGTTTAAATTAGTCGATATGTCAAAAACAGCCGAGGGAAACAAAGCAAATTCTTTGTGAAAAATATGTCATTTAAAAATGATAAAAAAAACGTTTATTTAAGGCCAAAAATGTATATTTTAAAAATTTGATATTGAATAAATTAATAAAATAAAAATATATAATTACAAATTCTTAATATTAGTATAGTAGTAGTGCTTTTGATATCAATTATAATTGTACAGGTTTTTTTTGGATATGTTTCAAATGTTTTCAACTTATAGTTCAACAGTTTTGAAAGTAACACCTGTAAACCGATAGAATTTTAACTTCGAATGTGGACTAAGATATTCGCTCGTCTTATAGAATCTGTGCACTGAATTTAATTTCGATCTACTTATATTACTGTTGGCACAATAGGATCATTTACACTTTCAGTGAAATTGAGACAATTTTTGGTAATCTCACGAGATTATAAAAAAAACGTTAGATTTTTTATTTCAGAATCTCAAATTTGAAGTGTGATCAAATAATTCAAATAGTTTTAACACCATTTGGCACGAAACTCAAACTTTAAAAACAGCATCACTCTTTTATATGGCATCTTCTTATAAGGCTCTGCAATAAAGCCGCCGATTATTAATTGCACCGTTGCACTTGATTTCCTTGTGTATATATATATATATATATATACATATGTGTATATATATATATATATATATATATATATATATATATATATATGTTGATTTTCTATAACAAAATTTATTTTTTAAAAATTAAAAATATTTTTTAAAAGTTGCAATTTTTGGAATTTTCGAGTTTTTATGCACGAGTTCTTTCTTCCTATACTATTAATTGGAAGAACGCTAAGGACGTTAGAGGGTTATTATTAAAAAAATTTCTTTTGTATTAAAAGATTTCCTTTGTAAAACTTTTCTACATAACAATGATTCTTCTAAATTTTAATTTAGGCGTTACCTGCTGGACAAATTTAGAAAACTACTTTAAATTTAATTTTATTTTTGAGATAATTATTTTTTTCCAAAATCTAGAGAAGAATTAGAAAATTTTATACCAATTTACAAATCCGAATTGCCTAAAATCAAGTAGAACTTTTCTAAGGTTAGAGTAAATAGCTGTTTACATCACAAAGTCCTAAAGTAGCAGTTTCTGAATTTTTAATTAATTTTTTTTTTTTTTATTCAACATTTTGTAATTTCAAAGCCTAGAAATCGGTGCATGCTGGAAAAGTTTTAAAAATGGTTTGAAAATTGTTACTAATTTGTTAAGTCTAAGATTGTCTCAAATCTTTTTTTTGAGAATTTAACCAAAACATTAAAATTTTGTAAAAGCCATTTTCCAAAAAAAAATAAAATATATTCCGGATTTCTACATTTAAAGTCTGCTTTTTCATGTCATATCCCGCTTTTTGATCAAAAGCAGTTGGTCACGTTACTTTTGCTCCACTCATCAAGACGTGGAATCAGATATTATCTATGATACAGGGCACTATATGTGACAATTAGCAAAAATAAATGTTATCCTTTTGATTTAATTTTATTTATTTTTCCATTGTCTGTAAAATTTTTCGTTTTAAATATAATTTTCACGAATTATTAATATCATCATCATTATCATCATTATTTTCGTCATCATCACTATTGTTATTATATACTTCTCTTAAATCTTCCATTTCCTCTTGATGTCGACGTTTCAATTGTTCTATTTCAAGCATATGACTTCTTTTTTGCCTTTCAATTTCCAACTCTAGACGTTGTTTAAAATAATTTTTATGTTCTTCACGAGATTTTTGATATTCATCAACTAATTTATTCCGTAAATCATGTTCTTGTTTTACTAATTCTTCTTGATGTTGATAAGTAAGCCGTTGAATTTCTTCTTTTAAATCGTAATTTTCATCAATCAGCCCTTCCAACTGTTCATTATGTTGTTCCTTTAAGGTTTCTATGTCGGCTTTAAGACGTGAATTTTCTTCCAGTAATTCTTGTATATAATTATTGTCAGAGGTGGTGCCAAATACTGAATAACGTGATTGCCGTTGTTTTATTATGGGAGCTTTAAAAACTATATTCGATGCAATCGAAGCAAAACTAAGAACATTTAAATTTTCTTCGTAATATTTTTCAGTGGGTGTTACATTAACGATCATAGCCAATTTTTCTTTGCCTTGTAATGCACCCTGAAGTAGCATGGTTAATTTAGATTCTCGAAAAGGTATACGTTCTCTTTTACTAGCAATCAATGCTGATGTAGAAGTGGCCGTCGTCATATTATTGGCAGCATCTAAACAACGGCCCAACACCATGAGAGAGGTATTGATTCGTTGCGCCTCCTTAAGCCGTGAACCCATATTACCAGTCTTATCTAATCTCTCTGAACCTGCCAAATCACAGAATTTATATGATGTTTCTGTTATTACACCAGAACGATAATATTTTAAAACATCTACGAAAAATACACAATGTGACCGACTTGAGTTGGTATTGATGGCAGTAGATGCATATGTAAGTTTTTGTAAGCCCGAACGTAATAATTTTAAGGCTTCCAAACTGCTTTTAACATAAACGGAGGTAACACCTTTAATGAAAACTTTGCCAGCATTACAAACAATTTTTAAATTTTTGCGGGCATTAGTAGCCCCCGCAACTCCACCAGCTCCGCCGACTGTTTTATTGGGAGCCAATAGATCGTAGACACACTCATTGTAGATTTCTACAAATGTTACCCATATCAAAACCGAAACATCATTGTTTAATGATAAGGTTTCAAATTTATGTTCATTTTGTATTGATTGGCGTAAAAGCATATGATTGGTTTCCATATTCTTGCATTGTTCGATTAAATGACGACTTGCAATCTGTTCATTGGTCGCCATGGCATCATCAAGTACAGTAACACGAGCATTAACCAATTTCATTATGGGTGTGGGATATAAATTTGCCTGATAGAGTGTGAAAATATTTTCCAAAGATCTTGGTATAATACCCGGATATTGATCATCGCCCAAAAGTGTATATGTTTTCCCCGATCCAGACGTACCGTAAGTGAAAACTGTAAAGCTTTCCTCAGCCTTGATTTTTTCACCAATACACTTTTCAAATACCTCCTTTTGACTCACCTCATGATTAAAAATTTCGGAGAATGTATAGTGCTTCTCCATGCAATTTTTGTTCTTACTACTGCTGGCCGATTCTGTTGGTGGTCCATTCATCAGCACATTACCTGCTATGGCATAGGTTTTCGAAGGATTTTCAACAGGCTTCAAGCGCAAATATACCAAAGCTCCCGTTTCTACCGTAGTGGATTCTTCTGTTGCAATAGAGCGCAAATCATAATCGTCACCTTCACTGCAATCGCCTTCCTCATCAAAATTTTCTTCTTCAATTTCACAAAACAGTCGTTCGCGTTTTTGTGGACGCGGCCGAAATCTTCGATCAATACTAGGATCACGGGGCATTAAATATGATCGCGTTTCACGCTTTTGAGCCATTTTTACAATTCTTATGAATTTTTTGTAAAAAATAAATTTAAACAGCAATGGCGCCTTTTATTTCTTTTTTAGTAATAGTGATGCCAACTTGTTGCTTTTACCACCATTTATGGTCAGTGCTGCCGTATGCTTTTGATAAAAAATCAGTACTTTTTCCCAAAAAAAACAACATTTTGCTTTACAAAAATCGGCGCAACAAAGTACTTACCCAACAATACGTTCCACTTACGTACCGTTTTCGATATGTCATAAACGGAATCCAACTCCGTTAACGTATCATTTTCTTGATCCGTATACGGACCACAAAACAATTTTTAAGGAACATCGAAACTGATTAGAATCCCTTGAGATACCGTCAATGAAGGATCGATATATTTATTGAATTCATTAAACTAACCGAGCCCATAGGGCCATATATGGTCAGTAAGCTAACACAAATATAAATATCTTAAAATATCTTATATCAGGTGAAAAACGGAGTTGTCCGTTGAAAGTTCGTCAATGACGGACCGTTTACGGATCCGTATTCGTACCGTTTTTCAACAAAAAACGGATTTGTGTAAATCCTACTACTTCTACTTTAATTAAATATTAGTTTTTGTTTTACAAGTATGACATCATGGACTTTCAAACAAAAATAAACTTTTTAAAAAAATATTTAACAATTTAAAATTTTGCATTCAAATGCTGAATCAATCATTTTAAATAAGTCTATTCACGGACTCAAAAAAATATTGTTTCGGAAGGGTACATTTAATATCTGTTTATTATATTAGTTTCATATTTTTATTTTACAGTTTTAGGGCCATTTTAGACGATGACTTTGTTGCATGCAATTTTCGTTCTTCGTGTATGTTTCTGTTATCTCTCTTTCACACTCATATCCATTCTTTTTTTTTTTTTGCTTCATTCACATTCAATTTTTGTGTAATTAAAGTCACCGTATAAAATGAGATAACTTTGGAAGCAAAAAAATATTGGAAAAAAACCAAAAGTAAAAAATTTGGAGAAAAAACAATTTTTTATGAAAAAGTACAAAACTATCAGAAAAATATTTTTTATTAGAAAAATGCACTTAGTCAAAAAATGTGAAAAAGCAATTTAAAACTCAAAAAATCTAAAAAAAACTTCCTTAAAGCTTAAAACTGAAAAGCAAATTTGAGTAAATAAGCAATGCCAATAGAGTATTCAAAAACCGAAAACCGGTCAACCGGTTTTTTATTTTTAAAAACCGATCGGTTTAGAATATTTTGTAAATTCGAAGAAAACCGAAAACCGGTATTTTTTGTTCGGTTAACCGGTTTTTTTAATTACATCACCATTTGGTTTACTTGGTCTCTTTTATTTTTTCCGCACACATAATCGTTTGTTTGGTTATGAAGATTTAGATGTAAGTCTGATAGATTCCGATGAAGACTTAACTTTGGATATTCCAAATTCAAATAGTTTAATTTCTGATCTAAATAACACAATAAACAGTATTCAAAATCCTAAAAAAGAGACTACAAAATCATTCATCATTATATGATGATTTCATACTACACCTTGATAAATTCGACAAAAGAACTGAAAAGTTTGACAATTTACATAATTGTCTTTTGACTATTTGTCCAACATCTACTATTAGTGAAAGAGTATTTTTCACTTCTAGCTTTATCAAAAGCAAACAAAAAAATCGTCTTAAAACGAAACATTTAAATTGCATATTATTTCTAAAATATTATTTTAGAAGTGAAAAATAGATTTTCTTTTTACATATTTAATTTAAAAAAAAACTTATTTAATGCCAAAAGTTTTAAACGTTCAAATAACTAACGTACCTAATTTTACCAATTTACAAACTTAATGATCTCTATTCATTTGATATGAATAAAGTTTAATAATATTAATTTTTAAGATATTATATTAAAAAATATTAAAACCAATAAATAAAATGTTGAAATGAAACACAATACAAAAATATTATGAAATATTTTTTTTCAAAGAATGTATTTTTTTTATTTTTATTTCTTAATATATTAAATTTCTTTTTTATTTTTGTTTGTATTAAAACAATTAACAAATTATATAAGCTTTTTATTCAAATTAAAAAAACCGGTTGACCGGTTTTTTCCTCAAAAACCGAAACCGAAACCGGTTTTTTCAAAAGGCCGGTTTTTTGAATACTCTAAATGCCAACAAAAAAGCAAATTTGTCTTCTCTGTTAATCATTTATATCTAAACAGTATAAATGAAAGCAATTATAAGTTAAACACAAATTAAAAAAAAATTATATTTTATAGGAATTCTTCTTTATTTTATCATTATTATAATAAAATCTATAAACGACTTTATTATTAATATTAGAAAATGTACTTTTGATAATTTCATGTCATAATGAACTCATTTCATAAAGGGCCTAAATTTTTAATAAATCAATAAAAATGTTAATTATCAATTTCATGCAATTAATGAATTTTATTCACTATTTGTATATAACTTTCATGTTGTAATTAATGAAAAATTTCATTACTTTATGTTAACATGTTTCATTTATTCAATGAAACCTTTCTTTGGCGACATTCCAATGAAAAATTCATTGTATTAATGGATAAATTTATTAATACTAAGCACACAATTCTATCGATTTTAAGTATTAAATTCTTTTAACTGCTCTAAATCTTTGATATGTGTGCTTACAAGAAAGTTTTGAAAAAATAGTGCTAACAAGCGTTGTTGAGTTTAAAATTATATATTTATTCATTAAAAAAACATAGTAAAACGGTTCTGATTAAAAAGATATCGCTTGCCAACCTTGCTTAATTAATAACATATGAATGGCAACGCCACATGTACCATGGTTACAAATGTCAAATTATTTGACATTTCTTTTGATTTTTCTTACATCATTCATTATCACACACACTGTCGCATGCGTATGTGGACGAATGGTAAAACAAAATGAAATTTTAGAAAATTCTTCGTTTTTTGTGGGACATATTTGCCTTCTTTCTCTTTGCACTAGCTTCGTGCGTTGATAAATTTTTTCCAACTTTTCGTCGACACCGTTTTTATTATTATTTTTTAAATAAAAATTTCATAAGAAAATTGATTGCAAAACAAAAATTGCATTTAAGCAATTTGTTTAGTGTGAAAAGTGTTAAATAATTATTGTGGAAGACGGAAATTGAAAAAGAAAAATTTTCAAGAAAACAGGCTGGCGAAAAAATGCAATCAAATTAGCAAGAACAAAACAAACGCCAGAAAAAAGTGAAGTCTTTTATAGCGAGCGGGCCAAATTAAAATTACACACAGTAATAAAAAGGAAAGGAATTAAAAAAGAACTAGAGAAAAACTTTTTCCAAATATAACCCTGGATTGCGGCAAATAAATACCAAATATTTAATTTTCTTTGGCGAAAACTTCCGGGTTATTTTCGTCAAAAGATTGGAAAAACAATTACTGTGTGCGTTTTGAAAAATCTGGTTTGAGACACCACAATTTCTCAGCAATTGACACCAACATCACCGTCGTCATCAACAATATCCATTGATCACAAGCGCTCCTGTTATTGTCGTCGTTGTAGTTGCTATCATTACTCCCCCCCAACATTTGGCAGGCAACTATTAAAAATGGCTGCAGTAAATGATTGCTTCAGTATTGGATCCACAGTGATGTGTACGACCTGTTTCAATGAAGATTTTGAAGGGGAAGTGCTGGCATTTGACCATAACACAAAAATGCTTATTTTGAGTATCCTTTTTACAAAGAAATATCTTTCGAAATTAATTGAAAAAATGTGAAGTTACACCCTTTTTTGGGGCATAATACCATTTTCACATTTTTCTAGCAGATCAAAAAAGATGTAATTTTTCCTGGGAATTTAGGGTCTTACGTTTTTAAAGTAAAATATTTTGAGTCTAAAAGATATGAAACTAATTACAAAATTCTTACAGTTCTTGAAATAGAGGATCATTTAAAGGGATACCTAATAAAAAAATGGGGATTTTTATTTAAGAGTACATAGTAACCCTATCATTATGCAGGAGAAAGTTGAGTTTTGTAAATTGTTTTTTTATATACATAAATAACAATAATGTATTAACAACATATTTCTAAATACCTTTTTCAATTTTGCCTACTGCCTTTATCCTTATTGAAACCTCTTTTACAAAGAACATTCCCAACGGAATGACCATCACATAGACTTCATTTGGCATAATTAAGCTTGATGTTCTGTCATTAGTAATATATAGACAAGCAGGATCCTTCAGAACAACCCAGAGCTTAAACAAAAAAATACTGAAACTTATATTTTGCTCCATTATTCTCTTCTTAGCCAACAAACACGGGGTTAAGGTGATTTCCCAATAGTCACTATGGCGATACGAAAATTTTGCTTTTTATATAAAAATATATTTAGTTATACTCTGACTCAAGTTAGTATATTATTTTCAGTTTTCGTTTGTTTTTATATGCATCAAGAATTTCGTTAAGAGGTAGCTTTCTGCTACCGAGTTTTACTGTCAAGTTTTTAACTCGAATTCATTTTAAAACATTGATTTATTAGGAGTAAATATAATTATATATTTCTTACAAATATATTAAGTACTAAATTTTTTAATTTGCGCGAATCAAAACAATAAAATAATTCGCGAATAAAAATTTATTTTCATTAATTCACTTTTAAAAATTGAATCAATACTAATGAATGATTTTTTGAAACGTCTGGTATCGCTCCAAACGCATTTATATAAGCTCACTGTATGCTCTTAATGTTTCAAAAATAATTGAATATTAGTCTTGAATTTAAATTAAAGTTCTCGCAACAACAAAGTAAATTATACAAAATCCAAACCCAAAAGTTGTAGAGTAAACATGAGTTACTTATGCCGAATTATTTTTTCTAATTTATGTTTTGTAAATTTGTAAATACTAAAGAGTTATATAATTTAAAACATACAAAAAATATGTTTTCCTTAACTACTCTTCCCCTAATTTCTAATAACAGAATGTCGTTCGAAGAATGCAGAAAATTTAAATGATGTTCATGTATTGAATTTATCATTATGCAGCAATGTTCAAGTGGTCAAGGAATGTAACGGTAACTATGTTGAAGGTCCGCAGAAATTGAATTTGGAACAAGTAAGTTTTTAACACAAAGAATGATAATTAAAAAAAAAAAAGAAAAAATCTTACAAATTGTAATTTTATCGTTAAAATTATAGTTGAAATTACGACTACGCAAAACAGTACAACATCGACAAACGTATCTTAAGTCGAAAAATGCTGATGTTAGCCCAGAGGCGCAAGAATTATACAGAGTGATTGCTAAGCAATTTAAGGTATAGAGTCCCCACAAAAATTATGTCAATTTAAAATATTTTAATTGTATTTGTTAACATTACAGTATAACGAAGTCTCTTGGCATGGTCTAAATATACAAATATTTAATGAAGTTACCATAACACCACCTTATAGGGCGGAAAATGTCGTATCAACTTCTAATAATAAAAGTTTATGCAACTATATTAAGAAAATGGTAAAAACTAACACAGATCTTGAATAAAGGCTTATTTCACAAAATGGTTTATTTTAGATTGAAAATTTTGTTAGTACAAGAGCAGCGCAGGATAGTAACGTTGCTGTCATGGGCACTTCTTCAGCATCATCGCCCACTTCTTCATCATTGTCATCAAGTAATGCGGCATCAGGATCTCCAGTGCCTGCTAATTCATAATAATGTACGTTTTAACAGAGAAACAAAAAACACCAAGAACAAAAATAAAAATGATGAAACTATTAAATTGTTTCCGAATTTGCTGTAATGGTTACAAAAATAACTGTTCTGGGAAGTTGATTTAGAAATTTTGTTTGGCTCTAACAGCGCCACCTATTTGTCAATTAATAGTTTCTAAAATGCAACTCTCGTGTATATTTCAAGTTGAACGCCGTGTTGTAAATTCTGCATTTTTGTCGCTAAATCTAGCGCTTTTCGATTACTCATTGCGGGGAAATTTGTATGGCGGTTTTCTGAAATTTTGATATGTTAATTCATTCATATTTTTTCATTCGCATGAATTCGTAAAAGTACGAACAAAATAAGCTTATAATTTTTTGTTTAAATTTATTATGGTTGTTTAATTTTTTAAAGAGAAATTTCAGTGGTTGGATTAAAACAAATCTATTTTACAGATTTGATAAAAAATTTGATACACGTAACGTTTGGAGTTACCATAACGTTTATTTTTATAAGCCCTTTAACAGATTCTAATTTTAGTGCGAACTTCATAAAGAGCACGATTTTAATTCTAAAGAGCTAACTATATTATACTTTTGCTAGCTTAAGCAAATGTGCGAATACATGTAATCAAATGTGTATGACTATATTGTACTTTACAAACTTTTCGTTAAGTTTCGTCAAGTGTCATTTGCTTAAGCAAACAGCGAAACTGACCGCACTTTACTTAAGGAATCATGTGTTTTTAGAAAAACTGTTTATGAAAAAAAAAACAAATTGCAATGTACGCGAAAAATATTTTTATAGAAAATTTAATTGAAAATGTTAAAAAACAAACGTGCATGTATAACAAAAGGGGTGGGTTTTGTATTTGTTTTTCGATTGAGATGCAAGCACTGTTGCATTTTTTAGTACTTTTTTATTTATGTTTTCATTTATTTCTTTTAATTATTTAAAATTAATATAGATTTACTTGTTAATTGTAAAATATTTGTAAATTGAACACATTAAATAATATTTTTCGAAAAGATACATATATTTTGGAAATATAAGAAGAAAACAGTTTTTGCAAAAGTACAAATATTTGCAACTAAGTGTAGTAAGTATTTAAGTTTAAAAAGTACATTGTAGCCACCCAAAAGTCTTCAATAAGTTGATTAAGCATTTGACAGACTTTTCGTTAATTTTTGACAGTAGCTTAAGTTAGCAAAAGTATAATATAGTTAGCCCTTAAGAAGTATTTACTGTTCCGGTACTGAGTACTCAAAACTGATTATTTTTGTATGTACTTAAAAATAAGTTTTGAATTGTTTCAGAGATGTAATTTTTCGTATGAAAATACAATTGAGTTTTTATCAAAAATTTTTTTTGGAAAAATTGTATAAAAACATGCAGAGTTTATTAAAACTAATGTTCAAAAATGCATCACTGCTCTTTATCTTATGAGCAGATATTTGTTTTTTATTTTCCAGTTTTGAGCATTTAAGAAGCTTTTTCTTAAGATTTTTAACTTTAAGCTGTTTAGTCACATTTTTTTCCTCAGTGCTTCTCATAAAAAACATTTCTTTTTGCTAGGTTTGTTCGTATAAAAAAAAATTGCTTTTTCCTTAGAAAATGAACTTGGGAGTTTTGGAATAGATAATTTAAAGTATTGAATACTCGTTAAAACGGCCGTTACTAAGTAATCAATACTTTAATAAATACAATATGACCCCTTATAAGTTTTTAGCGATTTTGAACACAAATTGAACTTTTTTTTTTGTGCGAACGTAATTGTCAACACCGATGAAGTTCCAATCCACACACTTGTAACTTTTTTTTTTTTTTGCAAAAAACCGCTGTTGTATTATTAAATTTTGACTTTTTAAATATATTCTTGGCGGAGCATCTTAAAATTCAACAAACATAAATTATATTCCACCATGGAAGAAGTACAACGCCATAGTGTTCATACATTAATTTTTCGATCTTTGAAAAGAACCCACGATATGTTTGTTTCTAACCAGGGAGCTCTGCCTGAAATTGATGTAAAGCTGTAAGTTTTTCTTACCATTTCTTTAGGAATAATTTAATATTTTATACAATATTTTCAGTGAACAAGTAAGGAAATCTCTTAAAGCTCGTGATAGTTATGGTTTAGTCTTCGATCGTGCGGCTCAAGCGGCGGAGGCTAAAAAATATGCCAATGGTGGTCCTGGTAGTATAGCCGCGTTAGAAGGTCCGGAAAAGCAATTGGCCATTACAGACGGCACTACCATTGGCAAAGATAACATGGCTTTAGCAACTTCCGCCAACAAATCTATCGATATGCCTCCAAGTAATTCTTTGGTATCTGCTCCTGGAATGCGTTCTGCTAGTGGTGGTGTCAATGTTCAATTAATACCCAAAAAAGCACCTACAATACCCAAACCTTCTTGGCATGCTCCATGGAAGCTATCACGTGTGATATCAGGTCATTTAGGTTGGGTACGATGTATTGCAGTAGAACCGGGTAATGAATGGTTCGCTACCGGAGCTGGGGATCGTGTTATAAAAATTTGGGATTTAGCCAGTGGCAAATTAAAACTTTCACTAACTGGTCATGTAAGTACAGTACGAGGTCTGGCTGTTAGTGCCAAACATCCGTATCTCTTTAGTTGTGGCGAAGATCGTCAAGTTAAATGCTGGGATTTAGAATATAACAAAGTTATCCGTCATTATCATGGCCATTTATCCGCCGTTTACTCATTAGCTTTACATCCTACTATTGATGTGTTAGCAACATCTGGCCGGGATTCGACAGCTCGTATTTGGGATATGCGCACA
The DNA here is from genome assembly GCA_949748255.1 of Eustalomyia histrio. Lineage (NCBI taxonomy): Eukaryota > Metazoa > Arthropoda > Insecta > Diptera > Anthomyiidae > Eustalomyia > Eustalomyia histrio. The sequence continues at coordinate 83,808,721 of OX456525.1, read as the reverse complement.
AAAGCAAATATACACACTTTAACCGGTCACACAAACACCGTGGCCAGTGTAGTAGCTCAGGCGGCAAATCCTCAAATTATTACTGGATCCCATGACTCCACAGTTCGCTTATGGGATTTGGCTGCTGGTAAGAGTGTTTGTACACTTACCAATCACAAAAAATCCGTACGTAGTATAGTTTTACATCCGACACTCTATATGTTTGCCTCAGCCTCGCCGGATAATATAAAGCAATGGCGTTGTCCTGAAGGAAACTTTGTACAAAATATCTCCGGTCACAATGCTATTGTCAATTGTATGGCTGTTAATCCAGACGGTGTTTTAGTTTCAGGCGGTGATAATGGTACCATGTTCTTTTGGGATTGGCGTACTGGTTACAATTTCCAACGTTTTCAAACTCCTGTCCAACCTGGTTCAATGGACAGTGAAGCTGGCATTTTTGCTATGGCTTTCGATCAATCCGGATCGCGTTTAATTACAGCCGAGGCGGATAAAACTATTAAAATATACAAAGAAGATGATGAGGCTACGGAAGAAACGCATCCAGTTAATTGGAGGCCTGAGATATTGAAAAGAAGAAAATTTTAAAAAATTTAAGAATTATAGCACTAGTTTATTTATTATTAATATAATTTTAAATGTGTAGCGTTAGAAATTACAGACTTTCCAAGCCAGCAAAATTCTATGTGTAAAAAAATTACTCAAATAAAACTAATATTTTTGAAATTTATTTTTTTTATAAAAAATTACTATTATTTTTGTAAAAAAATATTATAATTTTTTTAACAAAATATGATCGTTCTTAAAAGTATCTCAAAGGGCAGAAACATTTAATAACATTTTTACTTACTTAACAGAAAAAAAACAAGTAAGAGCGGCTAAATTCGGCTATGCCGAATCTTATATACCCTTCACCATGGTTGGGAAAAAACTGAAGTTTATATATGGACATATATGAAATGGACAGATTTATATACGGACGCCTTTAAGAGGAAATTAACCATTTAGTTTGGAGATAAAACTTGGACTCGGGAAGATTTATGGTTCCAGAAAATAGGTATTTTAAAAAAATTTATGTTTTGGGCATAACTTTTTTGTATCTGAACCGATATTTCCGAGTTTTTCAGCAAATATGTTATACTAAAGATTTTCGATCTTTTGCTATATAAGACGTATGTATCCATAGGTCATAATACAGCTCTAGAATAGTGTTTGTTGTTTGTATATAAAAGGTGAAGAGGTGAAAGAAAAGAATTTCAACAAATCGTTAAAAGAAATCACTACAACTGCATGTGTTTTATTTCTACAAAATAGTTTGATTTAGCTGGCAAATTTGCATTTGGGATTTTATTTCGCTTTTTTATTAAAAATATTTTTAATTTCTTTAGCTTAATTTTAAAAATTTGAAGGAAAATAGTTTATAATTTTTTTTATAAATTATTATAAGTTATGACCTAAAATAGTTGCACTCAAAGGTAAATTATGTATAAAATTTTCTTAATATGTGAGAAATAAAATGGTTTAAAAATCTTTTTATAAATTCTTTTAAATCGGAGCAAAAAATAGAAATAAAACCGTTTGTATTTTGTTTGTATCAGAGGGTTTTTATACAAATTTTGATGTTTTTAGCATATTAATGGATTATTTAATTATTAATATAAAATTTTATTTAAATTAATTATTAAATGTAAAAAAAAAACAAAAGATAAACAAAAAAAAAAATCTTAACGAACCCGCGACCCTTCCACCTGTGGTGAAAGGTATAAAAACGTTTGTATTTTGTTTGTATCAGAGGGTTTTTATAAAAATGTTGATGTTTTTAGCCTATTTATGGATTATTTATTTATTAATATAAAATTTTATATAAATTAATTATTAAATGTTAAAAAAAACCAAAAATAAGCAAAAAAAACAGTCTTAAGAAAATAATAAAAAAAAAATGTACAAAAAAAAAGTGAATTGACCCTCAAACGAGATTCGAACCTCGAACCCCGCGGGCTTAGAGAAAAAAAGTATTTGTGACATAGCCTCTAGACAACTGAGCTATTGAAGCTCACACAAAATCATCGTCAATAGAGGTACATATATAAAAGTCTTCGTTAATTAGAGATTTGTTTGGTTTTTATTTAAATGACAAATCTTTGTATGTGTGTTGTTTGTGTATAAAAGGTGGAGATGAAAGAAAAGAATTTTAACACATGGATGTGTTGTTATGCTCAAAATTCTACATACATTTTAAACAAAGGGATTTTACTGGAAAAATTAGAGGTAGTTCTGGTTTTTTGCTAATATCTCAGCCATTTATTAACCGATCTGTCTGATTTTTAATAGCAAACAGAAATGGATCACATGTAACAGAAATAAAAAACAATCAAGTCCTCATCATGTCTGGGTTCTTCGGAAAACCCATTTCAACGCACAGACGGACCGAGATTTGAACCCCGCGGCCTTAGAGGAAAAAAAAAGTATTTGTGACACAGCGTCTAGACAACTGAGCTATTGAAGCTCACACAAAACCATCGTCAATAGAGGTACATATATAAAAGTCTTCGTTCATTAGAGATTTGTTTAGTTTTTATTTAAATGACAAATCTTTATATGTGTGTTGTTTGTGTATAAAAGGTGGAGATGAAAGAAAAGAATTTTAATTATTAATATAAAATTTTATATAAATTAATTATTAAATGTTAAAAAAAAAAAAAAAAATAAGCAAAAAAAAAAAAGCCTTAAGAAAATAATAAAAAAAAATGTACAAAAAAAAAAGTGAATTGACCTGACCGAGATTTGAACCTCGAACCCCGCGGCCTTAGAGAAAAAAAAGTATTTGTGACACAGCGTCTAGACAACTGAGCTATTGAAGCTCACACAAAATCATCGTCAATAGAGGTACATATATAAAAGTCTTCGTTAATTAGAGATTTGTTTGGTTTTTATTTAAATGACAAATCTTTGTATGTGTGTTGTTTGTGTATAAAAGGTGGAGATGAAGGAAAAGAATTTTAACACATGGATGTGTTGTTATGCTCAAAATTCTACATACTACATATTAAACAAAGGGATTTTACTGGAAAAATTAGAGGTAGTCCTGGTTTTTTGCTAATATCTCAGCCATTTATTAACCGATCTGTCTGATTTTTAATAGCAAACAGAAATGGATCACATGTAACAGAAATAAAAAAGAATCAAGTCCTCATCATGTCTGGGTTCTTCGGAAAACCCATTTCAACACACAGACGGACAGACGGACATCGTTAAATCAACTTCGCTCTTCATAAGGACCCAGAATATATATACTTTATAGGGTCTAAGATCAATATTGTAGAAATACAAACGGAATGACAAACTTATATATACCCTTATATATACCCACCTGTGGTATCTATAAAAATAGATACAGAAAAATTGTACAAATTTGTATGGAAAATTTAGAGGTACCTTCACATTTTCACTCATAACTTTTGAACCGCTGAACCGATTTTGCTCATTTTAAATACCAAACTGCTCGGGAGGATGTTCAATAATCTGGGTAAAAATAGGCACCCCCGCTTGCGTCTTCGCGTCGTGATCGCCATTTCAACAGACAGGCAGACGGACATCGCTAAATCGTCTTAAAATTGCATAAGGATCACGAATATATATACTTTATAGGGTCTTAAACCTATATTTCGACATATTACAAACGGAATGACAAACTGATATATACCCTCACCATATATGGTGGAGGGTATAATGAACATTAGTTGTAACTATTTGTCAATAGATGGCGCATCAGGACAATATTATGCTACAATATGCAACAGAGTATTATTGATTTACGGTTTTGTTCGTAACATTAATGTATATTTGCCAAAAACTATGCAAAAATATGTTTTATATGCATATTATATTTTAATTTTTTAAATCAATATTTAGGAGCACAGTATTGCAATTTTTTCATGTGAATTTTTAAAAAGAAAAAATTTACATAAATATATAAAAATTAACATAAATATACATTTGGCAATGCGTCAATACTCGTAAATGAACACAAATTTAATGAAATTGACATACAAATGCGAAAGAAATGCTTTTGAAATTGAAAAATTTAATTTAATATTAAATGCTACTGACAGCTTAATGCATTAGAATTTGAGATATGTATTTAATTCATATTTTTGCTTAATAAAATAACGAAAGCCATATCGACCTAGCCATGTTATTTATTTAGCTGAGCGCCTATTGAAAGTGTAGACACTAAATCAACGCTACATTGTGCAACAGAGTAAAGGCTCATTTAAGCTAGAAGTAGCCATACGTAACGTGACGGTTCAGTTCATTTAAAAATAAATGTGTTAAAACGGGACAACCATATGAAGATACGTCACGTTACTTATGGCTAATTCTACCTTTAGCCATACGTAACGAATTATTTGATTCAACCTAAATGAATGAGTTACAATGGTTGGTGTCTCACGTTACGTATGGCTAAAGGCTGGATTAGCTAGACGTAAACGTATATCTGTATAGAAAATTCAATGAGTTAAATAAGAATAGCAGATGTTGTGTTTTATATTTTGTGTCCACATTTTCTTTGTGTATGTATTGTATATCTTCAATGTATAAGAATGACACAAAAAATACAACACAATATCTTCAATTCTTATTTGACTCATTGAATTTGATATACAGAGATACGTTTACGTCTGGCTAATCCAGCCTTAAGAATGACACAAAAAAAATACAACACAACATTTTCTATTCTTATTTAACTCATTTAATTTGCTATACAAAGATACGTTTATGTCTAACCTTAATTCTAGCTTTTAACATTAATTTTATAATTCATTTGTAACATAAACTATGCCAAAATGCTATGTAATAAAGT